>JASDQU010735302.1:90653-126803 GCA_032191745.1 Picea mariana
CATCCATCTGATCCAAGCGTGTATGTCGAACGAGCTCAGCTCCGTATAAAAAATCATCGAAGAAGTTCTCATCGATCTCATGACTGAGAAAGTAATGTCTATAAGTATTCAAGCATCATCGATGAGAGGAGTGCAAGCCTCTCCGTTGACCGCTCGTGGATTTGGGCCATCCCGATTCGTCACAGAAAAGAGAACCAAGCACAAAGATGACCTAGAAAATTTGAATCTGATCTTGACCATAATACCTAACTACATCCCACCTATGGCTAGTGCGGTGAGTCGTGATAGTGTACCAAGATATTTTGAGTACACCATGGTTATTGCATACCTCCCGAAGGGGATACACGCAGTTCGAGCACAAAAATCCAAGATCACAGCATTGAAGTTCAACGACTTCAACCTAGGATACTGCAATAACCATAGTATGCTTGCTTCATATAAATACTTGACCAGGATGAAGGGGAAGAACTCAAAAATAATCCCCCAACCGTGGATGATGAACCTCACGTAGTCCACCCTGTTGAATGTAATGAATATCCCACACTTTGGAAGGAACCAAGAAGTTAACGCCTCTGTCAAGCTCCTACTTTCATGTTACCATGGTGGATACTTATGGCTAGACCRTTGTATCATAGTCGATCCGACGTTGATCCATAGGATCACCGGATTGAGTATGCAAGGATCTRACCTGCAGAATTTCTATYTAGGGAAAGCCACAGATCGCGCGTTAGCACAGAAGATCAAGGATACCTATGGCAATGTTGAAAAGGGGATGCAAGGCTACAAGGTAGATTCCATATAGAATGGCGCAGTGCATCGAGCATGCCAATTAATTGTAGGGAAGCTAGTAAGAAAGAACAGACCCACCCAGGTCACAGGCTTTGTCGTTGACCTCGCAAGGAAATGTGTAGAAGGCCTACAGATGAACTGGGCAAAGTACGTAGTTAATCAGCTAGAATTAGGCTGTCGCGAAGCATAGGATCAAGGCTACGAGTTCCACTTTAGCTGGCTCTTGATCCTCATCACATTTTTTTCTTGGGAGATGTTGGAAGGTGCGACCTTTCCCGACATTGAACCATTGGAGACGCTAGTTGCAAAGTTCACCACGCTCTGGTACTTGAGCGACATGGGAAATAGTGGCAGTCGAATGCATTTTTTCACACATATTATCTCCAGCTGAAGAAATCCATTGAAGCTGAACCTCGCATGACGTCAAACACCCTACAATGCTTCAGACCCCTCATGAAGTTACGCGCAGATTGACACTTCATCTATATTACTGCACGAGCAGATGAACATAAGGAGGAGCTTCAGTCGTACTACAAAATCACCAAAGAGGACCTCGAGGAGATAACTAAGGAATGGTGAGCTGACTTCCTTATCCCCGTTGACCTTGCAGAGATGTCTGACCCTGAACTTGACAACTCAGAGGCCACTCACAAGGATCATAACACACCCAGACCCAGTATAAGGAAGAAGACCAAATAATTCCAATACTTAAGAAACGAATCATAGAAGACTACTTCAGTATCACCTAACCGAGGGGGTGATGACGAAGTAAAAGAAATAAATGGCAAAGAAGATGAGAAGAATCAAGGCGAAGTAACACCACCTAGATGTGAGTCTGATCCCTTGAATAAGAGGAAGGTTTATTCCAAGAAACTCTCTTCCCAGAACAAATCAAGAGCCACTTTGATGAAGATGCAGACTGCTCATTGTCGATGATTTTGACTTCATCATCGCAGCTGTGAACGACGCCTCCCAAGAAATATTTCATAAACAAGAATCCAAGCAGGAGGATATTGTTGTGGGTGGGAAATACCCCTACAGACTAGCATTAAGTATTATGTAATGCATACAGAAAATGACCTAAATTCTCCTACTTCTTACCAACATCCCAATCATAAACCCCATTATTCATATGTAAATACAAGGTTAAGAAGATCAAGTTACTGTACCTTATTTTCTGTGTTTGATGTCGATCCTTTAACGTTTGGTCACTCCTTGACTGCAAATCTCCACCCAATGTTGGCTTGCATCCATAAAATACAAAAAAAGAACTCCACATGCATATGATATATGAACTAATGGGTTAGAGATTCTATCAAAATATGGAGAATAGATTCTTGAAATGTAAGTGTTTGGTCAACTTCCTGAAACTTCTAGACACTTGCCATGTAGGAGAGAATGGAAGGGGGATTTTGTCCATATACTGCTTCAAAAGGAGTCATGTGAGTAGTTTTATGGTAAGAAGTTTTGTACCACCATTCAACTAATGGTAACCATTAAGCCCATTGATTTTTCCTTTCAGGGATAAAACACCTCAAATAAGTCTCCAAACTCTTGTTGACAACTTCATTTTGACCATCATTCTGGGGATGATAGGCAGTGCTGAGATGCAATTGTGTTCCCTGCAGCCTGAACAGTTCTTGTCAAAAATTGATGGTGAAAGTGGGGTCTCGATTAGAAAAAATAAAATGAGGCATTCCATGAAGCTTGAAGATATGATCCATGAAAAGTTGAGCCACAATGGATGTAGTAAATGGATGTTGAAGAGAACAGAAATGAGCATACTTGGAAAGATGATCAACTACAACCATGATGGAAGACTTATTTCCTAATTTAGGTAATACCACAATGAAATCCATAGAGATGTCCCTCAAAATAGTGGGTGGAATCGGAAGCGGTTGGAGTGTTCCACATGATTTTATTTGTTCTCCCTTGTTACGTTGAAAAAAATCACATTCTGCCACAAAATTATGAATGTCCTTTTTCATACCATCCCATTAAAAAGAACGTTTGACCCTATCATAGGTTTTGGTAAAACCTGAGTGCCCAGCTGTGGGAGTATCATGAAGCTCAGAAAGCATCGTGGATTTAAGTTGTGTTTTGGCCCTCGACCAAGTTTTGAGGAAACCTTGGTCATGTTTGGACCACCTTTTGGAATTTGATGTGAGGATCGAAGATAGAGCACCATGGAGGAGATGATATCATGGATCTCACTTGTTTTTCTGTCTATGTGGACCCAGCAAGGGGTTCATTAGGTTTTTTGTAATGGGTTATGGGATGTCAGTCCATGGGTTTACCCATGTTTAGGCCTTTTTGTAAGGAAATGTAAAAGTATAAATATATAATAATGTATGGTAGAAGTAGAGAAAGAAGGGGAAGATAGATTGCAAGGCTAAGTGCAAGTAGTTTTGGATTGATTTGTACAACAGATTGTCTATGTAAGGCTCTGTGCTCAATAGAGAAGTTGGCTCTATGATGTGACCTAGTTTTGGGAAGGAGGAGTTGGTGCTCAATGAGTAGATCTCTTGTCCTTTGTGAAGCTTGGCTCTGTGTCTTAGTGCACAGGAGTGGATGAATGTAAGATAATTGAATAATTATAAAGAATACAAAGAAGATGGTGGATGTAGCCCCACACTGGGGTGAGCCACGTATATCTTGTGTCTTTGGTGTGCTTTGTGCTATGTTGTGTTTGTCATTTATCTGCTTGGTGCTTTTGGTATTATGTATAATGGATAGGTCTGATGTTTCTTAGTTCTTTACTTGTTATTTATAAATGAATGCTAGATCTAACTCATGGCTATGTGCTAAGTGGTTGAAGTACTTAGTATTTACTGTTACTGCATCAACCTATCTTAGGGTTTTGTTCAACAATGTTAATGAGGCTAATGAGTTAATGAATATCATCTTGTAGTGTTAATAGAATACTCTGTGAAGTGTTGCTATCCCAAATCTATGTCCTAGCTTGGTTGCAGACACCTGTGTCATGTAACCCCCTTGCCTCTACCTCGGGTGAAACTTCACCTGCTTCATAGGTGTTTTTGAAAGGGTTGGTAGTTAGGGTTTTGTTGGTGCATTGTTGAAGCTTTGAACCCTGGGTCTGCCCCTATGCCAATAAATGGTTCTGTTGTCGGGACCTGAAACTATGATTGCTAGTAATTTAAGAAAAGAGAAGCTTTGTGTGTAGATTTGTTGTTGTAGTGTGCAATATTCTACTTGACTTGTGAAGCTCTATGCCAAGAAATAAATATGATCTGAAGAAAAGAGGTAATATCTTAAAAGAGGTAAATCTTTGTGCTTTGATAAGAATAAGATAAGTGAAAAATTTTGTTTCGAAAGCATGAATTTAAGTATGTTTAAGAGATTTTTTCCTAGTCTAAAAGCTAGGGCACGGTTGGGAGAAAGATTTGACCTGAATAAATTTGATAGAAATAAAGAAAGATATGTTATTCCTATGCATAGAAATATTTTTTGGACTAATAAGTGTATGCAGGAACCTAGAAAGAATTTGTGTAGATTGTAGGTCCAGCACTGTGATCCTAGTGCACAGTATAGGAGAGGTTGGGGAACATTTAAAATAAAGAGAGGATTGACACTATGTTATAACTGCAGAAGACAAGGACATCTTGCTTAGGAATGCCCTGGTACAGGTCCTATTTGTCTTTGTTGTAAAACTGTTGGTCATGAGGTTGAGTATTGTCCAAAGATGATTGCTAAAGTTGAAAGGATGAACATGAGACAAGAAAACTATGAATAAAGTCAAGAGACTAAGTGCATGTTAAAGAATCATAAAGAGAAAGAATCAAAGAAATTTTAGACTACATTAGAATAGTTGAAAGAAATGATGGATGATCACAAAGATGTCAGTTTACCAGAGATATTGAAAGTAAAATAGTGCATGAGTGAAAGAATAGAAAACTTCGACATAGACTGTGTCTTGGATGAAGAAACACAAGTGAATATTATGACAGAAGAAACTTGGGAAATTTTGGGAAAGCCTACTGTGATACCTTCACTGGGGAGGATAGGCTTGTTTAAAGGAAAGATGATAACCCTATGTGGAAGAGTTACTAATGTAACTATTATTGTTCATGGAACATCCACTGAAGAGGATTTTGAAGTCATTAAATTTGTCGAGAACAACACCCCTTTTGCACTTTTGTTAGGAAATAATTGGATCGAGAAATATTAGATAAGAAGGAAAGGAGAGGAGGAAGCTATAGAAAATAAAAAGCAAGAGCTAATGGATTTCATAGCCAGAAAAATAGACCAACTAATAGAAGAATGAGAAGATAAGTCGAAGCAATAGAGGGAAAGAGAATTAGTTGTCAAAGTTTAAATAATGAAATAAGGTTTGAAGGACCTATCCATGCAAGAAATAAGTATACCCACCCTGGAATTAATAAGAGAAGGGATATTAATTTCGGACCCTTTGAGAGCACATCAACAGTGTGAAGTCACCACGCTAGGAGAAGATAAGAATAAGAATGGAAAGAAGATTATAGAAATAGTTAGAGGAACTCAGATCATAGGAAAGAAAGCAAGGAATCTCAATAAGAAGAAAACCAAGTTAGAAATGCTACACGAAGCCACAAAGAACAGATGGAATACTTCACAGGAGATAGGTTTGTAGGACTCGAACCTCGCTGGAACAGCTGAACCGCGCAAAATGGGACTTAGCCTTGGTGAAGCTATATGACCATTGGAGGTGCCCCGCCTGTTAGAAAGACGCCCTGAAACAACTAGAAAACACATTTATGAGCTTTTGGACGTTGAGACCGCACCATAACAAAAGGATTCGCATTGATGGAAGTAGCCCTGCCCATTGGAGGAATCTATTATGATGCTCTCTTATTTAACCCGTTGGTCTCTACGTCGGGACCACCTTTTTACGCTTGTGATTAACTGAGTTATCAAAGAACTTATTGTGTGTCAGACTATGATTTCAGAAGCTAGACATCACCATCTATTTGTCTACCTTGCCTGTCTATTCACCTACCCCGACCTGCCTGTTTTAAAAGTGAGAATGTCGGGAAAACACACTGAGTTAGCAAAGTCTGTCGAGGAGGTTATTAACAAGTTTATGGATGATAGAGCTATGTATGAAGGTATCGAGGCATCATCGACCAAGGGACTACAGGCTTCCCCTTTGACTGGACAACGTTCGGGCTGTACTAACCCCAGGACCGAAAAATGAAGTAAGCATCGCAGCGATCTGGATAACGTGAAGCAGATCCCATTGATCTTACCAGAATATATCCCACCTTTATCTGGTTTGGTTAACTACGACAACATTCCCCGATATTTTTAGTACACTTTGATCACCGCATACATTCCAAAGGGAATACACGTAGTGGTATGTCAGTTGGGACAGATCCCACTATTGAAGAACAATGACTTTAACCTTGGAGATAGAAAGAACTACACTATGCTAGTGCCCCACAAAAACTTGATGAAGTCAACTGGGAAGAAGCCTCACATTGTCTCCCATCCATGGTTTAAGGAGTTGGTGCAGTCCACTATGCTCAACGTGATGAATATTCCCCATTTTGGTTGACACTAGGAGGTTAAATATTGATTTAAACTTCTCTTGTCGTGCTACCATGGCGAATACATGTGGTTCAACTGGTGGATTACTGTGGATCCGATGTTGATCCACTTGATTATAGGATTAAGCATGAAGGGACCTGATCCTCAGTAATTTTACCCAGGGAAGGCCTCATACCTCTCCCTAGAACAACGCATCAAGGAAGAATATGGAGAAGTTGAAAATTGAAAGTGAGGCCACAAGGTAGCCTCTATCTAGGATGGCATAGTGCACCTCTCTTTCCAACTCATAGCTAGAAAGAGTGTAAGAAAGAACCGCCCCACACAAGTCACCAGGTTTGTGGTGGRCCTCGTAGGAAAATGTGTGGAGGGAATGCAAATGAATTGGGTGACTTACCTTGTCAAACAACTTGAGAAAGACTAATKTAAAGCTTGGGATCAGGGATACAAGCTCCACTTCAGCTGTTTTCTCTTGTTGATCTCATTTGTCTCTTGGAAAATGCATGAAGGAGCTACCTTCCTAGAGATAGAACCATCGGAGCCRTTGGTCGCTAGGTTCTCTACCATGTGGTACACTAATGATATGTCGAAGAAATAGCATTTGAACATTGTGTTCCATGCCTATTATCCACAACTCAAGGTTTCCATTGAAGCCTTTCTATCCATGACACCGTGCACCCTGCACCAGTACTAACCTTTTGCAAAKTTCTGTGCAGATTGACATTTTATATATACCATTGGATGCAGAGATGAGAGAAAGGAAGAGTTTTAGTCATGTTACAAGCTAACAGATGATGACATGGAGAAGATCATGAAGGAGTGGATGGAGGAGTTCCTTGTACTGATCGATGATGTAGAACTCTCTGATCCTGACATCATAGGAAGCCCCTTGGTCACCCAAGTCAAGCATGTTGGACAGTCCAGTGTGAAGAAGAAAAAGAAAAAGGAGGAAGTCTAGAATATAGAGATCGATGAGGAAGATAGCACCTCTAGAGGAAATGGATCTGGCTTGCCAGGAGGAGGAGATGACGCAAATGGACAAGGAGGAGGGGATGAAGGATAAAATAAAGGTGAAGGGGAAGCTACACCACTGAAAGATCCCCCTATTGTAACACCGCAGAAGAGAAAGGTTTCTCCAAAGAAACCTTCAACAAGGAAGAAGACACACGCCAGTAAGCCCCAGATGGAGGCCATGCTCATAGAATATGACATCAGTCTAGTCCACGGAGCCATGGAGGATGCTTCAGACGATATCTTGTAGAGATATTATGCAAAGCAAAAGGAGTTGTAGGAAAGGGTTGAGAAGGAACTAAAGGAAATACAACAAGCTATTCATTCAGTCTACACAGTACTTATTGTGCCCTCTTCATCACAGGTTGTAGAACTGGGGGATGATCTCACCCAATTAAGAATACTTGAAGATGCGACATAGGCTCGATTTCATAAAGTCCAAGAAGAAAAGGAGAAGGCTATAGAAGCCTTGAAACAAGAGAAAGAGGAGGTCTTAGAAAAACTATGAGTTGCGCGGTACTGTGTAACCTCTTATGAAAATGAGAAAGATGAGTTTTGGGCGATTCTTGAGGAGGACAAAGGGAAGATATAGAGAGAAAAGGACCAGTTTATTATGGAGCAGAATGTGGTCAAGGAAGTTTTGAATAAATAAATTCTCTCTATGCTCGGCTTGGCATAGGAGGAACAAGAATTGGTTGAGATTAAAGTGGCGAAGCTCGCTGAGGCCATCCAACAGCTTCAAGCGAGGATAACAGAGTTGGAGATTCAAGAAGTACCGAGCACCCCGCAACAAGTGCATGATCAGAGGGAGGAAGCCACTAAGAATGAAATAATAAGGATAAGGGCCCTCACCTCAGAGTGCAAACAGTTGAGTGACAGAAGTGCATAGACTTATGAATGCCTCGCAAAATATCTGGAGCTAAGGAAGTTGGAAACGCAGCTACAGGAGGTGAAACAACAGGGATTCTTCGTGCAGGTGTAGATGAATCTATTCACTGCAGTCAAGAGAATGAAAATATCAAAAGAACAGTGTGTGTTACAACAACATATTACTTCCATACAGGGAAGAGTAATGGAAGTCATGCAGAAGCTGCAACCTGTGCAGGATGAAGTCTGCAAGGTGTTTGAGGAAATTGAAGGAAAAGGCTCAGAACTAGACCAAGTGGTTGTGATAGTCGAACAGTGCCTGGAAGGGCCTATTACAGTGCAGAAAATMCAAGAGCTCACTAAGAAGGAGGCTCAAGAGAAGCGACAAGTCGAGGAAGCTTGAGTGAAGCACRAGGCCTTCGAAGCGAAATTGCCCAGACCTGAGTCACTCGGAACGAGTCATAGGTGATTTTTGGGGGCATGTTGGCCCTCGAAMACGTTTTAGGGAAAACTTGCTTAGGTTTGGAGCATCTTTTGGACATCGAAATGAGGATCGAAGATAGAGCTCCATGGCGGAGCTGAGATCGTAGATACCAATTGTTTTGCGTGTTGGCATGTTTTACAGGAAGCGTGTTMTTTTCATTGATGAAAATAATAGTAGCAATGATGGAAAACAGGAAAAGCATAAGCTCAGGAGGAGAAGTTAACAATATGCAGAGATCAAATATCAGAAGGGAAAGCATAGTACAAAAATRTGATCAGAATCAAAATCCTTGATCGTGGATCTGCTTCAAGAGTCCTCATGACCATTGGATAAATTTAAKTGAAGGATAGGATAAGGTTTGAGAATTATATTATCCGATATATGTCAGTCGTCAGATCACCTTAAGTGGAAGGACAGGATAAGAAAGGGCTGAGATCTGAGATCTCGATCACCAGAATTTTCATCAGTCATCGGATCGAATTAAATGGAAGGATAGATTAAGCAAAGATGGAGAGTCATTGGATTTAATCCAAGGTAAAGCTTCATCGCAGATAGATCAAGTCTTTGATCTAATATCTTGATCAAATGAACATCATTTGTTTTGGGTCTAAAGTTATGAGGAGGTTATGCTTCAGAAAAGTATCACTTCAATAATTTCAAGTTGAGAACTGAAATACCTGAAGCCTAGAGAGCTGAAGAGCTAAAATAAATTCTCGACCATCAGATTTGGAGAATATAAGATGACCGATAGATCAGGGGTATCTACACCAGCATGGACATGTGGTAGGTCACGTCAGTAGACCACATCATCAAGGACATATGGAAGACCACGTCAGAAAGGACACGTGGCATAGTCAAATAATGACAAGTGTCAAGATGAAATCGACATTTCAGGTATGTGCAAATCATGAATCTGAGTGACACTTGGAAGAAACTAGGCTCATGCCACATCATCAAGTGACGTAAGCAAGTTACATCACTCTGAGAGTTTTACTTAGAGAGTTTCACCACCAGCATATCCACTAAGTCCCGAACTCCTAAACTATGAAGTCTCTAAGTGGACATAAGTCGTTCGATCTGATGATCACTTCAGGTAAATTCTCAATTATTGATCAAAATATAGTGGAAGGATAGCGTAAGTAGAATAAATGAAGTGTCAAAGTAAATGGTGGCCATCCATAACAATGCTTGATTAAGTCCTAGCTGACAGATTAAGCAGTGAAAGGATAATTGTAAGAATCGAATCTGACCATTGATCTAGTTCCACGAAATAAAAGTGAACAGTTTGATTTGTTTGAAGAAATCTTGTTCAGAAGATTTGAAAAGTTGAAATCCTGAAGTCTCGAAGAGAGAAGTCCCAAAGGGAGAAGTCCCAAAGGGTGAAGTCCCAAAGTCTCGACTTTCATCCATCTCATCAGGAGATTAAATCATGACCGTTGATTCTGATAAGCACTCAAGCACTCGTTTGGCCTAAACGTATGGACATTGCCATTGGTCATATGGTGAGATATTTAAAAGGTTGAGTCGTTGATTGAGAAGGAAGGGTGTCCATGGATCATAGACTCCAGAACAGGGATGATTTTAAGGATGAAAATTTATTTTAAACTGTAGAAACCTTGGCGAATCTTACTAATCCTTCATATTTCAACTATAAATGATTGGCGATATTTTTGTAAAAATATTCAAATTTCTAAGGATTTTATATAGTTTTTATAAAATTTTGGCGATTTGTAAGGTAAAATAATTTTATCCTATAGAATTTGGGCGAATCATTTTTAAAATAGCGAATCTCATTTTTGGAAAAACCATGGAAAATTACCCCATGAGCGAAATTTATCCCCTAAAATCATCCCTGCTCCGGAAGATTGATGTAAGGAGGAAAAAAGGGTTTGAGAGTTGAAACTCCCAAAGCCTGGATCACGGAATAAATCACAGTCATTGATTTAGGAAGGTTAGATATGGTCCGTAGAACTTGAAATGAAATATCTGAACCATCAGTTCAAGAACACCATCAATTTCGTGAGATCGATGGTCACGTCGCATTGTGGGGATTGAAGGTGCACGAACATTAAAAATTTAAGGGAGGGCCACAATCGAAACCACGGTTTTGGAGAAAGGACACATGGAGGCTCGAGGTAAATTGTGGGGTGAAATGTAGTTTGATATCAAACCACCTTTGGTCACGCCCTCAATCGCATGGTCACATGATATCATCGCCCAAGGTCACATCAACATAAGATAGGGGAAGGAGCTAGGGCTGCTAGGATCCACATCGGAGGTTACGTGTTGAAAAGTAAAAAATCCTCTGTGTGTATAATCCAATGACATTGATCAAACAAAATCGGATCGAATGGTTGTTGTTTCACTTTGTGGTTTCTTGATCAGTTATGATTCAGTTACACTAATTGAATCATTGTTCTGTGGCATTGGAATCATGGTTCTTGAGAATTTTTTATTCCCGACCTGGGCGTTGGAGATTTGGAGTGTAACGAATGATGAGGACATGAATAAAAGAAAGATGTCGTGACAAGGGAAGGTTGTTGTTTTTTTGTAAAAAAAATTGAACTGTATGTAATGAATATTACAGCATGAATATAGAGAGAAAATGCATAGATGAAGAACATAAGCTTGACATAGCAGAAATTGTGAGAAGAGTTGGTTGTATGCTCTGGCAGAGGTCTTGGCATGACAAAAAGACGCAAAACAGAGAAGCGAGGGGGATTTTTGGATAGTTATTCATGCATGTAGAAGGCAGTCGAGCATATGTGTGAAAGTGCAGAGGGGAGGTATAGTGCATAGAATGGACATGGATCACAAAGAATAAAACACAGAAGAATAGAAAGCGCAAGAAGATGCGAGCAGGAAGACATGGATGCAGGCAAATAAAAGCAGTGTAGCAGAACAGTGATGAGACTGGTAATCCATTGATAAATACTATATCTGTAACAAATTTCAGCAAGCAATGATTTATATCTCATGGTGGTAGGGTGGTGCTGGGGAGAATTGTTTTCCACAGAGTTTTAAGTGGGTGCTTGAACTTAAGGAGTTGTAGCTTCCATCTATTTGCATCCATAAAANAAAAGCAGTGTAGCAGAACAGTGATGAGACTGGTAATCCATTGATAAATACTATATCTGTAACAAATTTCAGCAAGCAATGATTTATATCTCATGGTGGTAGGGTGGTGCTGGGGAGAATTGTTTTCCACAGAGTTTTAAGTGGGTGCTTGAACATAAGGAGTTGTAGCTTCCATCTAGTTGCATCCATAAAAACCGGGGTGGTAGGGTGGTGCAAGGGATAACCATTGATCTCTGTTATACAGTTTGGTGCCTATGTGACTGGAAGTTGGTGCTTCCATCCAGTCAGTACTGGAACACTTAGGCAGTTGGTGCTTCCTTCTAGTGGGTGTTAGAGGAAACAGAGAGTTGGTGCTCCCAACAAGTTACAGCTTGTAAAACAGAGGTGGTAGCCTCACAAAGAGTCAATTCTCACAAGAATGATAATGTACATAAAATAAAGACTACTTATCATATTAAGAAGAAGAGGTTTTCTCCCTTTATGGGTTTCCTCAAGAATATCTGTCTCTGTATACTTCATGTGTGTGATTGATGTTGAATACTCTATTGCTTACTTCCCTAAATTACTGTGATCATCATTGAGTGTTTTGTAATGAGTTTAAAATGGGTATAATTGTTTAAGCATAGTAACAACTGATTCACCCCCCCTCTCAGTTGTCTGAAAATTGGTATCAGAGTTGGTTCCTTGTTGGACCTTGGTTATAGAAGAAAGCAAAGACCAAGAAAGAAGAGGAAAAATGAGAACTGTGTGGAAGACACAGTGATTGATATTGGGTTGAAGTGAGTAGAAGAGAAGAAAAGATGGAGCAAAGTAAGATAAAGCAAGCCACTGGAATAATAGATCGAGGATGACAGATCAAAAAGGAAGATGGATCATGGACAACTCAACAAGAGAAAGAAGATGTCAATAGATGCTTTGGAGCACCGCGCATGAAGGAAGGAAAGATAGGTTGGTGAAGCCATAAAAACGTGGGTCAAATTGACCTAGGATTTTAGACACTTAGGGTTTTGGTATTTAGGGTTTTAAATACCTAGGGTTTGGCCTAAGGTTGTCGGTGAGCTATTGTAATGTATAAATAAAGGTCAAAAGGACCTGGGATAGGCTAGAGTAAGAGAGATAGAAGAGA
This sequence comes from Picea mariana, assembly GCA_032191745.1. Taxonomy (NCBI): domain Eukaryota; kingdom Viridiplantae; phylum Streptophyta; class Pinopsida; order Pinales; family Pinaceae; genus Picea; species Picea mariana. The sequence goes on from JASDQU010735302.1 coordinate 103,553, forward strand.
TCATGTGATGAGAAGAGATTTCTATTGAGAGAGAACTGTTGTATCGTGAGAGTATTCTGTATTGTAAGATCTTCAGCTGGGTGTAAAGATCAACCCTACAGCTAGGTGCACATGGAGGGGAGAGAAAGAGAGAGAAGAAGAGAATATCTGATAGCTAAGAGCACAGATAAGAAATGTATGCTTCCATTTTAATATATCATAAAGCACAGTTATGTGGGCATAGCCCTAGGGAGAGGGTGAACCACATATATCTTGTGTTATGTGTGATTGATGTTGTGTTCTCTATCATTTGAAAAAATTGATATGATTCTATTGTGATATTGTGTTAGATCTGAAATATAAGTTGCACAGTAGGTTTAAGGAAGACAAATAATAACTAGGTGGTTGTGTGTTGTTGTTGTGAATCCACTCTGCATTTCCTCTGGTTGTAGACACCTATGTCCTACAACCCCCTATAGCTACTTTGGGTGAGACTACATCTGCTTCGCAGGTGTTTCTGAAAGGGCTAGTAGTTAGGGATTTTTGGTGCACTATTAGAGTTGAACCCTAGGTCATCCCCTGAACAAACAAATGGTTCCATTGTCGAGATAAGAATCTTCTTGAGGGAATGTCAAGGTGGTTTCCATTGAAGACAAAGATTCATAAGTGGATAGAAGATCAAGAAAAGGACTTTGTTGAAGCCTAGAATAAGAACCCTAATCTTATTACAGAGGATCGGTTGGGAAGATATATCTTTACTAATATACACAAAATTTTCTTTGGAGGAATCCATCGGGAGCTATGTGAGTGGCTAGCTAGGTTAGAAGATACCTAGTTCGAAGTCAGACTTAGACCACCTATGGTTTGGATGTCAGCACTAATCAAGAAGGTCAAGAGAGTTGACAACATCATGTCAAGATCAGTATACCACTAGTTTGATAGTATCATCGGAGGGTATATCACTGAGTTTGTTGTTGACATAGTGGAATCATATAGCCAAGCAGAGAGATATTTCTTTAAGGGACCTAGAGGAAAATTTTCACATTTTCTGTTGTTGAAGATCAAGATGTTATTTCATGAGAAGGACATCTTGAAGATACAATTATCAATCAGATTGAAAGAGATAATGTTCAAAAATTCAGGCAGTGATAGCGACACAGAGGCTGGACATATGCACAGTGGGAGAGTGTTCAGAGAAGTTTATCTCATGAACCTGTTTAAGAAGAACTACAGAGATGAAGAGTTCTATAGTGGAGAAGAGGCAGATCTGATGGACGAAGAGAATTCAGAGTCTACTAGGACAGCTGAACCTCACCGAGAAGAGCCAGAAACTACACGAACTGCACCGACTGTTGAAGTAAGTACTATTATTCCTCCTGTTGTTTCAGCAGCAGTAAGCAATCAAAGTAATTAGATTCACCAGAGTGCTCAGAGCACTGTCACTAGCAGTCCACCACATACTCAGTTAGGAAACCTAGGAAGATCTATGGTAGATGAGATGGGGTTACCCACCTTTAGAGGAGATGGATCTGAAGATCCTGATCAACATTGGTTTCTATGTGAAGTTGTGTGGAGTATTAAGAATATCACCGATGAAGCTGTCAAACGAGATTAGTTCAGTACTACCCTAAGAGATCGTGCACTGAGTTGGTACATGAAATTCATCCAAGGATCTGCACCTAAACCGTTGAATGCCATTAAGAATGCGCTAATTGTTGAATTCAAGAATCCTAAGTCAGAGTCACAGTACATTACAGAGCTAAAAAAAATCAAACAGAGAATAACTAAACCTGTGAGGGATTTTGATAAGAAATTTAAGACCTTGATAGGCCATTTGAGTTTTTAGATCCCAGATGCACAGAACAAGGAATGGTTCATTACTGCCCTCTTACCACACATCAGAGTTCCTCTGATGCAATAGAATATTTCTTCACAGGATGAGTCACTAAAGATCGCCATGAATTTAAAATCAGCCCCTATGAGAGAATCTAGATCAGGCATGAGTCAAATCTTGAGTAATCTAACTAGTTTATCTCTACAGGTCGAAGATATGAAAAAATACAAGGGAAAAGATAAAAGAGAAAACATATGGTGTATCATATGAAAATCAGAATTCCATGACAAGGAACACTATCCCTTATTTCATGAATACTTGGCCTCTGGAGCTTTGATCCCTTTGAAGCAGGTTACCCTACCCTGGTGCGAGGTATGTAGAAATCGGCATCGCCCTGGTGAATGTTACTATCTGCAAAAATATGTCTAGACACCCAAAAATATGTATTGCACATTTTGTAAGTCAGTAGGACACGATGATAGGGATTGTAGATCTTACGATCTCATGCATGAAAGGTGAAGGGATATATACAAAATTCAAGGAGAAGTAGAGCAAGAAGGAATCATTGTGTAGTATAATTCCCCTGGGAGAGGAAACTCCAACCCTCGTGGTGGATTTCAAGGAAGAGGAAGAGGAGGAGGTATGGGTCGAGGTCAAAAACAGATCATCTATTATAAATGCACACAGATATGACACTTTGCAAGGGACTGTCATAACCCTTGTACCACTTGCAGCTACTACAACTCATTCGAGCATGTTATCAAGGAATGTCCAACATTGTTGGCTAATCTTTAGGAGAAACAAGGAGGAAATCATGAAATACAACTAATCAAAGAAGAACCTCATGGAGAAGATCCCAGAGTCATTATTATCACTAGAGGAGGCACTGTTACAGGAGAATATAGAGTGATCCAAGGAAAGACTATAGAAGAATCAAAAGTCAGGAAAGTTGCAGAGAAGACACAAGAGTTTGATCCAAGGAAAGAGAAGCAGATATTTGAGGAAGCAAGAAAGGAATTCATAAGAGATCAGGCTTCTTCATCAAAGGTTGAACCAAAAGTAAGAGAATGTGGAATGCCTCTATCATTTGATCATTTTGCTTCGCCCAAAGATGGAAAAGAAGTGATTAAACTTGTCAGTTACTTGTATACATTTATTGAGTTTTTTAAAGATGAAAAACCCATACAAGAACTACAAAATTTCATCAGAAAATATGAGATAGTAAGGGTAGATCCTTTGTTGAATAAATCAGTACATCAACTATCCAATAAGAGAAGGAAAAATAAAGAAATACACCTTAATCCTCATATCGAAGAGTATGATATAGACTATGTGGTCCTCGACTTAGGGTCAGAGGTCGATTTCATGACGAAGTAGACCTAGGCACTGATGGGAAAATCTAATTTGATCTATTCCCCTATCAGGCTTAGGATGGATAATAAGAAATTTGTAAGCCCCTTTGGAAGACTGGAGCGTGTCCCTATAGACATCGATGGAGTAAGGATGTTTGCAGACTTCGAGGTGATTGAGATAGTTGATAATAGTTGTCCTTACCCTGCGCTGTTAGGAATTGATTGGGCTTTCAATAATTCCACTGTGGTTAATTTAAATAAAAGAAGAATGACATTTGAAGGAGATGGCCTTCGGTTCATTGAACCTTTATATCCTGATGAAGGTCAGAGATACACAAAACCCATCAAAGAAGAAGACTGTKCATATGAACTAGAAAATATATACAAATTAATAGCGAGACAACAAGACTACATTAATCCTACAGCATATGGGAATTTGAGCTGGCGAAGTGACAGCGCATGCTTATCATATTCAAAAGAAGTACTGGATAACTGGYAGAACAAAATGTATGAATTATCTACAAGGAGATGTGCTAGAGTAACCAGAGAAGTTCGTTGGATCAGCACAACAGTAAGTAACTTGCCTACCTTTGTGGTTTAAATCACTTAGAAGCATTCTTAGTGAATTTTGAAGAAATTGTACCAACACAACAAAGATTGTCRGCAATGGATGAGGCCCTGAAATCAAATCCAATGAGATGGTGGCAGACACACAAAAACAATATTACAGACTGAGTACAATGTCKCACTTTGATGACAGCGCGATTTTTAGAGTAAGTAGAAGGATGCGAAGTTAGGTACACAGGTCAAAGTTGTCCGAAGGACCATGTGCAAAGTTGTGAGGAAGCCTAGAGAAGCATTCCTCAAGAATAGTGGGTACACAAATTCATTAACACACTGGACACAACTCCCATCAATTGGTATCTTCAAGCAGAACTATGCCTCATCACCACAGATTGCGAAGGTATGACCCAGAACTTTGTAACTACCTTTTTGTTTGAAATCCAATATCCTATAGTAGATCAAGCATTATAGGTTGTAAGATAAAAATTGTTCTAGGAGGCACCTAGCCTCCCTTTGGAACAAGAAGAGGATGAATGGATTGCACCTCTTTAGAAGTTTCAAGGTTGTTACAATATCAATGCTATTGAAGACAATGATCCTAGGAATGTGAACATCGCAGAAATAGAAGGCCAAAGAGATGTAGAAGGACCATGAGTTGAACTACCTTTTGTTGGACAACAAATTAAACTCAAAATACTCAACATTGGAATAGAACAGACACCAAAACTTGCTAATGTTGGATATTATTGGAATGCTACCACCATTAACAAGATCATAGAGTTACTACATGAGTATCAGGACTTGTTTCCAACCAAGTTCACTGATATGAAGGGAATTAAAGGACCCATGGGAGAAATTAGAATACCTTTGAAACTAGATCCAAGGCCAGTCAAATAGAGACCCTACAGATTGAACCCTAAATATAAGGAGAAAGTGAAGATTGAACTTGACATAATGTTGGAATCAGGAATCATAGAACTTGTCAAAGAGACAGAGTGGATTATCCCTATGGTGGTACAAGATAAGAAGACAGGAGAAATCAGGATCTATGTAGATATTAGGAAGCTTAATGATGCATGTTTGCATGACCCATTCCCTACGCCATTCAATAACAAAGTGTTAGACAATGTAGCAGGACAATAGGTATATTCTTTTATAGATGGATTTTCAAGATACCATCAGATTCAGATTGCCAAGGAAGATCCCCATAAGACCAAATTTGCAACAGAATGGGGATCCTACCAATATACATTGATGTCATTTGGATTGAAGAATGCACTAGCCAAATTTTCCAGGGTGGTGGTTGAAGCGTTTAAGGAGTTTTCACATAAATTCCTAGAAGCATACTTTGATGATTGGACTGTTTTCATCATTTTTCAAAATCATATTGAATGTTTAAGACTAATGTTGGATAAGTGTGGGCAATGTCAAATTTCCTTGAACCTAAAGAAGTGCATCTTCTTTTCACCCTTTGGAGTGTTACTGGGCCATATTCTGTGTAAGAAGGGATTGCTGGTAGATCCATCCAAGATTGCCATTATAGTCGATCTAACTCCTCCTGTTTCATTCAAAGAGCTACGCACTATGTTGGGACATACTAGATACTACAGAAATTTCATTAAGGGCTATGNTTTCCTTGAACCTAAAGAAGTGCATCTTCTTTTCACCCTTTGGAGTGTTACTGGGCCATATTCTGTGTAAGCAGGGATTGCTGGTAGATCCATCCAAGATTGCCATTATAGTCGATCTAACTCCTCCTGTTTCATTCAAAGAGCTACGCACTATGTTGGGACATACTAGATACTACAGAAATTTCATTAAGGGCTATGCACAGATCAAAACACCCATGGAGAATATTTTAAAGAAAGACTGTCAGTTTCATTGGATAGAAGAATGCCAGTAGAGCTTCGACACATTGAAATAGAAAATGGTTACTGTGCCCATTCTGATTTTCCTAGATTGGAGTAAGGAATTTCACATGCATATCGATGCATCTTCTATCACATTAGGAGCAGTGTTAGCAAAACCGGGAGCTGGAGACATTGACTAGTCATTATCCTTTGCTAGCAGGAAGCTCTCAAAAGCTGAAATTAATTACAACACCACAGAGAGAGAAGGATTAGCCATGGTGTATGCACTGTAGAATTTTTGCCACTACTTGTTGTGAGGACACTTTAAAATGTTTACTGATCACTCCACGCTGAAATACCTAGTCAACAAGCCAGTGTTGGGGGGGCGAATATGCATATGGCTTTTTTTATTTCAAGAATATGATTTCAAGATCGTGGTTAAGCCAGGAAGAATGAACAAAGTTCCTGACCACTTGTCGAGGTTGGAACATGGAGAAGAGCCTACTAGTCTGGAGGATACACTACTAGATGCAAATTTGATGGCCATCATGAAGGTTGATGATCACTTCGTGGAGATAGTGCAGTTCCTGTCAACAGGGATGTCACCTTGTGACTATGCAATTATTTAGAAGAAACGGTTAGTAGTGTGCACTGTAGATTTTTCACTTATAGCTGGACAACTATACAAGATGGGACTTGATGAACTATTGAGGAGGTTTGTTATGGAAGTAGAGAGACCATTGATCCTCAAAGAAGAACATGAAGGCATCGCAGGAGGACACTATGCAGGGAAAGAAACAATGCAGAAGATTCTTAGGGTTGGCCTTTGGTGGCCTACTCTACACAAAAATGCTAAGGAATACTATAAGGCCTATGATGTAGGCCAAAGAGTTGGGAAACCATACAAAAGAGATGAGATTCCTTTATCACCTTAGCTGACCTTACAGGCATTTGAGAAATAATCCATTGACTTCATGGGACCTATCAACCCACCAGGAAAGCACACAGGAGCTAGATACATAATCACTGTGACAGAGTATTTGACCAGATGGGCAGAAGCAAGAGCAGTTAAGGACTATGGTGCAACTATAGATGTGCACTTCATATTTGATGATATCATAACCAAGTTTGGATGCCCAAAAATCCTTATGAATGATCAAGGCACACATTTTATTAACAAGACTATTGAAGCCTTGACTCAAAAATTTGAAGCTCACCATCAGAAGAGCATGCCCTATCATCCACAAGCAAATGGGACAGTTGAAGCATTCAATAAGATCTTGGATATAGTGCTGACAAAGATATGCAATGTGAACAGGGATGACTGGGATTTGAGAGTACCATCAATATTGTGGGCCTATAGAACCATTTGTAAGAAACTGACCATGCAGACCCCCTTTAAATTGGTCTATGGTCTAGAAGCAGTTGTACCCATGGAATATTTGGTTCCTAGTCTGAGAATTGCAGCCTTTACAGATATGGATGACACTGGTGTTGTGCAAGAGAGGCTTGCGTAGTTGGTCGAACTAGAAGAAGACAGATTTATTGCAGGGTTTCACCAGTAGGTTCAGAAAGAAAGAGAAAAGGCCTACCATGAAAAACACGTCAAGAAGAAATCTTTCAAGCAAGGAGATATCGTATTGGTATATGAAAATAAGTTCATGAGGCATCCAGGGAAGTTCAGGACACATTGTATTGGGCCATATGAAGTTTCTTATGTTACAGAAGGAGGAGTTGCGTAGTTGAAGACTTTGACTGGAGAATGGAAGGAAGGTTTGGTGAACGGAAGCCGGTTGAAATTGTATGATGACAACTAGCTGCCTCATAGCTCTCAGTAAAAGCATAAGGAAAAGGGTATAGGTACCAGGTGCAGTTGAAACTAGGTACAAAACATAGAAAATACAGTCTGCACACAGAAGGGAGGGACAGAGCAGAAAGCACAGACTGCCCTGCACAATCTAAAGTCGAAGTGGAAACATGAAGTTTAGACATGAAGTGCCTCAGGACAAGTCATAGGTGAGTGTTTGGGGCATGTTGGTCCTTGTTTATGGAAGCAAGATAAGACCAATAAATAAAAGGAAAAATGAGAACTGCGTGGAAGACACAGTGACTGATATTGGGTCGAAGTGAGCATAAGAGCATAAACGACGGAGCAAAGTAAGAGAAAGCAATATGTTGGACTAAGAGATTGAGGATGACAAATTAGAAAGGAATATGGATTGTGGACAACTCATCAAGTGAAATAATATGTCAGTAGATGCATTGGAGAACCGTGCGTGAAGGAAGGAAAGACAGTCTAGTAAAGCCCTGAAAACGTGGGTCAAATTGACCTAGGGTTTTGGTATTTAGGGTTTTGAACACCTAAGTTTGTCGGTGAGATATTGTAATGTGTAAATAAAGGTAAAAAGGACCTGGGATAGGCTAGAGTAAGAGATATAGAAGAGATCATGTGATGAGAAGAGATTTCTATTGAGAGAGAACTATTGTATTGTGAGAGTAGTATGTATTGTAAGATCTTCAGTTGGGTGTGAAGATCAACCCTGCAGCTGGGTGTTTAAGGAGGGGAGAGAAAGAGAGAGAATAAAATAAGATATTCTAGCTAAGAGTGCAGATAAGAACTATATGCTTCCATCTTAATATATCATAAAGCACAGTTCTGTGGACGTATCCCTAAGGAGAGGGTGAACCATGTATATCTTGTGTTATGTGTGATTGATGTTGTGTTCTCTATCATTTGATATGCTACTATTGTGATATTGTGTTAGATCTGAAATATAACTTGCACAGTGGTTTTAAGGAAGATAAATAATAACTAGGTGGTTGTGTGTTGTTTTTGTGAATCCACTCTGCATTTCCTCTGGTTGTAGACACCTGTGTCCTACAACCCCCTATAGCTACTTCGTGTGAGACTGCATCTGCTTCGCAGGTGTTTCCAAAAGGGCCAGTAGTTAGGGCTTGTTGGTGCGCTATTAGAGCTAAACCCTAGGTCTTCCCCTATGCCAACATTCCTTTTATCTAAGGGTAGATCCTAGATCTTAAGCATGACTATCCATGAAGGAACTTCAACCAATAAGGCCCCCCTATTCAATGTAACAAAATTTTCCTTTTGGAAAGTTAGGATGAGAACCTACATAATGGCTTTAGGTGCATATGTCTGGGATTTGGTAGAAGTTGGTTATGTAAAGCCAATTTTACTAGCTTCTAATGATGACAAGATAGAATTCAGCTTCAACGCTAACGCTATGAATGCTATTCTAAGTGGGCTTACAGAAGAAAATTTGTAAAAGTTATGCACACAGAATCTGCCAAAGAAATGTTGGACAAACTCATTAGCAGTTATGAAGGTGATGAGAAGGTAAAGGATGCCAAGATTCAAACCTACAGATTATAGTTTGAATGGCTAAATATGAAAGAGGATGAAACTGTTGGGAATTACTTTATGAGAGTTGAATAAATAGTAAATGCAATGAAAGGACTTGGTGAAAAAATTGAGGAATCCTCTTTAGTTCATAAAATTTTGAGATCTCTGGCAGATAGGTTCAACCCAAAGGTCTCTGCTATAGAAGAACTTAATGATCTAAAAGCTCTTCCATTTGATCAACTTCTAGGAACATTGACTACTTATGAAATGAGGATTGGTAAAGATAAACCCACCTCTAGAGAAGCATCATTTAAAGAAGATAAGAATGAGGATTCTGAGCTTGATGAAATTGAAGAAAAATGTTTGAGAAGAAGAAATAAATAATCACGCAAGTACCAAGGAAATTTTCCCTTCAAATGTTTTAACTATGGAAAGATAGGTCACTTTGCATCTATGTGTCCAAACAATAAGAAGTACCGGAAATCTAAAGGTGAAGAGAAGTACAAAGCCAAGAGATTTGGTAAAAAGAAAATTTTATGTGTAAACAATGATGACTCTTCAGGAAACACAGATAGTGACTCTTTTTGTGAAGATAAGGTTAATGAATTTAAGCTTATGGCCAAAGAGGATTATGATAATAAAAGAACATGAAGTGATTTTAATGATGAAGAAGTTGTGGCTGACTTGGAAGGAGAACTAATCAGTGCCCTAGAAGAAATTGCTAGACTCGGATTTAAGAAGAAAAATAAAAAACAATTGTTGATATAGTTCGAGAAAGATAGTAAAAAACCTGATGAATACTTTTCCCTGCTAAAAGTGGAATTAGAAGAAGAAAAGAAAATAGAGGACATTCTGAAATAACAGTTATCAAAGAAGAAGGAAAGATGTGAAACCTTGGAAGAAGAGGTAGTAAAAAATAGAAAAGAGATGGAGAAGTTTAAAGCATTGTATCTCGAAAATCTTCCAAGAATTAAATCCTCAACAGAACTAAATGACATTCTTAGAAAATAGAGATCTCCTTTGTTGAAGACTGGTTTAGGTTATGTAAGTGGTTCAGGAAGCAAACAACCAGAAATAAAAGAGCCAGTAAATATGATCAAGTTCCAAGTCAGCAGACAATCAGACCATGTGAGTACTCTGCCACCAAAAGCTAATAAAGACAAGATGATCCCTAATCAAAAACAAAGATATCAGAAGATAGAGAAACAAATGCCAAAAATAAGACCATCCTTTAGGTACCAAAATTTCTTCCATGGTTACTTTTTTTACTACTCTAATTTTGGTAATAAGATTGCAAATTGTCAAATTAAGTTTAGAGACATGCAATTGAAAAGGTCAAGAGATAAACAATCTTTGCGACATAAAACTAAGCAGCTAATGAGTAGACAATGTTGCACCAATCAATTTGACCTATTGACCAATGAGCTCGAATTTTATAACTTTCATAACTTCAGCCATAAAGCTGCAAACTTCCATCTGAAGAATTACAAAACAGATCCAAGGATAAAACCCTTAGCTAGAAATGTCATCACATGGAAAAAGAAAGAAAGTGAAAAATGTGGTCTAGTACTTTCATCTCAAAGAAACAAATACCAATGGTATATAGATAGTGGATGTTCCAACCACATGACTGGAGACAAGGATAATTTTATGTCTATAAGTAAAAGAAAAACAAGAAATGTGACCTTTCGAAATGATGAACCAGGTAAAATCAAGGGTAAAGGGATGGTGAGTTTGAGTAATGGTAAAGGAAAAGCCCAGGATGTTTTGCTTGTAGATGGGCTGAAACATAATTTGCTTAGTCTAAGTCAAATGTGTGACAGAGGATGTGAAGTGGTGTTCACTTCCAAAAATTGTAAGATAAAGTCTATAAACTCAGGACAAGTGGTGGCTAAAGGCATAAGGACAGATAATAATGTATATGTGCTGAAAGAAGATAGAGAAGAATTCTATCTAAGCAAATATGATGAAAGTTTGTTATGCCATAGGAGACTTGGAAATCTAAAATTTGACCACTTAATCAAGCTAAAAAATCTTGAGGTAGTAAAAGATATTCCAAGAATATCAAAGCCACAAGATTGTGTGTGTAAACCCTGCCAAGTAGGAAAGCTAACGAGGACATAGTTTAAATCCAAGATCTTTACTTCAACATAGAAACCACTCCAATTAGTTCATATGGATTTATGTGGACCATCAAGATAGGAGGGCACAGGGAAGGAAAACTACTTCATGTTGATCATTGATGATTACTCCAAACTCACTTGTGTTGTTTTTCTCAAAGAAAAAGCTGAAGAATTTGAGAAATTTAAAATATTTAATATTTAACTGAGAATCAAACCGGCAACAGGTTAAAGGAAGTAAGATCAGACAGAGGAGGAGAATTTATGTGAAGTAATTTCAAGGAATTTTGTGATAAATATGGGATCAAGAGAGAATACACAATCCCAGAAACTCCACAGAAAAATGGAGTAGTTGAGAGGCAAAACAAAATAGTTCAACAAATGGCCAGGACAATGATGAATGAGAAGAACATTGGTCAAACCTAATGGGTAGAAGAAATACACACAATAGTCCATATTCTTAACAAATCCCACCTCAAACCACATAGTGACAAGACACCTTATTAACTGTGGTATGGAAGACCTGCTTCAATCAAATAATTCAAATCTTTGGGAGTAAGTGTTACATAAAGAATAATAATGAAAACCTTGGCACGTATGATGATAGTGTTGATGAAGGCATCTTCTTAGGATATGCTACCAATAGCAAAGGATATAAATGATTTAATAAAATATTGTAAAAATTAGTTGATTGCATTGATTTAAAGGTTGATGAAGGAGTCCCAATAAGAGAGGTGAGCAATATTCAGTTTGCTACAAAGGACACAGTTGAAGATGAATATGGAAAGGTCCAAGAATCAGAAGGAGAATACTATGAGTTAGATAAAAATAATCTGCATGACTCAAACCAGGAGATCCAGACAAAGACACCCTCCAGAGTTATTAGGAAGAATCATCCTGAACATCAAATAGTTGGTCATATAAACCAAGGATATCGGACAAGAAAGCAGTTGAAAAATGTCTCAGAACAATCTCATATTGCCTTTCTGTCTTTTCTTGAACCTAAAGACTTTAATGCAGCCAGCGAATATGACCATTGGGTTAAATCCATGAATGATGAACTTGACCAGATTGAGAAAAACAATACTTGGGAGATGGTTCCTAGACCTGAAGGTAAAAATGTCATAGGTTCCAAATGGGTCTTTAAGAATAAATTGAATGAGTAGGGAAAAGTTGCAAGGAACAACGAAAGATTGGTCTGTAAGGGTTATGCACCGATTGAAGGACAAGATTTTGATAAAATATTTGCACCAATGGAAAGATTGGAATCCATCATAATGTTTCTTGCCTATGCATGTCATAAGAACGTTAAAGTATATCAGATGGATGTTAAGTCAACATTTCTTAATGGAGATCTAGAAGAAGAAGTTTATATGGAACAACCTGAAAGATTTTCACTAACAGATAATCTTGACTATGTCTGCAAATTAAACAAGTGTCATTAGTGTATCCAAGAATCAAGTATTTCATTCCAAGACCAAGCACATCCCCATAAAATACCATTTTCTGAGAGAACAGGTCACCAATCATATTGTTCAGGTTCATTACATTCTAGCCACAGAACAAATTGTAGACATCTTTACTAAACCCCTATCCAAGACACTATTTGAATATCTTCATCATAAGTAAGGTGTCATCCCTTCTCTCACCTAAGAGAGTCCATCCTATTAGGGGGAGTATGTGTTGGTTGAATATCTGATACCTCCAAAAAGTACTACAATAGCTCAGGGGGATCATGTTTTATTTGACATTGATGTCAAAGGGGGAGAAAATGTGTGGTTTGGATGCTACAGTTGGAGGTCTAAGAAGAATAGTGCAACCTTTCAGGGTTTCCATAAATGCCAAAGGGGGATATTGTTGGCATGTTTTACAGGAAGTGTATTCTTTTCATTGATGGAAATAACATGAGTGACGATAGCAAATAGGAAAAGCATAAGTTCAAGAGGAGAAGCGAACAATATACAGATTTCAAAGCTCAAAAGGGAAAGCGCAGTACAAAAACATGATCAGGATAAAAATCCTTGATCGTGGATCTGATTCAAGAGTTCTCACGACCGTTCGATCACTTTAAGTGAAGGATAGGATAAACGGGGCATAAGGTTTGAGAATTCTATTATCTAAATATTCTTCATCCGTCGAATCACATTAAATGGAAGGACATGATAAGAAAGGGCTGAGACTTGAGATATTGGTCACTAGAATTTCCATCAGCCATTGGATCGAATTAAATGGAAGAATAGGATAAGAAAATATGGAGAGTTGTTGGATTTAATCCAAGGTAAATTTGCATCATAGACAGATCGAGTCATTGATCTAAGATCCTGATCAAACAAACATCATTTTTTTCGGGTCTAAAGTTATGAGGAGTTTACACTTCGGAAAAATGTCACTTCAAGAATATCAAGTTGAGAATTGAAATACCCGAAGCTCGGAGAGCCAGAGAGCTGAAATAAAATCTTGACCATCGGATCTGAAGAATATACGATAACCATTAGATCATGGAGATCTACGTCAGCAGACCACGTCATCATGGACATGTGGCAGACCACGTCATCATGGACATGTGGAAGATTATGTCAGCAGACCACATCAGCAAGGACATATGGAAAACCACATTGGCAAGGACACGTGGCACAGTCAAATAATGACAATTGTCAATATGAAATCGACATTTCAGGTATGTGAAAATCATGAATCTGAGTGACACGTGGCAGGCACTCAGCTCATGCCATGTCATCAAGTGACGTAAGAAAGTTATGTTACTTCAATAGTTTTACTTCATGATTTTCAACACCAACAGATGCCCTAAGTCCCGAATTCTCGAATGCTGAAGTCCTGAAGTGGACATAAGTCATCTAATATGACGATCACTTCGGGTGCATTCTCAACCATTGATGAAAATACAGTGGAAGGATAGTGTAAGTAGAATATCCGAAGTGCTGAAGTAAATGGTGGCCATCCATCACAATGCTTGATTAATTCATAGCCTACGGATTAAACAATGAAAGGATAAGTGTAAGGATTGAATCTGACCATTGATCTGGTTCCGAGAAATAAAAGTGAACGATATGATCTATTCGACGAAATCTTGTTCAAAATATTTGAAAAGTTGAAATCCTGAAGTCTTGAAGGGAGAAGTCCCTAAGTCCCGACTGTCGTCCATCTCATTAGGAGATTAAATCGTGACCGTTGATTCTGATAAGCACTCAAGTGATCATTTTGCCTAAACGTATGGACACCACCATTAATCATATGGTAAGATATTTAAAAGGATGAGCCTTTGATTGAGAAGCAAGGGTGTCCGTGGATCATCAAATCCGTAAGATTGACGTATAGAGGAAATCAAGGTTTGAGAGTTGAAACTCCTGAAGCCCGGATCACGAAATAAATCACAGCCATTGATTTAGGAAGGTCATATCTGGTCCACAGAACTTGAAAGGAAAAATCTAAACCATCAGTTTAGGAGCACCCTCAAGATCGTGAGATCGACGGTCCCGTCACATTGAGGGGATTGAAGGTGCACAAACTTTAAAAAGTTAAGGGCGGACCACAATCGAAACCACGGTTTTGGAGAAAGGACATGTGGAGGCTCAAGGTAAATTGTAGGGAGAAACGTAGTTTGATATCAAACCACCTTTGGCCATGCATGCAATCGCATGGTCACATGATATCATCACCCAAGGTCAAATCAATGTAAGATAGGGGAACCAGATAGCACTGCTAGGATCCACATCGGAGGTTACGTGTTGAAAAGTCAAAAATCCTCTGCGTGTATAATCTAACAACGATGATCAAACAGAATCTGATCGAAGGGTTGTTGTTTCACTTCATGGTTTCTTGATCAATTACGATTCAGTTACACTAACTAAATCATTGTTCTAGGGCATTGGAATCAAGGTTCTTGAGTGTTTTTTATTCCGAACCTGGGCGTTGGAGATTTGGAGTGTAACAGATGATGAGGGCATGAATAAAAGAAAGATGATGTGACAGAGGAAGGATGTTGTTTTTCTGTAAAACAAGTTGAAATGTATGTAATAAATATTACAGCATGAACAGAGAGAGAGAATGTAGAGATGAAGAACATAAGCTTGACAGAGAATAAATGGTGAGAAGTGATGGCTATATGCTATGGAAGAGGTCTTGGCAGAGCAGTGTAGTAGAACAGTGATGATTCTGGTAAGTCGTTGATAAATATTGTATCACTGTAATAAATTTCAGCAAGCAAATATTTATATATTCGGGTGGTGCTAGGGAGGAATGTTGTTCTCAGAGTTTCTAGTGGCTGCTTGAACACAAGGAGTTGTAGCTTTCATCTAGTTGCATCTAGAAAAACCAGGGCGGTAGGGTGGTGCAAGGGAGAACCATTGTTCTCTGTTATACATGTTGGTGCCTGTGTGACTAGAAGTTGGTGCTTCCATCCAGTCGGTGCTGGAACAGTCAAGGAGTTGGTGCTTCCTTCTAGTGGGTGCTAGAGAAACCAGAGAGTTGGTTCACCTAGCAAGTTGCAGCTTGTAAAAAAGAGGTGGTAGCCTCACAAAGTGTTGGTGCTCATAAGAATGATAATGTACAGAAAATAAAGACTAATTATCATATTCAGAAGAAGAGGTTTTCGCCCTTTATGGGTTTCCTAAGGAATATCTATCTTTGTATACTTCATGTGTGTGATTGATGTTGAATACTCTATTGTTTTCTTCCCTGAATTATTGTGATCATCATTGAGTGTTCTGTAATGAGTTTAAAATGGGTATAATTTTTTAAGCACAGTAAAAACTGATTCACCCCCCCCCTCTCAGTTGTCTAACAATTGGTATCATAGTTGGTTCCTTTTATCTAAGGGTAGATCCTAGAGATTAAAAATGACTAGCCATGAAGGAATTTCAACCAATAAGGCCCCCCTGTTCAATGGAACAAACGTTTCCTTCTATAAAGTTAGTATGACAACCTACATAATGGCTTTAGGTGAATATGTTTGGGATGTGGTAGATACTGGTTATGTAAAGCCAATTGTATTAGATTCTAAGGATGACAAGCTAGAATTTAGATTCAATGCTAAGGCTATGAATGATATTCTAAGTGGTCTTACAGAAGCAAAATTTGTAAAAGTTGTGCATTTAGAATTTGCCAAAGAAATGTGGGACAAACTCATTATCAGTTATGATTGTAATGAGAAGGTAAAGGATGCCAAGCTTCAAACCTACATATTACAGTTTGAACAGGTAAATATGAAAGAGGATGAAACTATTGGGAAGTGATTTCTGAGAGTTGAAGAACTAGTGAATGCAATGAAAGGACTTGGTGAAAAAATTGAGGAAGCCTCTTTAGTTCAGAAAATTTTGAGATCTCTTCCATATAGGTTCAACAGAAAGGTCTTTGCTATAGAAGAAATTAATGATCTAAAATATCTGCCTTTTGATCAACTTCTAGGAACATTGACTGCATATGAAATGAGGATAGGTAAAGATAAACCAACCTCTAGAGAAACATCATTTAAGGTAGATAAGAATCAGGATGATGAGCCTGATGAAATTGAAGAAAACTTTGTGAGATGACTAAAGAAAGAATTGGGCAAGTACCAAAGAAAATTGCCCTTCAAATGTTTTAACTGTGGAAAGATAGGTCACTTTGCATCTAAGTGTCCACACAAGAAGAAGGACTAGAAATCTGAAGGTGAAGAGAAGTACAAATCCAAGAGATTTGGTAAAAAGAAAATTTTATGTGTAAACAATGATGACTCTTCAGGAGACACAGATAGTGACTCTTCTTGTGAAGATAAGGTTAATGAATTAATGCTTATGGCCAAAGAGGATTATGATAATAAAATCACAGGAAGTGATGTTAATGATGAAGAAGTTGTGGTTGACTTGGAAGGAGAACTGATCAGTTCCCTAGAAGAAATTGTTAGACTCAGATTTAAGAAGAAAAAGCAAAAACAATTGTTGATACAGTTCGATAAAGACAGTAAAAAACCCGATGAAGACTTTTCCATGCTGAAAGTGGAATTAGAAGAAGCAAAGAAAATAGAGGACATTCTGAAATAGCAGTTATTAGAGAGGAAGGCAAGATTTGAAACCTTGGAAGAAGAGGTAGTAAAAACCAGAAAAGAGATGGAGAAGTTTAAAGCATTGTATCTCCAAAATCTTCCAAGAATTAAAGCCTCGGTAGAACTAAATGACATTCTAAGAAAATAGAGATCTCCTTTTTTGAATACTGGTTTAGTTTATGTAAGTGGTTCAAGCAGAAAACAACCAGAAAGCAAAGAGCTAGTAAAGATGATCAAGTTCCAAGTTAGCAGACAATAAAACCATCTGATTACTATGCCACCAAAAGATAATAAAGACAAGATGATCCCTGATAAAAAATAAAGATATCAGAATATGGAGCACCAAATACAAAAAATAAGGCCATCCTTCAGGTACCAAAATTTCTTCCATGGTTACTGTTTTTACTGCTCTAATTTTGGTCATAAGATTGAAAATTGTCAAATTAAGTTTAGAGACATGCAACTGAGGAGGCCAAGAGATAAACAATATTTGGGACATAAAACTAAGAAGCCAATGAGTAGAAAATGTTGCAACAATCACTTTGACCTATTGAACAATGAGCTTGAATGTTATAACTGTGATAAATTCAGCCACAAAGCTACAAACTGCCATCTGAAGAATTACAAAGCAGATCCAAGGATAAAACCCTTAGCTAGAAATGCCAGAAAATGGTAAAAGAAAGATAGTGAAAAATGTGGTCTAGTACTTTCGTCTCAAAAACAAAAAGAACCATTTTATATAGACAGTGGATGTTCCAAGCACATGACTGGAGACAAGGATAAGTTTATGTCGATAAGTAAAATCAAAACAGGAAATGTGACCTTTCGAAATGATGAACAAGGTAAAATCAAGGGTAAAGGGATGGTGAGTTTGAGTAATGGTAAAGGAAAAGCCCGGGATGTTCTGCTTGTAGATGGGCTGAAACATAATTTTCTCAGTGTAAGTCAAATGTGTGACAAAGGATGTGAAGTGGTGTTCACTTCCAAAGATTGTAAGATAAAATTTGTAAACTCGGGACAAGTGGTGGCTAAAGGCATAAGGACAGATAATAATGTATATGTGTTGAAATAAGATAGAGAAGAGTGTCATCTAAGAAAACATGATGAAAGTTGGTTATGGAATAGGAGACTTGGACATCTAAACTTTGACCAATTATCAAGCTCAAAAATCTTGAGGTAGTAAAAAATATTCCAAGAATATCAAAGCCACAAGGTTTTGTGTGTAAACCCTGCCAAGTAGGAAAGATAAATAGGACACGGTTTAAATCCAAGAGCTCTAC
The DNA here is from genome assembly GCA_032191745.1 of Picea mariana. Taxonomy (NCBI): domain Eukaryota; kingdom Viridiplantae; phylum Streptophyta; class Pinopsida; order Pinales; family Pinaceae; genus Picea; species Picea mariana. The sequence continues at coordinate 121,933 of JASDQU010735302.1, forward strand.
TTAAAAAAAGAAAACACTCCAATTAGTTCATATGGATTTATGTGGACCATCAAGATAGGAAGGCATAGGGAAGGAAAACTACTTCATGTTGATCATTGATGATTACTCCATAATCACTTGGGTTTCTTTTCTTAAAGACAAAGTTGAAGCATTTGAGATATTTAAAATATTTAAGGCTTTAACTAAGAATCAAACAGGCAATAGGTTAAAGTCAGTAAGATCATACAGAGGAGGAGAATTTATGTCAAGTGATTCCAAGGAATTCTCTGATAAACATGGGATGAAGAGAGAATACACAATCCCAGGAACTCCACAACAAAATGGAGTAGTTGAGAGGTAAAAAAGAATAGTTCAGCAAATTTCCAGGTCAATGATGAATGAGAAGAACATTGGTCAAACCTACTGAGTAGAAGCAATACAAACAACAGTCCATATTCTTAACAAATCCCACCTCAGACCACATAGGGACAAGACACCTTATGAACTGTGGTATGAAAGACCTACTTCAATCAAACACTTCAAAGTCTTTGGGAGTAAGTGCTACATAAATAATAATAATGAAAACCTTGGCAAGTATGATGACAGGGCTTATGAAGGCATATTCTTAGGATATGCTACCAATAGTAAAGGATATAGATGCTTTAATAAAAGATTTTATAAATTAGTTGATTGCATTGATTTAAAGGTTAATGAAGGAGTCCCAGTAAGAAAGGTGAGCAATATTGACTCTTCTACAGAGGACATAGTTGAAGCTGAAGATCAACAGGTCCAAGAATTAGAAGGATAAGACTCTGATTTAGATACAAATACTCTGTCGGACTCAAACCAGGAGATCAAGACAAAGACAACCTCCAGATTTATTAGGAAGAATCATCGTGAACATCAAATAGTTGGTCATCTAAACCAACGAGTTCAGAAAATAAAGCAGTTGAATAATGTCTTAGAACAATCTCAGATTGCCTTTCTGTCTTTTCTTGAACCTAAATACTTTAATGCAGCTAGCAAAGATGACCATTGGGTTAAATCCATGAATGATGAACTTGACCAGATTGAGAAAAGCAATACTTGGGAGATGGTTCCTAGACCTGAAGGTAAAAATGTCATAGGTTCCAAATGGGTATTTAAGAATAAATGGAATGAGTAGGGACAAGTTGTCAGGAACAAAGTAAGATTGGTCTATAAGGGCTACTCATAGATTGAAGGAAAATATTTTGATAAAACCTTTGCACTAGTGGCAAGATTGGAATCCATTAGAATGTTTCTTGCCTATGCATGTCATAAGAACTTTAAACTATATCAGATGGATGTTAATTCATGATTTCTTAATGGAGATCTAGAAGAAGAAGTTTATATGGAACAACCTAAAGGATTTTGAGTGACAGATAATCTTGACTATGTCTGCAAATTGAATAAGTGCCATTAGTGTATCCAAGAATCCAGTATTTCATTCCAAGACCAAGCACATCCCCATATAATACAATTTTCTGAGAGAGCATATCACCAATTAGATTTTCCAGGTTCATTACATTCCAACCAAAAAACAAATTGTAGACATCTTTATTAAACCCCTAGCCAAGACACCATTTGAATATCTTCGTGAGAAGTTGGGTGTCATCCCTTCTCTCAACTAAGAGAGTCCATCCTATCAGGGGGAGTATGTGTTGGTTGACTATATGATACCTCTGAAAAGTACTGCAACAGCTCGGGGGGAGCATGCTTTCTTTGACATTGATGTCAAAGGGGGAGAAAAGGTGTGGTGTGGATGCTACAGTTGGAGGTCTAAGCATAATAGTGTAGCCTTTCATGGTTTCCATCAATGCCAAAGGGGGAGATTGTTGGCATGTTTTACAGGAAGCGTGTGCTTTTCATTGATGGAAAGAATAGCAGCGATGATGGAAAATAGGAAAAACATAATATCAGGAGGAGAAGCGAACAATATGTAGAGATCAAATCTCAGAAGCAAAAGTGCGGTATGAAAACGTGATCAGGATCAAAATCTTTTATCGTGGATCTAATTCAAGAGTCCTCATGATCGTTGGATAGCTTTAAGTGAAGGATAGGATAAGCAAGACACAAGGTTTGAGAATTTGATTATCTGAATATTTTTCAGTCGTCAGATCACCTTAAGTCGAAGGACATGATAAGCAAGGGTTGAGATCTGAGATCTCGATAACTCAATTTTTTGTCAGCCATCGGATCAAATTAAATGGAAGGATAGGATAAGAAAAGATGGAGAGTCATTGAATTTAATCCAAGGCAAGGCTACATCGTAGACAGATTGAATCGTTGATCTAATATCTTGATCAAACGAAGATCATTTGTTTCATGTCTAATGTTATGAGGAGGTTACACTTAGGAAAAATATCACTTCAATAATTTCAAGTTGAGAACTGAAATGCCCGGAGAGCCGAAGAACCAAAATAAAATATCAACCATCGGATCTGGAGAATATACGATGACCGTTAGATCAGGGAGATCTACGTCAGCATGGACATGTGGCAGATCACATCAGTAGACCACATCAACAAGGATAGATGGCAGACCACGTTGGCAAGGACATGTGGCACAGTCAAATAATGACAAGTGTCAAGATGAAATCAGCATTTCAGGTATGTGCAAATCATGAATCTGAGTGACACATGGTAGGCACTTGAATCATTCCATGCCATCAAGTGATGTAAGCAAGTTACATCACTCCGAGAGTTTTACTTCAAGAGTTTCACCACCAGCAGTTTCCCTAAGTCCCAAAGTCCTGAATGTTGAAGTCTTGAAGTGGACATAAGTCGTACGATCTAACGATCACTTCGGGTGCATTCTCAACCGTTGATCAAAATAAAGTGGAAGGATAGAGTAAATAGAATAGTTGAAGTGTCGAAGTAAACGGTGGCCATCCATCACAATGTTTTATTAAGTCCTAGCCGACAGATTAAGCAGTGAAAGGATAAGTGTAATGATCAAATCTAACCATTGATTTGGTTCCATGAAATAAAAGTGAACGGTACAATATCTTCGACGAAATATTGTTCAGAATATTTGAAAATTTGAAATCCCAAAGTCTCGACTGTTGTCCATCTCATCAAGAGATTAAATCGTGATCATAGATTCTGATAATCTCTCAAGCGCTCGTTTGGCCTAAACGTCTGGACACCACCATTGGTCATATGGTAAGAGATTTAAAAGGATGATCCATCGATTGAGAAGGAAGGGTGTATGTGGATAATTGAATCTGAAAGATTGACGTACGAAGGAAAGAAGGGTTTGAGAGTTGAAACTCCCGAAGCCCGGATCACAGAATAAATCACAGTCGTTGATTTAGGAAGGTTAGATCTGGTCCGTAGAACTTGAAGGGATAGATCTGAATCATTAGTTCAAAAGCACCATCAATATCATGAGATCAACGGTCACATCGCATTGAGGGAGTTGAAGGTGTGCGGACTTTAAAAAGTTAAGGGGGGGCTGCAATCGAAAACATGGTTTTGGAGAAAGGACACATGGAGGCTCGAGGTAAATTGCGGGGTGAAACATAGTTTGATCTCAAACCACCTTTGGCAGCACCCACAATCACATGGTCACATGATATCATTGCCCAAGGTCACATCAACAGAAGATAGGGGAAGGAGCTAGCGTTGCTAAGCTCCACATCAGAGGTTACGCATTGAAAAGTCAAAAATCCTTTGCGTGTATAATCCAACAACGATGATCAAACATAATCTGATCGAAGGGTTGTTGTTTCACTTCATGGTTTCTTGATTAGCTACGATTCAGTTACACTAACTTAATAATTGTTCTGGGGCATTGGAATCATGGTTCTTGAGCATTTTTTATTCCCAACCTGGGTGTTGGATACTTGGAGTGTAACGGATGATGAGGGCAAGAATAAAAGAAAGATGTCGTGACAGAGGAAGGTTGTTTTTTTTATATAAAACAAGTTGAACTATATGTAATGAAGATTATAGCATGAACAGAGAGAGAAAATGAAGAGATGAAGAACATAAGCTTGATAGAGCAGAAATGGTGAGAAGAGATGGATGTATGCTTTGGCAGAGGTCTTGGCGTGACAAAATGACATAGAACAGAGAAGCGAGGGGGATTTTTGGATAGTTATTCATGCATGTAGAAGGCAGGCGAGTGTTTGTGAGAAAGTACAGAGGGGAGGCATAGTGCATAGAATGGACATGGGACACAGAGCATAAAACATAGAAGAATAGAAAGTGCAAGAAGATGTGAGAAGGAATACACTGACGCAAGCAGAACAGAGCAGTGTAGAAGAACAATGATGAGACTGGTAATCCATTGATAAATACTGTATCACTATAATAAATTTCAGCAAGAAAATATTTATATCTCAAGGCATAGGGTGGTTCTAGGGAGGACTATTGTTATGAGATTTTCAAGTGGGTTCTTGAACACAGGGAGTTGTAGCTTCCATATGGTTGCAGCTAGAAAAACCAGGGTGGTAGGGTGGTACAAGGGAGAACCATTATTCTATGTTATACAAGTTGGTGCTTCCATCCAGTCGGTGCTGGAACACTCAGGGATTTGGTTCTTCCTTCTACTGGGTGCTAGAGAAGCCAAAGATTTGGTGCTCCTAGCAAGTTGCATCTTGTAAAAAAGAGGTGGTAGCCTCACAAATAGTTGGTTCTCATAAGACTGATAATGTACAGAAAATAAGGACTACTTATCATATTAAGAAGAAGAGGTTTTCTCCCTTTATGGGTTTCCTCAGGAATATCTGTCTATGTATAGTTCATGTGTGTGATTGATGTTGAATACTCTAATGCTTACTTCCTTGAATTATTGTGATCATCATTGAGTGTTCTGTAATGAGTTTAAAATGGGCATAATTGTTTAATCACAGTAACAACTAATTC
>JASDQU010735302.1:126815-143118 GCA_032191745.1 Picea mariana
AGTTTTCTAACAATTGGTATCAGAGTTGGTTCCTTTTATATAAGGGTAGATCCTAGAGCTTGAACATGACTAGCCATGAAGGAACTTCAACTGATAAGGCCCCCCTTTTCAATGGAACAAACTTTGCCTTCTGGAAAGTTAGGATGAGAACATACATAATGGTTTTAGGTGCAAATGTTTGAGATGTGGTAGAGACTGGTTATGTAAAGCCAGTTCTACTAGCTTCTAAGGATGACAAGCTAGAATTCAACTTCAACACTAAGGCTATGAATGTTATTTTGAGTGGGCTTGCAGAAGTAGAATTTGTAAAAGTTATGCTCTTAGAATCTGCCAAAGAAATGTGGGACAAACTCATTAGCAGTTATGAAGGTAATGAGAAGGTAAAGGATGCCAAGATTCAAACCTAAAGATTACAGTTTGAACAATTAAAGATGAAAGAGGATGAAACTGTTGGGAATTACTTTTTGAGAGTTGAAGAACTAGTAAATGCAATGAAAGGACTTGGTGAAAAAATTGAGGAAGCCTATTTAGTTCAAAAAATTTTGAGATCTCTTCCAGATAGGTTCAACCCAAAGGTCTCTACTATAGAAGAACTTAATGATCTAAAAGCTCTTCCTTTTGATAAACTTCTAGGAATGTTGACTGCATATGAAATGAGGATAGGTAAATATAAACCCACCTCTATAGAATCATTATTTCAATCAGATAAGATTGAGGATTCAGAGCCTGATGAGATTGAAGCAAAATTTGTTAAAAGACTAAAGAAAGAATCAGGCAAGTACCAAGGCAAGTTTCCCTTCAAATTTTTTAATTGTGGAAAGATAAGTCAGTTTGCATCTAAGTGTCCACAAAATAAGAAGGAATAGAAATCTGAAGGTGAAGACAAGTACAAATCCAAGAGATTTGGTAAAAAGAAAAGTTTATGTGTAAACAATGATAACTCTTTAGAGAGATAGATAGTGACTCTTATTGTGAAGATAAGGTTAATGAATTTATGCTTATGGACAAAGAGTATTATGATAATAAACACATAGGAAGTGATGTTAATGATGAAGAATTTGTGGTTGACTTGGAAGGAGAGATGATCAGTGCCCTAGAAGAAATTGATAGACTTAGATTTAAGAAGAAAAATAAAAAACAATTGTTGATACAGTTCAAGAAAGACAGTAAAAAACCTGATGAAGACTTTGCCCTGCTAAAAGTGGAATTAGAAGAAGTAAAGAAAATAGAGGAAATTCTAAAACAACGGTTATCATAGAAGAACGCAAGATGTGAAGCCTTGGAAGAAGAGGTAGTAAAAACCAAAAAAGAGATGGAGAAGTTTAAAGCATTGTATCTCGAAAATATTCCAAATAGAGATCTTCATTAAAGCCTCAGCATAACTAAACAACATTCTAAGAAAATAGAGATCTCCTTTGTTGAATACTGATTTACATTATGTAAGTGGTTCAAGCAGTAAAGAGACAGAAAGAAAAGAGTCAGTAAAGATGATCAAGTTCCAAGTCATCAAACAATCAGACCATGTGAGTACTTTGCCACCAAAATCTAATAAAGACAAGATGATACCTGATAAAAAACAAAGATATCAAAATATGGAGCAACAAATGCCAAAAAGAAGGCCATCCTTCAGGTACCAAAAAGAAGGCCATCCTTCAGGTACCAAAATTTATTTCATGGTTACTGTTTTTACTGCTCTATTTTTCGTCATAAGATTGCAAATTGTCAAATTTAGTTTAGAGACATGCAACTGAGGAGGTCAAGAGATAAACAATCTTTGCGACATAAAAATAAAAAGCCAATGAGTAAAAACCATTGCACCAATCACTTTGAACTATTGAACAATGAGCTCAAATGCTATAACTATCATAACTTCAGCCACAAAGATGCAAACTTCCATTTGAATAAATACAAAGTAGATCCAAGGATAAAACCCTTAGCTAGAAATGCCATCACATGGAAAAATAAAGATAGTGAAAAATGTGGTCTATTACTTTCATCTCAAAAACAAAAATACCCTTGGTATATAGATAGTGGATGTTCCAAGCACATGGTTGGATACAAGGATAAGTTTATGTCTATAAGTAAAACCAAAATAGGAAATGTGACCTTTGGAAATTATGAACCAGGTAAAATCAAGGGTAATGGGATGGTGAGTTTGAGTAATGGTAAAGGAAAAGCCCAGGATGTTCTTCTTATATATGGGCTGAAACATAATTTTATTAGTGTAATTCAAATGTGTGACAGAGGATGTGAAGTGTTGTTCATTTCCAAAGATTGTAAGATAAAGTCTGTAAACTCAGGACAAGTGGTGGCTAAAGGCATAAGGACATATAATAATGTATATGTGCTAAAAGAATATAGAGAAGAGTGTCATCTAAACAAACATGATAAAAGTTGGTTATGGCATGAGAGACTTGGACATCTAAACTTTGACCACTTAATCAAGCTCAAAAATCTTGAAGCAATAAAAGATCTTCCAAGAATATCAAAGCCACAAGATTCTGTGTGTAAAACCTACCAAGTAGGAAAGCTAACCAGGACACAGTTTAAATCCAAGAGCTCTACTTCAATAGAGAAACCACTCCAATTAGTTCATATGGATTTATGTGGACCATCAAGACAGGAAGGCACAGGGAAGGAAAACTACTTCATGTTGATCATTGATGATTACTCTAGACTCACTTGGGTTGYTTTTCTCAAAGAAAAAGCTGAAGCATTTGATAAATTTAAAATATTTAAGGCTTTAAGTGAGAATCAAACAGGYAACAGGTTAAAGGAAGTAAGATTAGACAGAGGAGGAGAATTTATGTCAAGTGATTTCAAGTAATTTTGTGATAAACATGGGATCAAGAGAGAATAGACAATCCTAGGAACTCCACAACAAAATGGAGTAGTTGAGAGGCAAAACAGAATAGTTCAGCGAATGGCCAGGTCAAAGATGAATGTGAAGAACATTGGTCAAACCTACTGGGTAGAAGAAATACACACAACAGTCCATATTCTTAACAAAACCCACCCCAGACCACATAGTGAAAAGACACCTTATGAACTGTGGTATGGAATACCTTCTTCAATCAGACACTTCAAAGTCTTTGGGAGTACGTGCTACATAAAGAATAATAATGAAAAAATTGGCAAGTATGATGACAGGGCTGATGAAGTCATATTCTTAGAATATGCCTACAAAGGACACAACTGAAGTTGAAGATGAACAGGTCCAAGAATTAGAAGGAGAAGACTTTGAGTTAGATACAAATACTCTGCAAGAATCAAACTAGGATATTGAGATAAAGACACCCTCCAAAGTTATTAGGAAGAATCATCATGAACATCAGATAGTTGGTCATCTAAACCAAGGACTTCAGAAAAGAAAGAAGTTGAATAATGTCTCAGAACAATCTCAGATTGCCTTTCTGTCTTTTCTTGAACCTAAAGACTTTAATGTAGCTAGCGAAGATGACCATTGGGTTAAAGCCATGAATGATGAACTTGACCAGATTGAGAAAAAAAATACTTGGGAGATGGTTCCTAGACTTGAAGGTAAAAATGTCATAGGTTCCAAATGGGTCTTGAAGAATAAATCGAATGAGCAGGGAGAAGTTGTCAGGAACAAAGAAAGATTGGTCTGTAAGGGTTATGCACATATTGAAGGACAATATTTTGATAAAACCTTTGCACTAGTGGCAAGATTGGAAGCCATCAGAACGTTTCTTGCCTATGCATGTCATAAGAAATTTAAAGTATATCAAACAGATGTTAAGTCAACATTTCTTAATGGATATCTAGAAGAAGAAGTTTATATGAAACAACCTAAAGGATTTTCACTGATAGATAACCCTGACTATGTCTGCAAATTGAACAAGTTCCATTAGTGTATCCAAGAATCTAGTATTTCACTCCAATACCAAGCACATCCCCATAAAATAACATTTTCTGAGAGAGTGAGTCACCAATCAGATTGTTCAGGTTCATTACATTCCAACCAAAGAAATAATTACAAATATCTTTACTAAACCCCTAGCCAAGACACAATTTGAATATCTCTGTCAAAAGTTGGGTTTCATCCCTTCTCTCACCTAAGAGAGTCCATCCTATTAGGGGGAGTATGTGTTGGTTGAATATATGATACCTCTGAAAAGTACTGCAACATCTTAGGGGGAGCATGTTTTCTTTGACATTGATGTCAAAGGGGGAGAAAAGGTGTGGTATGGATGCTACAATTGGAGGTCTAAGCATAATAGTGCAGCCTTTCAGGGTTTCCATCAATGCCAAAGGGGAGATTGTTGGCATGATTTATAGGAAGCATGTGCTTTTCATTGATGGAAAGAACATTAGCGACGATGGAAAACATGAAAATCATAATCTTAGGAGGAGAAGTGAATAGTATGAAGAGATCGAAGCTCAGAAGGGAAAGCGTAGTACAAAAACATGATCAGGATCAAAATCCTTGATCGTGGATCTGCTTTGAGAATCCTCTCGACTGTTGGATCACTTTAAGTGAAGGACAGAATAAATGGGGCACAAGGTTTGAGAATTCGATTATCCGAATATCCATCAATCGTCAGATCACCTTAAGTGGAAGGACAGGATAAGAAAGGGTTGAGATCTAAGATCTCGATCACCCAAATTTTTGTCAGCCTTCAAATCGAATTAAATGGAAGGATATGATAAGCAAAGATGGAGAGTCATTGGATTTAATCCAAGGCAAAGATGCATCACAGATAGATCAATTCGTTGATCTAATATCTTGATCAAATGAACATCCTTCATTTCGGGTCTAAAGTTATGAGGAGGTTATGCTTCAGAAAAATCTCACTTCAAGAATTTCAAGTTGAGAACTGAAATACCTGAAGCTCAGAGAGTCAGAGAGACAAAATAAATTATCGACCATTGAATCTGGAGAATATACGATGACCGTTAAATCAAGGGGATCTACGTCAACAGACCACATCATCATGGACATGTGGAAGATCACGTCAATATAAGACATCAGTAAGGACATATGGCAGACCACGTCAGTAAGGACACATGGCACAGACAAATAATGATAAGTGTCAAGATGAAATCAACATTTCAGGTACGTGCAAATCATGAATCTGAGTGACACGTGGCAGGCACTCGGCTCATGCCACATAATCAAGTGACATAAGAAATTTATGTCACTCTGAGAGTTTTACTTCGGAAGTTTCACCACCGACAAATGCCCTAAGTCACAAAGTCCTAAATGTCGAAGTCCCAAAGTGGAAATAAGTCGTATGATTTGAAAATCACTTCATGTGCATTCTCAACCGTTGATTAAAATACAATGGAAGGATAGCGTAAGTAGAATATCTAAAGTGTTGAAGTGAATGGTGGCCATCCATAACAATGCTTGATTAAGTTCTAGATGATGGATTAAGCAGTGAAAGGATAAGTGTAAGGATCGAATATGACCATTGATCTGGTTCTGTGAAATAAAAGTGAACGGTCTAATCTATCAAAGAAATATTGTTTAGAATATTTGAAAAGATGAAATACCAAAGTCCCAAAGGGTGAAGTCCCAAAGTCCCGATTGTCGTCCATATCATCAGGAAATTAAATCGTGACTGTTGATTTGGATAAGTGCTCAAGCGCTTTTTTTTCCTAAACGTCTGGACATAACCATTGGTCATGTGGTAAGAGATTTAAAAGGTTGAGCCATAGACTGAGAAGGAAGGGTTTCCACGGATCATCGACTTCAGAAGATTGAAGTATGGAGGAAAGAAGGGTTTGAGATTTGAAACTCTTGAATCCCAGATCATGGAATAAATCACAGTCGCTGATTTAGGAAGGTTAGATATGGTCCACAAAACTTGAAAGGACAGATTTGAAACTTTAGTTCAGGAGCACCATCAAAATCATGAGATCGACGGTCCCATCGCATTACGGGGATTGAAGGTGCACTAAATTTAAAAAGTTAAGGGCAGGCCGCAATCGAAACCACGGTTTTGGAGAAAGGACACATGGCGGCTCGAGGTAAATTATCGGGTGGAACATAGTTTGATCTCAAACCACCTTTGGTTGCACCTGCAATCGCATGGTCACATGATATCATATCCCAAGGTCACATAAGCAGAAGATAAGGGAAGGAGCTAGTGTTGCTAGGCTCCACATTGGAGGTTATGTGTTGAAAAGTCAAAAATCCTCTACGTGTATAATCCAACAACGTTGATCAAATAGAATCTGATCGAATGGTATTTATTTCACTTCATGGTTTCTTGATCAGTTATGATTAAGTTACACTAAATTAATCATTGTTCTGGGGCATTGGAATCATGGTTCTTGATCATTTTTTATTCCCGACCTGGGGGTTGGAGATTTGGAGTGTAATGGATGATGAGGGAATGAATAAAAGAAAGATGTCATGACAGAGGAAGGATGTTGTTTTTTTATAAAACAAGTTGAACTGTATGTAATGAAGATTACAACATGAATAGAGAGATAAAATGCAAAGATGAAGAACATAATCTTGACAGAGCAGAAATGGTGAAAAGAGTTTGATGTATGCTCTGGCAGAGGTCTTGGTGTGACAAAAAGATGTAAAATAGAGAAGTGAGGGGGATTTTTGGATAGTTATTCACGCGCGTAGAAGCCAGATGAGCATATGTGCGAAAGTGTAGAGGGGAGGCATAGCACATAGAATGAACATGGTGCATAGAGCATAAAAAATAGAAGAACATAAAGTGAAAGAAGATGTGAGAAGGAAGACACTGATGCAGGCAGAGCAGAGTAGTGTAGCTGAAAAGTGATGAGACTAGTTAGCCATTGATAAATACTGTATCACTGTAATAAATTTCAGCAAGCAAAGATTTATATCTCAGGGTGGTAGGGTGGTTCTAGGGAGGACTGTAGTCCTCAGAGTTTCAAGTGGGTGATTGAACACAAGGAGTTGTAGCTTCCATCTGGTTGTAGCCAGAAAAACCAAGGTGGTAGGGTGGTGCAAGGGAGAACCATTGTCCTCTATTATACAAGTTAGTGTCGGTGTGACTATAAGTTGGTGCTTCCATCCAACCAGTGCTGGAACACTCAGGGAGTTGGTGCTTCCTTCTACTGGGTGCTAGAGAAACCAGAGAGTTGGTGCTCCTAGTAAGTTGCATCTTGTAAAACAGAGGTGGTATCCTCACAAATATTTGGTGCTCATAAGAATGATAATGTACAGAAAATAAAGACTACTTATCATAATAAGAAAGAGAGGTTTTCTCCCTTTATGGGTTTCCTCAGAAATATTTGTCTCTGTATACTTCATGTGTTTGATTGATGTTGAATACTTTATTGCTTACTTCCCTGAATTATTGTGATAATCATTGAGTGTTTTGTAATGAGTTTAAAATGGGTATAATTGTTTAAACACAGTAATAACTGATTAACCCCCCCCTCTCAGTCGTCTAACATTGTGGGCTATGTGGACCCAGCAAGGTGTTCATTAGGGTTTTTGTAATGGGTTATGGGATGTCGTCCCATGGGTTTTCCCATGTTTAGGCCTTTTTGTAAGGAAATGTAAAAGTATAAATAGATAAGAATGTATGGTAGAAGTAGAGAAAGAAGGGGAATATAGATTGCAATGCTAAGTGCAAGAAGTTTTGGGTTTCTTTGTGCAACAAATTGTGTATGTAAGGCTATGTGCTCAATAGAGAAGTTGGCTCTGTGATGTGACCTAGTTTTGGGAAGGAGGATATGGCACTCAGTGCACAGATCTCATGTCCTCTACGAAGCTTGGCTTTGTGGCTTAGTGCACAGGAGTGGATGAATGTAAAAGAATTGAATAATAATAAAAAAGACAAAGCAATTGGTGGACATAGCCCCACACTGGGGTGAACCACATATATCTTGTGTCTTTGGTGTGATTTGTGCTATGTTGTGTTTTTCATTTATCTACTTAGTGCTTTTGTTATTATGTATAATGGATAGGTCTGATTTTTCTTAATGCTTTATGTGTGATTTATGAATGAATTCTAGATCTAAGTCATGGCTATGTGCTAAGTGGTTGAAGTACTTAATCTTTACTATTACTGCGTCGATCTATCTTAGGGATTCATTCTGCGATGTTGATGAAGCTAATGAGTTAATGAATATCATCTTGTAATGTTAATAGAATACTATACGAAGTGTTGCTATCACAAATCTTTGTCCCAACTTGGTTACAGACACCTACATCCTGTAACACCCCTACCTCTACCTCAGGTGAGACTTCGCCTACTTCACATGTGTTGTTGAAAGGGCCGGTAGTTAGGGTTTTGTCGGTGCGTTGTTGAAGCGTTGAACCCTGGGTCTACCCCTGTGAAAACATTGTGACTATTTACTTAAATACAAACGACCTTTGTAGCAAAGCTCATCATTGTTCCAAGAGTACCTCAGGGAAACTGGAGAATTTTCTCTCAATTTTTGGATTAGATGCGAATTTGTAGGATGTTGTAGCCATTCCTGGAGAACAACTTGTAGCCAATCTAGTACAATGAAGGATAGGGAGAAAAGGGACCCTTCATCTTCATATTTTCAAGAAAGAGAATCAACAACCACATTTTCTTTACCTTTCTTGTAAATGATCTCATAATCATATCCAAAGAGTTTAGTTACCCATTTTTGTCGCTATAGAGAGGAAGGTCGTTGCTCCAGAAAATACTTGAGGATTTGATGATCTATCTTAATTTGGAAGCGTTGTCCCAAGAGATAAGGATGTTAGAGATCCATTGCATGTAGAATATCCAACATTTCCTTTTCATAGATCGATTGGCCCAAATGGAATTTTGAAAATTGTTTCTTGGTAAAGGCCAAAGGTCTACCCTCTTGCATAAGGATTGCTCCAATTCCTCTCCTGGAGGCATCACATTCTAGGACAAAGGCCTTTGTGAAATAAGGAAGGGACAAGACTGGAGTAGTGCACATAGTCCAAGTGCTAGAGTCCAAGTGATAGAATCTTTGTTAAGTAGAGAAGTGAGAGGTGTCGCAATCTTTCCATAATTTTGAACAAAATTGTGATAATATACTTTTAAACCTAGAAAACCACACAAGCTTTGGATATTCTTGGTGCGAGGCCAATATTGCATTACTTCAATAATCTTAGGATCCACCCGAACACCAGCCTTGCCAACAATATGAGCCAAGTACTCAACGTTTGAGGCGCCAAAGGCACATTTAGAGTGTTTGAGGAAAATTTGACGTTGAGAGAGTAGATGAAGAACTTGTCCACATGGGCAAGATGGGATTGCCAAGTTTTACTATAGATGAGAATATCATCAAAGAAAACTACAACAAAATGACAGAGAAAAGGACAGAAGACATGATTCATGAGGCTTTGGAAGGTGGAGGTAGCATTACACGGGCCAAATGGCATGACAAATAACTCATAGTGACCCTCGTGAATTTGAAAGGTAGTCTTGGGGATGTCAGTGTCTTGCATACATATCTGGTGGTAGCTAGAATGAAGATCAAGTTTAGTCAAATACTGAGAACCACTCAACTCATACAAGATTTCATCAATGACAGGAATGGAAAACTTTTCCTTGATGGTGAGTTTATTGAGGGAACAAAATTCAAGACACATGCACCAAGTACCTTCTTTCTTAAGTACCATGACCACATGAGAAGAATAAGGGCTGGTACTAGGGAGGATAACACCCGCTTGTAGAAATTCCTGCATTATTTTCTCATTTTTATTATTTTAGGCAAAGGGATGACAATAAGGGAAAACATTGGGAGGAATACTATTAGGAACAAGGGGTATGGAATGATCATGAGCACCACGAGAAGGCGGAAGTCCCTGAGGAGTGGAAAAGATAACTTGGTGTTTGGAGAGAATAGCTTGGAGGTCAGGATGCACAGAGGGTATATCAACCACGTGAATAGAATGGAGTTGAGAAATAATACTAGAGTGACCTTTCTTGAGGATATTTTCCATGCGCTGGGAACTGATGATCTCAGGAGAACCAACTGTGAGAACTTGGAAGTGATACCTTTCTCCCTCCTATTGGAATTGCATGGTTAATTCTTTAAAATCCATAAGAATGGGACCCAAAGTGCGTAACCATTCAACACATAGAACAATGTCACAACTTCCCATTTCAATGGAAAACATATGATATTTCAGGTGGTAATGTCTAATCTAAAGACATACATTTTCAAAACACCCACCACATTTCATGGACCCACCATTGGCTATCATGATTTGAAAATTAATGAAAACATGAATATAGCAATTGGTTTCTTGGGCAATGTGATGATGAATAAAATTGTGGGTGCTATCACTGTCAACAAGGATGATGACCTTCCTATTCTTAATATAGCCAATGAAATCGAGGGTTTGTGGACCAGAGAATACAATGAGGGAATGCAAGGAAATGAGTGGTTCAACTTCAGGTGGGTCAGAGGGATCCTAGGTAGCATCGAGAAGGGAGGGCTCTTCAACAAGTGAAACTATCACGTCTTTGTCAGGAACATCTTCTAAAATGGCCATAAAAAAAATTTGTTCCTTTCACTTATGCCCCGGAAAACATTTTTCATCACAATTATAGAAAATACCCTTCAATTGGCGTTCATCCATTGCATCTCTAGTAAATCTTTGGACCTTGAGGGGAGTGACAAGAGGGTTAGGATTAGTGGGTCAAGGTCGAGGAAAAAATGAGGGTTTTTTGTTCTGGAAAAAAACAACTTGTTGGGCCTCTTTAGCACATTTAGTAGCTTCCAACCAAGTCTGAGGGTGGGCCATGAGAACCTGGGATCATATTTCATCCTTTAGGCCATTGATAAAGAATTCATGGAAGAAAGAATCTGACATACCCTCGATTTGAAAGGCCAAATGCTCAAAAGAAGTTATAAATATTCCACTGTTCCTAACTGTTTCAACTTGGTCAAATGAATGAGATAGTGGGTATTAGTGTCAAAGCGGTCATAGAGATCTACAACAAACTGAGTCCAGACACTATACCCCTAACATGAATTTTTACTGCATTGCCACCATTGCCATCATTCAGGATCTAGATAGAGGACAACATAGTGAAGTTTAGCCAACTCATCAATAATACCATGCAGAGAAAAATAATGCTCCATTTGAGTGACCCAACACATAGGATTCATCATTTATTGACCTCGATGCGGGGAAGATGGGGGTCATGTTGAAAGGAGTTTGATTGAAAATGCAGAGAATGAGAGGAATCAACAACATCGGGTTGGTCCAAGGAGGAAGGACCTGAAGGGAAATTCAAAAACTAGTTGACAACAAACTCGAGGGTGTTAAATTGGTTCTTGAAGTTTTCTTCCATGGTGTCAAATTTTTTCTCGACTTGGGTCTCAAATTGTACAAGGCGGGAATCGGTAGAGCCAATCTTAGATGTAACTTGATTGATGGAAGATTGCAGGTCTTGGTTGTGAGTGGTGGCCATTTGGAGAGGGGAAGTTTGGGTAAGGAAACATTTTTCGGTGGGACAACAAAAAGGGACTTATAACTGATAAGTACCACGATGATCAACACGAGAAGGGAAATATAATGGAATAGGTGGAAAAATAGGGAAGTTGAGAAGGGTTCGGGTCCACTGAAAAAAAAAGGATTAAAAATGAAAGGTATGAATGCAATCAGGGAGAAAAGGGGAATCCAATGGGATAGGTCCCAAATAAGTGTGTCGACGGGACCACTATACTCTTTTTTTTTTAAATCCTACGAAGTTATACTCCATCTTGAATAATATTGTAGGGACGAAATTCCCAAATGATTAACAAGAAGAAATGTGTAGTAATTTCAGAACCAAAATGCATAAGGAACAATTGCTTGGCAATAGATCTTGTATGTTATGTTTTTGTTTCTGTCCCAAGGGTTAGGGTATTTGGGGTTTCTATAGACAATGGTTTTCCCTGTGTTATAGCTATTTGATATACGTGCAGGGTCCAACAGTAGTACTCGGCCCAATACCTTAGGGAACCAAATAAGGAGGCTAGATCGTTCCCTTAACCATACTACCTAACTACCCAGGTACTAGAGAGTATCTTCCCGAGTGTTTTTCTCGGTGGAACTATAGTAGTCAGGTGACCGATCTATTTATCTATGAAGGGTTTTAGGAGTTCTAGGTTGATCCGTATATAGGTGATGTTTGATGCACTACCACTTGAAGGGGTACCAACTAAGGTTACAAGGGTGAACAAAATATATGTGCTTGAGTACCTCTTGTATTTCCTATGTGTATTACAACCCAACCACGAGTTTATGCACATAATGAAAAATATTTGTAGCTTTAAGACGTTGGAATACGTCTCTACCCTGAAAAAAATTAACCCACAATTGTATGCGAAGGAAAGTGCTATGATACCACTTGTAATATTCCAGATATAGAATAGTATGCATAATAGAAATATTTTAGATAGAAATGGTAAAAAAACAATGATATAACCAAAACAATACCAGAATAATACTAGAATAATACCAGAAATAGCACCTTGATTAATGATAGTAATGTTCTCTTGCCTCTTCGAGGGGTAAACCTCCAACAAATAGCTCTATTAAAATAATATCCAAGACAAAAATTTGCATACCCTCTACTCTTATTTATACTAAATCTATCTATCCAAAAGAGCAATATGGGGGAAGATCCTTCTAGAAGGGGAATCTTCTATTAGGTATTCTTACATTTGAATTATTCCTCTTTATTGTTAGGCCTTATTAATATTGACCTTTATTACATGGAAATATATTATTCTACCCACTTGAGGGGTTAGGTAGGTTAGGTCCCTAACACTCGAGACCTCCAGTGTAATACACTTGTTTCCCCAAGCTTGTAATTAATCATTAATTATGATCATCATGCTATGGCATGTGAACAATGTGATGCAAGAGCATCATTCCAAGCCATCTATGCACCAACCAACCAACACATAAAGTGTGCATTCAAGGGAGGAGAGAGGCACAACCCTCTCGTTTTTCAAAATTTGAAAATTGTATTAAATGTTGTAAGGTTGGTAGAGCCAAAAGCCATGCATGTGCGCAAGATTTAGATAAAGGTTGCCTTAAATGGTTGTAAGGCTGAGATCTAGATCCAATTCGGACTAGATAGCTATTCAATGTAATTGAATGTAAATTAATGAGAGTTGGTGAGGATGAGGGAAGCACTCGAGGAACTCCCTTTTGTAAAAACATCTTCTTTTGTTTTCAGTAAGGATAGAGAGGTAGAGAAGAATAGAGAGAGAATAGGTTGGATAGGAGAGGAGAGCCGAGACTCTGTTGCAATTCGAGCTCGAACACATTGTAATCAGGCATTCTTGATTAATACAATCAGAGCAGTTTTTTCTGCATGTTGTTGTTCATGCGTTTGTGATTTCATGAATGAATGTCTTTATGTGTTATTGATATAATGTAGATGTATGCTAGATGTGCATTTGTAGGGATAGATAGATTTCCCTATCTGTTGAGTTCTTTGATTTTCAGGTTTGGGTTCTTTGTGCTTTCATGCAAGAGTGCATGACAGAGTACTGCGGTCTCTGAAAACTAGTGCAGGAGTGCACTTCTGAATTCTGTGGAATTTCAGACAAAGACGTGCTAGGAGGGTGCACTAGTTGAAGTCATTGACTCAAGGAGGAAGCCTCAAGGTTGTTGAACACCTTGAAGGAGGAACTATGTAGAGGAGAGCACAGAGAGGAGAAGTAGAATTGTTGAGGATTCTGTAAAGGCTCTACCAGAAGGGCATTGAGCAAATGCACAGGATGCATTGAGCCAGTGCATAGAGTGCACTTCTGAATTCTGTGGAATTTGGACAGAGTTGTACCAGGAGGGTGCACCAAAGGAATTATTAGACCCAGGGAGAAACCTCAAGGTTGTTGAACACCTTGGAGGTAATATTGTGCAAAGGAAGGCACAAAGATAACAGAATCACTGAAGGTTCTGTAGAGATCTGCCAGGAGGGCATCGAGTGAGTGCAAGGAGTGCATAGGAGGAGCTTTGTTTTGAGTTCAAGGAAGATAGAGCATCTGAAGTTCTGTGAAACTCTGCTAAGAGGGCATCGAGAAGTTGCATAGAGTGCACATAAGGACTCTTTTCAAGTTCTGTTGGGGAAGAGAAGTGTCAAAGAGAGACACTCACAGAGTTACTGAATACTCTGTTAAGCTCATCAAGGAGGAATTGAGCAGAAGGTTGTCAGGAGGACACCGTATTTCCCTTTGAGGACACAGAAGGGTGAGTCCCCTAGAGGCTCGGGTAAATAAAGCTCAGGATGGATAGCACAGTTGTGTGTAGGGACCCTGCAAGGAGTGCAGAGGTCGTGAAACCTTTTGAGGTTTCAGAGTGAACAAAGATCAGGAGGGATAGCGTCCCTAGAACACAGGCGATATCCAAGGAATTAAGCTCACAAAGGAAGCAAAGGCCGAGGCTTTTTGGAGCAAGAAATCTTCCAAGGGAAGGAAAGAAGGGAATGCTCAAGGTAGAGCATAGCCGCCATTAGATCAACTGGAGAGGGGAGATCTGGGTTGTTGAAGCCTATTTCCAGACGCACATAGGAAAGCATACAAGGAAGAGAAATAGATCTGGGCCATTAGATCTAGTGTAAAGTACCAATAACCATCAGATCCGGAGGAAGGCGTATGGAGTTTAACCTCTGGGAGGTCGCACAGGAGAAGAGTTGAAACGGGCGGTGGAGACGCTTCGTGGAGAAGTGTCGAAAATCCCATGGACTGTCGGATCTCACAAATCTATGAGAAAGTTAAGGCTCAGTGCCTTTTAGCATTTCGGTATTTCAGGGTTCAGAATTTCAGCATTCCCAATGACAAGGAGCTGGGGCACTTTGCATTGAAAACCCCGAAGTTGCGAAACCCGGTGTGTTCATGGAGTAGGGTGTGGTCCCAGAGGAAGCAACCATTTCAGAATTTTGAAATTTCGAGGTCCAAGAGATTGAAGGACCAAGAACCGTCTGCAGCCAGAATTGCGGGATTGCGAATTCCGAAATCCCAAAAAAGTGAACCTGGTCGGGTAGATTTCAACATTTGGGGACCTGGGTGGTTGAGAGGCCAAGAGTCCGGATATGTGGAGTCCTGACTCATGAAATCATGAAGCCCCAAAAACATTCGAAGGAAATAGAACTATCTAGAGCCGTTGAGCCCGTTTCGACATTTCGGTATTTCGGGGTTCGAGAAGCAGAGGAGGCGAGATTTTGGAGTCACTGCATCGTGAACGCCTGGTTCGTGAAATCCCAAAAAGATCTGAGCCCATTTCGGCATTGAGCCATTTTGGGAATTTGGGGAATGGAGTGACCAGTGGTTTGGGCCGTTGCGTTTCAAACTCCTGGTTACCAAAATCCCGATACAACCACAACCTCGTGGTCGTGTGGAGGTGAAGCTCGTGCCTAGTGCTTGTTTGCACAGGTGGGGTTTCCGAAGAACCTATGGATCGAATTCGTGGGGTTCCAGTAAGGGCCCAAAAGAACTATTTCAATTCTGCGGATTTGAGGAAGATTGATCCTGTGTAGATCTTGGCCCGAGGGTTGGGGGTCTGCGACCATCAAGTGGTATCAGAGCTTGATTTTGTCTGTATATTGCAGGTAGAGGGAGCCAGAGGAAAAGGAAGATAGAGTGTTGAAGATCTGTGATGATTGTTTCAAGGTGCATAGCAGTCAATAGACAGTCAGGAGGACTGTAGGAAAGGCTGGAAGCACTCACAGTTGCAGAGTGACAGCAACAAATTTGCTAGGAGGGCAGACAGGAACAGGAAGATGGCTACTGAAGGCCATGGACACGGTGGAAAGAAGAACCATCAGCAGTAGAGAAAAGATGAAATGGACAAAGAAATTGTTGAGATAAGGGTGAGGATGGAAGAGCTTTCATTGCGGGTGCAGCAGAATGCAAAGATGCATTGGGTGTATGAATGGCCCCTGAGGAGGAAAGAAAAGTGGCTAGTCAAGAAATTGTTGGCCAGAAGACAACAAAGGTTGTTGAGGAGGTGGATGAGGTATGTGAAAAGCCTCAAGACCACAGAGGATATGGTTCATGTGTGTGAACTAGAAGCTGGGAGAAATATCATTAATGATGAAGAAGAGAGATCGAGCAGAGATCTCATAGACTGCCAAGTGGGCAGAGATGGAATTTAAAATTTCTAGGTGGTCAATAGAAAGAGATCAAGTGAAGGTCTCGTATACTACCAAAAGGGCAGTGCTGAAAGTTCAAATTGCCAAGAGGGAAATGAGATGAGATCGCTGGAGGATCTCATAGACTGCCAAGAGGGAAGAGAGGAAATCCCATACTGCCAAGTGGGCAAGGGAGAGTAGATGAACTCAGAGGTGAGTTCATATCAGCAAGATGAGCTGACAGAGAAGGAAGATCA
>JASDQU010735302.1:155136-171564 GCA_032191745.1 Picea mariana
TATAAAGGGGTTCAAGCAATGTAATGGGACATGAAGAGAAATATTGTATTGTGGAGCAGTAGCTCATTAGGAGGATGCCCCCTCGAAGAGGCAAGTGAACAGGAGAGGATCCCTTCCATAATAGGATCCATTGTATGGTGTTACCCTACCTCAAGGGTTTTGGATATTTCTTGTGTTCATGGTCATGGTGAATGGTTTATGGTTTATTCTTGGTTATTTCTGAAGTATATTTGTAGATCTGGTTTAGGTGCTTAACAATGTGAGTTGTGAAATATACCTATGGTAGCTACACATAGGCTTATGATTATGCATGGGGTTAAGTACATCATGGATGTAAGTTAACAAAACAAGAAATATTTGTGGATAAATAAGTTGGATGCATAACAAAGATGCATGTTTATATTCCTTGTGGAATATTTGGTAAACAGTTGAAGATAATTCAAAGTTGAGGCCATCAAATATAACAATGGATATGCAATAAGGAAATTGCATGCCAAAGGAGTTCCCTGTGAAGGAATTGTGTAAAGACTCTGTCAGGATAATGGAATCACAACCTTAATGACTGTTGAGAATTAAGTTGTGAGATACAAGACTATTTATATAAGAATATTGGATTACATTCTAAAACAAAATGTATGAGTGGAAGACTAACAAATGAATTTTGACCATTCTGATAACTGAATGGTAATGTGCAAAATGTATAGGTTCATAATTCATTGTGAACAAAAGGTTTGTTGTGGTAGCATTTTGATTTACCAAGAAGGTTGAGGTGAACCTAAATAAGACTACTCAAGGGAAAAAGCATGGAGATCACAATAAGAAGTAGATTGCATAAGCAAAGAAGTAGAAAAGGAGGAATACTTTTCTCACCCTAAAAACTTTGAATTGTTTGGCATAGTTGTAATCCTTAGAAGAGAAGTTGTGGGAACAAGTATAGATAGAAAAAAGGGAAAACAAATAAACAAGCATATTTAAATGAATAGGCTTGGTAAAAACATGTTAAATAAAGGCAGTGAGGCCATGGAAAATAACTCAGCTAGACAAAAAGTCCAGGGCTGTGTAGGATGTGGACGAGGGAAGATTCCCTTGACTCCTTTCTTGTTGTTTAATGTATTTCTCTGGTATGAGAGACCAATTTAATGATGCAAGTAAATGTTTTGACACCATAATGATGATAGTTGTATGATTGTAAAAACAATTGATAATTGTTTGTGTTTCACTCATGAAAACATTAAGGATAATGTGATGAAGTGCATAAATGCTAGGACATATCTAAAAAACAAATTATTGATTGGAAATGATACATGCATTTTTATTTTACATGACGACTAATATAATTGTGATGTATGTCATGTGTAGAAAGAAATTGAAATTGTTGGGAAAGATAATTACCAATGGTATAAATCCTCAAGAAGAGGATGAATGCAAGAAAGCCTTAGCAAGGCAAGATGGATCGCCCGAGGGACTGTATAGTAGAGAAGGGGATGCCTGAGCTTGGGCCTAGAGGGTGAGTGACCGCAAGAAAGAGGAGACTTTGATAATTCTTATAAAATATTGATTTGGATCATGCAAACAATGGGTATGTCAAGGAAAAAAATTGAGCTAAGATAACAAGACATCCACATGGATGAAAATACATGAACTGCAAAGATAAGTATTGTACTAGATTATGAAATTTTTCCTCTTGAATTTTCCACAACAGTAAGATGTATTCACATGAAATTGTGATTAATATGCTTGTTGCCAAAAAATATTGAAGGAAGGTGACAAAGACCAAGGGTCTGGAAAGGACCTGACCAAGAAAGAGGATAATGATTTCTGAAGTAGCTGAATGACAAAAGAATGACAGGTGTTACTGAGAAAGAACATCGAGGACGATGTTCCTTTCAAAAGGGAGGGTAGGGGATTGTAATACCCCTGTTTCCCCCGGCTTGTAATTAATCATTAATTATGATCACCATGTTATGGCATCTGAACAATGTAAATGTATAATTGTTTAGATTGCCAATAACTCACTGTGGGGGTGAATCCTTGAAGTATTGGACATTATATCATTAGAGGAAAGAGTGAGGAAACCATAGAGAGGGTTCATTATGTCAAAATGACCCCAAATTCTCTTTGTTGAAATAATAAGTCTCGTATTGATCCCAAGGAAAAACCAGTTAATGAGAAAAGGACTGGTGGTTGAATAATTAACTACCCGAATGAATGGAAGCATGGAGAATATGGATGAGGAGACATAAAAATGTCATCCTGAAGTACCAGAGAGGGAAGTTTCCTACAGGCCCAGACTGACCCAAGTTCCTTCTAACAGAAGGAAGAGGACAAGTCCAGAATCCTTCTCGGGGAGGAAAAAGGCATGCAAGAATACGCACAAAGGAAGACAAGAAGGAGACCATTCCCATAGGGGGGGTGTGCAACCTATATATGTAGAGATAAAAGAGGATAATGCATGAGGCTCTGGGGTTCTGAAGAAGAATTGAAGGATTAAGTTGTTTTGGTAAAAAGGAGAGAACAAGAGAAAGGATCTTTGAGATTTTGCAGAAAAAATAACCTGAGTAGAAGGTCACGATATTTATGTTGAGGGAGCATCTGATAAACCTTGCAGAGGTTGTCACAAAGAAAGGATCTCTGAGAAATTGAAAAATATCCCTAGTGATATCATGGATTGGCATGGGGGTGGCTAGAGCGCTAATAATGAATGCCTTTGATCCTAAGGTTGGGTGGAAAGGTGAACACCCACAGTCAGTTGGTCGGTGATCGATGGTAATAGATAATCATTTAATATACCATGTTTACTAGAATTGAAATGCATGATTTGAATGTCTTTAATTGTGATAAACTATGCCTCGTGTGAAATTGATGGTAATAATGCTTATTGTTCTTCTATAAACTATTACATTTGAATGGTTGTAAGATGAAAAGTTTGGCCTCTGGGATGGTTGAAGAATCCTGAAGGTGTTTTGCTAAGGATAAACTTCATAGTTCTAGAGTTGTGGTAGACTCCACGAGATTGCTACAGTCCCATTGATCCCTCGAAAATACCTTTCCTTGTTTTAGAACTTAAGTTTTGTGAATGGAAGGAGCTTCCTTCAAACTAATCATCCAAGAGACCGCGGGTTCATGCCCATGGCCTTAACCAAGTATTAGCTAATATTTATGAGTGTAACCTCTGGAGCTTGACAAAGTTCCATAGGACGAGGCCCATGGAACCCTTATCTACACTAAAAAAGGAGCTAAGTTATTCGGGACTCTAGGAGTCCGGAGCTTCAGGGTGAATGAACATTGCAATGTCCAAATGCATCGAAGGCGACCTGTTAGACTGGTAACTTGACAGTTGACTAACTATTGGTGTTCATTTACCCGTTATCATGGGATTCATCGTCTTGTTAAACCCCGATTCACTTCTCAGATGCAAAGTAACACAAGCTGTAGATCTGAGGGTATTCAGGATCTCCCCTGACCATTGGATCTAAGTCATGGTCAGTTCAACATTGACCACTCCAGGAGAAAAATAGTTTTAAATGGGAGAAACCCCTGAATGCCAAAGTTGTGAAGCAATGAGGACCGTCGATCTGAGGATTCTTCAATATCTCCCATGACCGTTGGATCTAAGTCGTGGTCAATCCAGCGTTGACCACTCTGGGAGAAAAAGAGTGTTAAATGAGCAAAACCCCTGAACATTGAAGTCATGAAGCGATGATGACCATGGATCTAAGGATCCTTCGAGACCCTTCTCGATTGTTAGATCGATCCTAGTGAAAGGATAGAGTAAAGTACTCTGGTGAAGTCCTACTATGGGAGGTTCGACATGTTGGTGAATGAGAATATTATCGGAGCATCGAAGCCTGGAGTGATGTGGCATGATGATGTCACCTAGGGTGACATGAACCCATAGTAGGTGTGCCATGTGTCACCCTAATTTGTGACTTTCACAGACCTTATGTTTTAAGTAGACCTTGACATGTTTCACGAGCTAATTGGGCCACGTGTCACCCTTGTCTTCTACCAAATGTCTTTCGTTGGATCAAACTAAGGAAGAATATGGGCCATCTGATCATTATTCGTCTCTCCAGCTAAATCCCACTTCGAGAGATTCAGGATTCAAGGCATGGAGCTTCCATGAGGCACCAAAGGCCAGAGTGACATCAACATATGAATTGGACAAAGTACATGGTGGAGTCTGACCATGTGACATAGCCACCACATGTTATCATGTGGCTAAGCCATGTGTCCTAGTGATTTATCATATGTGGCATAGAGTTGGAGATATGGGTACCACGTGTCAATGTAGCATCATCACCATGTATCTTCCTGGTGGAAAATGGTAGTAGGGACACCCGTGAAAAAACACCACGT
This sequence comes from Picea mariana, assembly GCA_032191745.1. Taxonomy (NCBI): domain Eukaryota; kingdom Viridiplantae; phylum Streptophyta; class Pinopsida; order Pinales; family Pinaceae; genus Picea; species Picea mariana. The sequence continues at coordinate 159,496 of JASDQU010735302.1, forward strand.
ACATAAGAGGGACCCACTCCGGGAGTTCAGGACTTTGGAACTATGGGTGTTTGGAGTGCTAAGACGCAAGCTTCAAAAAGGGATGAACGGTCAGATCCATGTGGCAGGACTCTGGGGTTTGAAACTCTGAAGGATTTTCAAATAGATAAAATTCATTAGAGCGTCAAAGCATCGAAGTGTCAAAGCGCCAAAGTTTCCCTTGTTGCAGTGTCGAGCTCCAATAGGACAAGCCCGAGTGCGTCATGGTGATGTGGCATTTCTGGATAGCTCCACATGGCATCATGGGATTGGGCATGAATTAGGTTTGGTACACCACCCCTCTAGTCAAGTCCAATCAATTGGTCAAGTGCGGGTAAATATTAACTGTTAGATCCAAAGGTGGACAGAGCTCCACCGTAGATTCTAGAGTAGAGAGAGGCTTCAGGACTTTGGGTCTCCGAGAAGCTTCAACACTATACAAAAGAGCATGGAAAGGTTGAATTCTGGAGGACTAGGTTCCAGTGTCGATTACATGGTAAGGTAAAAAGGGAAAGGCAAGAAGCACTGAGGTTCTGGGAGAAGATAAGCATGCGATGACTCGACAGAGATTTTCCCATTTCAAAAGGATGATGATCATGGCTGCGACAGTGCCATCTTAGATGGTACAAGGAAAGTGAATCCACATGGCAAAGGGGGTGGCCATTGGCCAATGACACCCCGAAAACTTCAGAAGGCCTTAACTCTTGAACCAGAACTCATTTTTGGACAAGCTTCTACTCGTTGGAAAGCTCTCAGAGAGAAGAAGGCAATGGTGCCTCTCTTTGAGGAGCTTAAAGAAGATATAGGAAGGAGAAAAATGTATATCTCATCCCTTAAAAGGGTACTTAAGGGGTTGGGTGTGTTACATCAAGATGGATTCACATAGAAACCAATGTTGTTCAACATCATCCTCTCCCTTTCCCCAAAAATATTGGTGTTGGGTAAGGGATCTTGCAGTTTATTTTCCCATAGATAAAACTCAGTATTCTACTTAAATAAACCCACATGGTCCTGGTTGTGATATAATGGTAGAAATTTCCACACTTCCACTACTACTACTACCTAATAAACTTACAAAACTCACAAAACTAGAAATATCACGAATTGCAAAAGGATTTATTGTAGAAATTACCATATTTGTAGATGGCATTGGGCGGATAGGTGATTCAGGGCTGGTTCCTTTACCTCCGAAATGAAATTATTTGATCTATAGGGTCTTTTCACTTGTAGTGTTCTGTCTACATCTTGATACAATCTGGTATCTTATGGTGTTTCAGGCTCTGATTCTCCTGCAAATTGCTTTGAGGTTTGGGTTGATTCTTCTTCCTCATCAATGGTGGAATCTAATAGTACTCCTTCACCTACCCCTGATGGGATATCTTATTCATATCTACCTCCTTCAAAACCTTCACCTCTCTCACTAACTCTCTCTTTCAACCATTTATTTATTAGTCTTCCTCGTCTCTGCAACTTCTGCAACTCTTCTAGATATTCTCTATCACTACCATCTTTTCCGATCTTATTCTGCAACTAATCATTCTTCTTTGCCACTATCTTCATTTGGTCCCCCCACCATTTTTCCACGATGGTAGCCCTCCTCAAATCTCATTCATCTCTTGAATTATTCTCTTGATGATCCCCCATATCTTCAAAGAAAACTTCTCAGTATAAAATCATGAACCCTCCCACAAATCACCTTCCACTGAGCATAGGGGTTTAATTTTCCATATTAACTAAAGGAACATGCAACATTCCTTATTCCACTAATAAAACCTTGATCCATAGAGGGATTTCCCACAAAATTCTTCCTATGGCTCTTTCTCTGAATACAACTTCTTCTTTCGAAAAGGCTTGATGGTTCTCTGTAATAAACTCAATGATGTAACCTTTCAAATTAGTCTGCACCCAAAAGTCTATAGTTTGAGAGATTTGATGATCTAACCGATGAAGAGCCACTATACCCTCAATGGTCCGGTTATATCTCCTTTTGACCCATTCCTTATATTATATGGCTTCTTGTAGTTGATATAACCAATGAAAAAACTCTTTAGGGAAATTAACCCAAAAGATCTCATATTGGTCAATATAAGGATATGAATAGAAAACAATATCCTTTACAACCCTAAATATTTTGTGCCACAACTCGACCTCCTCCCTTATGAATGCATCACACTTCCTTTTCCACCCGATTTCAACCTCAAAATTGTAGATCTGATGAGGCATCCTCTAAAACTCCCTTTAAAGTTGGGTCCTGGCAACAGAACCATTTGTTGGTGCAAAATAGAGACCAAGGTTCTCGACAGTTACCAACAAAAAGAATCATTGTAGTCTAGAAATATTGGCATATTCAACCTTCCACAAGAGAAGGAGTTCTTACTCGAAGCGTAGCCGAGACTTGTGTGTTGAAGGGAGTTAAAGAGAACACAACAATAGATATAGTTCTACGCTACTCAGACTCATATATTAAAACTTAAATTTAAGCTGCAATGGTAATCAAATACTGATTAGATAAGAAAGAAGTAGTCATGCAGTAGAAACACAGATCCATTCGCAACATGACAGATAAACACAAAAGAAAAGTTTTAGGGCCCCAAATCACTTCATTATATTAGCAACATCAATATCAAAACCCTCATACAACAAAAATCTTCAATACATCCTCTCGCGTCACCAAATCTAATCCCTTATACCCATTACATACTCAAAAATTGTTGCAGATGCACAGTAATCTCACTAGGGGCCATTACCATATCTAGACATGACTGTACTAACCAGATCAAAACCCAGACAATAAGAACAATGACAATTTCAATAGAAACAACATCAATCCTCTCATTCTCTCAATACCTCATTAACCCATTAACCCTTTTCTCGCTACATTTCCTTCTTATTTATACTTTTCACGACTTTGATAAAGTCACTTGACTAAATAAAATCCTCTCTTTGTCACTTCCTGGATTCCTTTTTCCACCTGCGGTATTGTGTCTTCCATCATCTTCTAGCTGGTGCACGATGCTTTTGACCCCTTCGATTTCCTTTGTACTTCCATTTGTCCTGAAATGCTTTTGATTGTTTCTTCTTCTTTTAGGCTTCCAGCTGGCCCATGGTGCTTTACCAAAATTGAGGCTTTTCCAAAAGGAAGGGCCCAACACCATAGCTGACAACTTACTATTATTAATATGAAAAAACAATACACACACATATATCCAAATACCACAAGAGTAACACATCATAGATCATAATCGTTGCAGCTTTATTATTCTCTTCATTCCATCAAGCACAAACATACATTAAGAAATTCATATTTTACAACAACAGAGTCTCATATCCCTTTAGATAATTTCATGGATTTATAATACATCGTGCCATGCACATCCTTTCAGACATTTTACCTATGAAAAACTTACACTACAATTGGAGACATTACAATACTACAGAGGCTCAAAATGAGCTCTTCAATAATGAAAAACAAGCAACAACTCCATGGATCAACCGAGAGAGCATCTTTATGAATCAACAACATTTTCTTCGCCCTCCTTGATTTTTTTAATATCCTTCTCGGCTTTGGAGCTTTGTCTCTTTTGGTTCTTCTCCACTTGGTCTATTGACTAACAGTCTTGCAAGCTTCTATCACCTACCTGGATTCCACATATCCTTTCTAGAATCGAGGGAATATTAACTACCTTGCCATCTCATCTTCTATTTACTCCACGTTCCCTTGTGTTGTTGGCAGTAATCATTCAGGGAGATTTCCAAATGATTCCTTTCTTGATTCTGACATGTGTCATCTTGATTTTTAGCCAACATTAACATAACTAGACTTTAGCATGCATTAACAAAACTTGATCCGACACACGTTTCTTGTCAATCCTTGTGCCTTGGCTTGGGTGTGCGCAAAACTGAAATGAGCATGCACAAATTTGTTTGTGCACACTTGCGATATTAACCCAAAAATTTGGGTGCCAACACCCTCAAGACACCACTAAAAACCACCCTCAAACCATAGCTATGAAGAAGCCACAATGATAGGATGTCAGATCATGGTCGAGTAGACAAGTCACAAACCATAACCACATCAACACCCTCAAATCATAATTGCAAAGAGTCTGTGAAACCAACCTTAAACCACCACCACAAAGAAGCCATGAGAAACATTGAAACCACCCATATCAAACTAAAACCACACTCAATCCACTAATGCAAACAAACCTCAAACCACAAGTACAAAGGAGACACAATGAATCAGAATGCTCAACCATGGTTACATTAGGCCCAGATAGACAAATCACAACCCCTAATCACACTAACACCCTCAAACCGCAACTATAATAGTGGATGAAAGAGAAAAATGTTGAAGAAAAGAGTTAAACCACGGTGCATGCAGAGAAAAAGAAACCAATGACAAAGGTGAAAGGGGAGAAGTCTCCATGCGATTAGAGAATTCGTGCCTCCAAATCATATATATCTCTAGTGTGGTATACATCAATCAACCTCTCATTCGAATACGACTCTAGGGCACGTTGGCGTCTCCCCACCACAACCCACCTCAGTTTGTTTCTTGACACCTACATCACCCCTCCAGCACCAATGGTAAGGTAGGAAAACAATTATTGGGATGAACAAGATAACCAAAAACCCAACCAAAGTTAAACCATTGCAACAACCTAAATTTAACCATGTGTATGGGTAAACTAATAACTGGGGGCCATAACTATATGCCCCATAGGACATAGCAATATATAATTTAATTTTAAATATTTTGTCTTTAAAATTAAATTGTTAGTTTAACATTTTAATGTTAAGGAAGTGGGCACTCATGTTTCCCATTGCTTCATTTATATAGTATATTTGACATCTAGCTCCTCTAGCTCAATTGTGACCATAAATTAGATTATTATTATTATTCTTTCTATGTCATAAAGTGCTTCCCTCCTATGAAGCATATGTGTGATTGTGACCTTCTGGATGATCCCATTCGTTAGTTTCTTTTGATGTCATCACACATAATATTGTCATTCCTAGCCATCCATTTTTGAGCTATAATGCTACACAAACCCCATTGTTAGATTTTGAGTATATCTTCATTACACTAATCAAGTTTTCCTCCTTGTTCCATGTGTGTCAACCACCCTACTTTCCATGTTCAATTCCCTATTGCCTTTGTTCTCATGTTTCCCCTGATTGAACCATTCTCTACCGTATTCAACCCATGTATGCTCCCTACTCATAGACTACCTATTTCCCATCCCATCTCACGCCTTGAAAATTACGACTCTCATCCAAAACATCTATTCACTAATTTAAGACCCAATATAAATTGTTGAATATCCATTATAAGCTCAATCTCAAGGAAGAATCCTAGAACTACATGTTACGAATTTTTGGTAACAAATCTCAAGGTTTTTGGTCTTCTTCTTCTTCTTCTTCTTCTTCTTCTTCCAACACTCCTGATGAGAATGTCATTGCTCCTAATAGTACTCTCATCCAAAACATCTTCTTCTTCTTCTTCTTCTTCTTCTTCTTCAATGGTAATTGTACAATCCATAATAAGGAGGCAAAATTGTTGTTAGGCGAGACCATATTTAGAAAAAAAAAAAACAAGATTTTAAACAATTATTATCTGGGATCTAGGTTTCATAAAGTCATTTATGTTGCAATATGTAATTTAATACAATGTTTGTGTACATAGTGTACCTTGTCTACAATTATTTATGCAATTATTCGCTTTTTAAAATTATATTATCTTGTTATCTCTAGATAAAACTTGATTTCTCATCTCTACCACTTCTTGATTTTGCTAACTTGAATGGTTCTCCAAATTATATTTAATCAATAAATACTTGAGAAAAAAAAGATTACCCAACAAAATTTCAAGCACATCATTAATTTTAAAATTCATTATATGTTTGACATTGTTAAAAGAATTTAAAATAAAACATTTCCACCTCTCTACCTCATACTTACATACTTTTTACACCTTCAAAAAACAATGGCTAATTATAAAAAAATGTAATTATTTTATATAAACAACCACATCCACCTTCATTTTTACCACTATCATAAAGTGTGGGTTGCCCTATAATGTAAAGAGGACCCACAATCCTACTTACACATAGAAGAAACATATATTCCAACGCTCGTACTTTTCACAGCTTCAAAAACACAATTGCTAATTATATAAAAAATTATAATTATTTCTACCAACAACCACATCCACCTTCATTTTTGCCATCATAAGGTGAGAGAGGGAGGGSCCCACTTAGACGGAGAACAAACAAATATTACAATTGCATACGTACACACAAGACTTCTTCATTCACGAGCCTTTGGTATTTATTATACTTATTATAAGAAAGTGAGGTGTTCCTCCTCTTTTTTCAAAAGCCCCTTCACGTTTTGTGCGATGTTCAGATCACAAACCGGATTAAATTAAGCACGGAAACCATATTACATTAATGGCACTCTATTTTGTAACATGTAAGTGTAGAAGGGGGAGCGAATATTTATGTATTTTTATATCAGGTCAATAGGCATTTATATCAAGAAAAAGTAAGGCTGGCTGGCAGGCAGTAACCGGTGTGCTGGGAGCTGAGTCTGATAGGTTTCCGGTACACTTACCGGCGGTCTCCGCTCCATACGTGCGATCTCCTCCCCACCCATATGTATATGTGAGGAGGAGGAAGTGAAAGAATTTATCGGTTGTTGGTGTTGTGCATCGTCGGTGATTCAAGGGTTCTTTGTGTGTGGAGCTTTGGAGAGTTATCGTCGCCAAATTTTCTGTGTTTCAGTAAGAGTTTGTTTGGGTATACAATCAGTTCCATATAAGTTTCCTCTGCAAGAAAGAGAAAACTCAATGAGAATCCGGAACCGTTCCTGCAGTTCAGTGTTATCCTCGCGGGGATCATGTGAAAAGGGACGCGATCGTGCATTCCCGGATGGATTAGAGGAAGATGAGGAGAAATTTCTTCTTCCTCTGGCAGCAACTGCCATGGACGCCCAGAAAGCTGAGGACGATGATCATGAGATCGACGGCGTAGCGGCGCATACAATTTCTGGGACGGGGACTAGGGTTATTCGGCGCCCTGGCCACAAATGGAGGGATATATTGCTCAGATTCAGCGCTGGGAATATTAAAAGCTGCGAGGCCATTAAGGTAAGTGCCTAATCTTTCTTTCATTTTCGATCGGTGTTCTATAACATAAACATGGTTGAACACTGGATTTTGACTCCTCCGAGACTGGATGAGATCTCGCTCGATGTGGTGGTGGTAGTTCCATTTTTAGGGCATGAAGGTAGTTCCATGTTGAGAAGCACTAGAAACAGCTATTTAAGACAATTTGTCGATTAAATCAACGCCCCAGTGTAGAGAATCTGTAACTCTTGTCTTCAATCACCGTAGGATTTTGCAGGCAAACAGCATGGGTAAAGCCTAACTAATACATAGTATCAGTGAAGATCGAGAAGCACGGGCACCACAAATCGGTGGATAATTTGCATATAAGAATAGTTTTATTAGAAGATTTTGGTCTGTTAAAGCGCAAACGTGGTCAAAAAACAGTGAAAATGTTTTAGGTTTGCTCTTGTCTTTTTGCAGGTAGATTCATGGGAAGGTGCAGAAAAACCCAAATTCAATGGAAATACGATTAGTATGAGGTACTTATCCAGTATTTCTAAATGACACCCAGTGTTTTCGATGCAGGATTAGTACTATGCGCGTTAGGCCAATCCTATAATTAAACTAAATTGATTTATCTCAATACTTTCATATGTTCCTCAAACTTTCATGCTTAATTTCCAATGTATTTCTTCTAGCAGAAGTAAAGGGGATAACATCAGCTTCCTTGAAAACGAAGGTATACAGTCTGCTGCACTATCAATTTTGACTTCTGTAGATGCTGTAGTTATTAATAGCATATTAATGAATTCGTTGGCTGTCGAATGAACATAAGTGCTGTTGGGTGAGAAATTTGCAGGTATGAATCGAGAAGTAGTTGAAAAGGGAAACCCATCAAACAGCTGCTACGACGAAGCTGGGATAACAAGCGATTACAGGGAATGCAATTTGCCAAAATTAGGTCGGTCTGAGAACAATTTCATGTCCTGGAAGCATGAGCATAATTTGGTTGAAAGCGGAGACGTCTGCACCAACAAACGAAGAAGGACAAAAAAGAACCGAAGTACCCGCGATGACATTGAGTGTATAAATGCATGGAGATCATGTGACAAAAAGACTTTTATAATCACCGAGAAGGAGGTGGAGATTATAAGGAAAGATAAATTAAAAGCTCCTGACAAACCCATGGCCAATAACAACAGTCATGTGGGTTCTCAGTGCAGACGCAGGAATGGAAGGGGGTGGAGATGCTCGCAGCGAACTCTGGTAGGGTATTCTCTGTGTGAACACCATCTTGGCAAGGGCAGGATCAAGAGTATTAACAACGGCACAGTTATTTTGAATAATAAGGTACCAAGCAAGTTCAAAGAATTGCGTGTATTGGATGCTTCTTCTTCTTGGAAATTTGAACCTGATCATCATGACCAACGGTCGAAAAAACGATCGTTGAAGCTCATAAACTGAGTGGATCAGAGGCGAAGTAGAAAAAAAAWTGGTGGCGGACATAGAAAAACTGTTATAAGTGTTATACATAGACATTCTTGGGGAATAGCTTCTGGATAGCTATTGAATGTTGTTTTTATGTCAATTTCTGTGACCGTAGCAACAAACAAACTGTTGTATTATTTGCTCCGTGCCCTCTTTATGTTATATGCAGGTTTTCATGTATAAAAAGGGTTTCACTCGTATGCATGCATTTATATATAACAAGTTATAAAAGCTGCAATTCAAAACCTGCAGCTAAAATTAGGCCTCAATGTTTGCACGCCCATGCCTAACTTTTCTGAACTAACTGTCAGGAACCACAAAAAGAGTTTCTCTTATTGCCTATTTGATAGTAAGTCTGTCATTCTGTATAGTAAGTATGCCATTCAAGTAAAGACTAAGTACTTGTAGCGAAAGTCTGTATAGTGGCAGATTCTGTATGCCACAGTCCTCTAGCGGCAGTGTGTATAGTTGTCTTACATGCAGGGTCTAATCTAATGACATACAAACAAAACATTAACATGCATGGTCATTACACAACATCATTATTTTTGACATAGGGTTATTTTTCGCATGAAAACATCACAAGAGTTTTTCAATTCGACTCCTCAACATCTAGCGACAAGCTTGAGTCTTCCACCTTTGAGCTCTTGAGCCCATATTATAATCAACAAACAACTAGTTTACAACCCTGATTACAACCCATGGTCAACACATGCATTCTTCATGACAATCTTTGGCATGCAAAAGAAGACGTCCGAATATTCTAGAGATCAAATGCATCATCATCATTATCAAAACATTAAGGATCATTGTATACACTATCAATATTTTGGGTCACTTAGCTATGAAATTGTTGGATATATGTTGTATTTTTTTTGCAAGTAGACTTAGCAACATCACTGTGGGGTTGACATACAAACACTAACATGTAGGGTCATTACACAACATCATTATTTTTGACATAGGGTTATTTTTCTCATATAAATGCATGAAAACATCACAAGAGTTTTTCAATTCGACTCCTCAACATCTAGAGACAAGCTTGAGTCTTCCACCTTCGATCTCTTGAGTCCATCTTATAATCAACAAACAACTAGTTTACAACCCTGATTACAATCAATGGTCAAGCCATGCATTCTTCATGGAGATCTTTTGACATGTACAAGCAGATATCCAAATATTCTAGAGATCAAATGCATCATCATCATCATCAAAACATTAAGGATAATTGTAGACACTATTAATATTTTGGCTACTTGGCTATCAAATTGTTGGATATTGTAACATCCCCATTATCGAACCCCAAACTAGCGATGTATATTGTAAATGTAATATATTGTCGAGGGCCAAGCGATGTAATATGCAAATGATGTAATATGAATATAATGAAAAAAATGTATCCCTAGTTGTAGATGGACACAAACTAATATTTGGGGGCTAAGTATCCACAAGAGAGGGTATGGGTCCAAGGGGGGAGATTTTACCCATGTCTATTAAACCCAAGAGTTGCAGCTGTAGGGTTATTTTTCTCATATAAATGCATGAAAACATCACAAGAGTTTTTCAATTTGACTCCTCAACATCTAGAGACAAGCTTGAGTCTTCCACCTTCGATCTCTTGAGTCCATCTTATAATCAACAAACAACTAGTTTACAACCTTGATTACAATCAATGGTCAAGCCATGCATTCTTCATGGAGATCTTTTGACATGTACAAGCAGATATCCAAATATTCTAGAGATCAAATGCATCATCATCATCATCAAAACATTAAGGATAATTGTAGACACTATTAATATTTTGGCTACTTAGCTATCAAATTGTTGGATATTGTAACATCCCCATTATCAAACCCCAAACTAGCGATGTATATTGTAAATGTAATATATTGTCGGGGGCCAAGCGATGTAATATACAAATGATGTAATATGAATATAATGAAAAAAATGTATCCCTAGTTGTAGATGGACACAAACTAATATTTGGGGGCTAAGTATCCACAAGAGAGGGTATGGGTCCAAAGGGGGAGATTTTACCCATGTCTATTAAACCCAAACCATTTCTTTCTAAATTATCCTTATCATGAACCTTCCATTATCTATTGAGTGTTCTAGAACCCAATCATTGAATTCATGTAAGAGAGTAGGTGTGAGAAGTCACATCCCATAGGTATTGAGAGCATGGGGGTTCAGTACAATCATCTTGGGGAAAAGTGTAGGTGAAGTAAGCAAGAGAAAGAGGGTAATTTTGTATGGGTAGGAGACCAGAATTACATATTCATGTTTTTGCATGGAGAGATGTTTTTACATGGAGTTTTCTGGACAGTAAAGGAGTTATGAGTGTTGAAGCTTAAAGAAAGTTGTTGTGGGCATGTTTGGCAGTTGTTTGGAGCTGAAATTTTGTGGAGAAAGAGGTTGTAGGCCTGTGAGTAACATTCTGTTAGAAATTCGTCAAGCAAGAACGCATGTTGTTGATGGGAAAATTTGTGTTGCAACTGTAGAATTCCCGAAGTCCCAGTAGAGATATTTCATGTCCAACCCATGTTAGAATCCCTAGATGGTAGTGGAAAGGCCTGAGGGACTGTGATAAGTGAAGGGGGATTTCATCCCTTAGGTTGTGCAGGTTGTGGGTACAAATGGTGGACTGGAAATAAATGTTGAGATTCTTTGTACTAAAGGGTGATGAGTCCGGGTGTGAGGGGCTAGTTGATATTTATTTGAATGTATTTGTGAACAATTTCATAATTGGCACAGAACTATTTAATTTATTCACGATAACTCACAATTGATCTAGTTTCGCTTAAGGATTGAGGTGTGTTGTATTTATTGCAAAGCTCGAGACTGGTGAGTACTCGACCCTGGAAAATATTCACGCGTGGGTATTTATGATCATTTCCTCTGCAGTTCTATTGATAGAAGGGATATTAAGTTAAGTTGTTGTATTGCAGGAAAGATGCCACCCAGACGACTAGTAACTCAACAATCATCGAAGACCTCGAAGGGAGGAAATGAGAGAGTTAGAGAGGCATCCAGTTCGGCTGTTAAGAAGATGGAGTTTTTCTCAAGAGCGGAGTCGGTGGTCAAAATGTCACAGAAGAATCCATCGAGCCTGCCTACAATTTTCAAACATATAGACAATAGCATGACATCTAAGGTAACCCTACCCTCTTGGCTTGATTTATACAACAAAATTCATTATGAAGATCTCCCATAATTCACACCTCATAGAGACCTGAAGGTGAGGGAGCTGGATGACCAAATGTTCCAGAACATTAGGCCTTCTTCATTATATATGGTGGCGGCTAGGACCCCTGTTTTTGTTAATGTTTATGTCATTATTATAGTTCTTTGCATTTCAATAGATAAGAGCATCATAAGAACAAGATCACTGAGAAATACACATTCACAAGAGACACAACATTTATCCTGGGAAACCCTCTAGGGAAGAA
>JASDQU010735303.1:19682-32542 GCA_032191745.1 Picea mariana
AGGTATATTAGTAACTCTTCCAAATAAAGTTATCATCTTTCCTTTAAAGAAGCCTATCCTTCCCAATGAAGGTATCATAACAAGCTTTTCCAAAATTTCCCAAGTGCTTTCTCGAATAATATTCACATGTGTTTTGTTATCTAATACACATTCTAAGTCATATCCTTCTATTATTGTAACTATGCATTGTTTTTCTCTTAGGATCTCTGGTAAACCGATGTCTCTATGATCATCCATTTCTTATTTTAACTGTTTTAGCATAGTCTCTCACTCTTTTTCTGTATGATTCTTTAACACATTCTTAGTTTCTTGACCTTCTTTATATCCTTCTTGTCTCATGTTCATATTTTCAACTTTAGCAATCATTCTTGGACAATCCTCAACCTCATGACCAATGGTTTTACAACAAAGACAAATAGGACTCGTACCAGGGAATTCCTTAGCAATATGTCTCGATCTTCTACAATTATAACACAATGTCAATCCTCTCTTTCTTTTAAATGATCCCCAACCTTTCCTGTACTGTGCACTGGGATCACATTGTTGTACCTACAATCTGCAAAAATTCTTTCTAGGTTCCTGCATCCACTCAATAGTCCAAAAATTCTTTCTATGCATAGGAATAACATATTTTTCTCTATTTCTATCAGATTTATTCAGATCAACTCTTTCTTCTATTAGTGCTCTAACATTCAGAACAGAACAAGATCTATAAAACATACCTAGATTCATACTTTCAAAGAAAAAATTTCCACTGATCTTACCTTTACCAAAGAACAAAGATTTAAGGTCTTACCTCCTTCTTCAAGATCTAGTTTCTTTCTTAGCATAGAGCTTCACAAGTTAAGTAGAATATTGTGCACTACAACAACATAACTATTCACAAATATGTCTCTTTTTTTCAATTCCCAGCAATCACAGTTTTAGGTCTCCGCAACAGAACCATTTGTTGGCACAGGGGGAGACCTAGGGTTCAATGCTTCAACAATGCACCAACAAAACCCTAACTATTAGCCCTTTCAGCAACACCTGCGAAGCAGATGTAGTCTCACCCAAGGTAGAGGCAGGGGGGGTTGCAAGACTCAAGTGTCTACAACCAAGACGTGACATAGATCTGTGATTACAATACTTAACAGAGCATTTAGCCAACAATATGCATTAGTTCTATAATCTCATTCACATCGCAGATCAAACCCTTAATACAGACTATCGTAGTAACAATAAATATCAAGTACTTCTTTTCACTTAGCACATAGAATTAGATCAGATATAGCATTCACTCACATCAATATAGCACTAAGCATCCATACATCCATCCAACATATATAAATATCAATACACCAAGAGATAAACAACATAAACAACATCACAACATTGCACAAAGCACATAAATGTAGGATATATGTGGTTCACCCCAGTGTGGGGCTATGTCCACCAACATCTTCTTCTTATTTATTAGTCTTCGATCTCCTTACATTCATTTGCTCTTGTGCAAAAATCCATAGAGCCAACTTCACAGTGGACAGGCGATCTACACACCGCGCACTAGATCCACCTTCCTCAAAATTAGGTCAAGGCACAGAACCAACTCCTTGATAGCACAAATCACTTACAAAACACTTGCACTCAACTCTGCAAGCCATTAACACATTCTTGCACAAAGCCAAATACAAGTCGCCATGCACTAAGCCACACTCTCCCTTTCATTGCCTAGCTACTTATTTATATCATTTCAAAAAATCCTAAACATGGGTAAACCCATGGGCCAACATCCCAAAACCCATTACATAAACCCTAAAACCCTTTGTTGGGTCCACAAGCCCACAAAACAAGCGAGATCCCGCGATCTCTGCTATGCCTAGACACTCCATCTTCGACCATCCTGTCAACGTCCCAAAAATGGTCAAAAGTGACCAATGTTTCCTCAAAACTTGGACAAGGGCCAACACTCAACCTGCTCCCCTTCCTTGTCTTGCACCTAATGTTCAATGTGGACCTCCTTCGGCCTTATTTTCCACCATTATTGGACACCTCAGAGATAGAAGAACAATTGAAACCAATAGATTTCAACCCTAACTGCATGGAACAGGCATCCATTGATCATATCTTGGACACACAGGTCAAGGGTACTCACTAGTAGAGGATCCAACTTTATCAGGTTGTCAAAGCAAGGCAGCTCCTGCACCAAGGAAAGTGGCTCACCCGGGGCCAAATTCAGTAGAAATTTCCTCATTTGTTGGGGGAACTCAATACAATGGAGAAACTTTATTCCTAAGGAGGGAGGATTGATCTAGGTGGATATCGATGGCCACCCACCTTTTCCATCTAGCTCAAAACAATTTTTTGGCAATTTTGGCAATTTACTATTTTTAGTCGTTTTTAACTTCTAGGGCTAGTTTGAGGGCCTAAACAATTTTTTTCCATGATTAGGAACATAAATAATAACCAAAGGCATTGATTGAGCCCCATAAATGAATCTTTGCATCAATACCTATCCAACAAGCTATCGTGCACCCTAAACGAAGATCGTATGCAAAAGTTACGACCCTGGGAAATTAATGTACTAACTTACCCCAACGAGGCCCACATGACTTATGGCGCTTCATATCCTAGGGTTAGGTTTTTGGATGTCTAGGGTTTTTGAATTCATCCTTATTGTAAAAATTCCTTCAGAACCTCATTGTAACCATCTTCTTGCGAATGAGTGTAGTCATCACATCTCTTCTCAGAGATAAGTTGCCACCATTCTAGCAAGCTTGTTTTCAGTTTGCATTTTACAGTTTTCAGCATATTCTTATTTAATAGAAGTCAAGTTTTACTATATCTCTGTTATTTTTCACCGTGTCTTTGTGTTAACATTATAAATTTGTGGTTTCATTTCATTCTGCTCATAAATCCAAATCACTTGGGGTCCAATGGTTACAATCATTAGGAACAATGGATTTTACTTTTCATGAACTTTTCATTGGAAGGAAAGGAATTTGAGTTAAGGGGAATCACAAGGAAACCCAGTAAGGTGGTAAGATCTAATGGCATGAACAAATTATTGAAAAAGGGGCGTCAAGGTGTAATTGTACAACTATGCTCACTAGATGTTCAAACATCTAAGCCATCTATTCCCCTAGATCTCCAAGGGATCATTGATAAGAATTCCAAAGTATTTGAAGATATTCCCATAGGTCTTCCACCCAGTCAGGATCATGATCATGCTATTCACTTAATTCCTTGGATTTTTCATCCTAACATTAGGCCTTACATATAGACTTATGCCCATAAGAGTGAAATTGAGTGTATGGTTGAAGAAATGTTAGAGGATGGCATTATTAGACCTAGCCAAAGTTCTTACTCTACATCGATGGTAATGGTACTCAAGAAAGAGGGCTCATAGTGTATGTGTCCAGATTATATAGAGCTCAACAAGATCACCATTAAATATCAGTTTCCCATTCCCGTCATTAATGAATTTTTATGATGAACTACATGGAGTAATCTACTTCACAAAGTTGGATCTTTGTTCAGGGTATCATCAAATTATAATGAAGGAAGAAGATATCCCAAAAACAACATTCATAACTCATGAAGGCCATTATGAATTTTTGGTCATGCCTTTTGGCCTTGCAAATGCACCTTCCACATTCCAAGGGTCAATGAATTCCATTTTCAATCCCTTCCTTCGAAAATTTGAGTTAGTATTTTTTGATGATATACTAATCTATGATAAGTCTTGGGAAGATCATGTTCGGCATGTTCATAGGGTGATACAACTACTAAAGGAGCAACAATTATACACCAAACCATCCAAATGTTTCTTTGGGGTGAAGGAGGTAGAGTATTTGGGTCATATTGTATCTCATGAAGGTGTCAAGGTAGACCCTAACAAGATTAAATCCATGATGGACTGGGCTATTCCCAAAACATTGAATAATCTTAGAGGATTTTTGGATTTGACAGGTTACTACCGCAAGTTTGTTCAAAACTATGGAATAATAGCATCTCCTTTATCTGTATTAATTAAGAAGGATGCATTTTCATGAACTCCAGAGGCAACTCAATATTTTGGACAACTTAAAGAGGCAATGTGCAAAGCTCCTGCCTTGACCACACCAAACTTCAAAAAAACCTTTATTGTAGAATGTGATTCCTTGGGAAATGACATTGGTGTTGTTCTAATGCAATAAGGAAGGCCCCTTGCATTTTAAAGTTGTCCACTCAAGGGAAAGGACTCACATAAACCCATTTTTGAGAAGGAAATGAGGGAGATACTACATGCATTGAAACAATGGCTCCCTTACCTAATAGGTAGGCACTTCAAGGTCAAAAAGATCATGACAATCTTAAATAGTTCTTGGAACAAAGGTTATCTTCAAAAGAGAAACACAAATGGATGACCATGATGTTGGGTTATGACTTTGAAATTATCTACAAAAAAGGGAAGAAAAATGTTGTGGTAGATGCACTCTCAAGAAAGGATGAATATGTTGAGGCGTTTCTCTGTGATATCTCTATCATCCAACTTGATTGGATAACAGAAGCAAGGGATGAATGGAAGAATGACAAAGAAGTGTGGACTCTCATTCAAAAGTTGCACCAAGATTCTAGTGGATCTGATACATTTACATGGAAATATGATTCACTATGGTACAAAGATTTCTTATATTTATGTAAGAACTCCCAACTCAAACAAAAGGTACTTTTGGAATTGCACACCTCTCTGATAGGAGGGAATTGAGGATGGCCTTAATATTGATGTTCAAAGGTTTATGGCGGAATGCTTTTTTTTCCTACAAAATAAGGTGGAAACAATTAAGACCCGAGGTCTTTTACAACCATTAGCCATTCCAAGTCAGTGTTGGGAAGAGGTTTCCATGGATTTCATCACAGGGTTATCGAAATCTGAAGGAAAGAGTGTCATCATGGTGATTGTTGATAGAATTACCAAGTACACACACTTTTGTGCACTCTCTCATCCTTTCAAATTCAGTACAGTTGCTACCGCATTCATCGAGACTGTTCAAAATAAGCATGGAATCCTAAAGATTATTGTAAGTGAAAGAGATCCCATCTTCACTGGACTTTTTTGGACATAATTATTTTCTTTTTTGGGTACTCAATTGGCTCATAACTCATCTTATCATCTTCATTCTGATGGAAAAACTGAGATAGTGAACAAATTTTTGGAAGGCTACCTTTGTTTCTTTGTATTTGATAAACAAACACAATGGTTCAAGTGGTTACACTTGGCACAATGGTGGTATAACACTTCCTTTCATACTGCAACAAAAATTACACCATTTATGGTGCTTTATGGATATCACCCACCGTACATCACTTCTTCTCTAAAATAAAAATCTAAGGTTCAAGCAATGAAATATCACATTGAGCATCAACAACAAGTTCTCCAACTCCTAAAGGACAACCTGACCATGGCACAAAATCGCATGAAACAACAAGCATATCAACATTGTAGTGAAAGAAGTTTTGAAGTAGGGGATTGGGTATTTTTAAGACTACAACCATACAAATAGAGATCCCTCAAGCAAGCTAAGAATGATAATAAATTATCATTGAAGTACTATGGCCCTTATAAGGTGTTGCAAAATATTGGTACCATGGCATCCAAATTGGAGTTGCCTGCATCTTCGCGAGTACACCCAGTTTTCCATGTTTCATGATTAAAGAAGGTTATAGGTGACAAGATCCTAGTTCAAACAATATTTCCAGAACTTGAAGAGGAAGAAAAAATCATATTGGAGCCTGAAGCTATCATTGACAAAAGAATTTGCCAGCTAAGGAATAGATCAAGTTCAGAGTATCTCATTAAGTGGAAGAAACTACCTGCTGCATATTCCACATGGGAAGATTAGTCTTTTATACAGAAGCATCCAGAACTACTCAAGCATTGAGGAAAACACTTGTTTGAAGGGGAGGGGCATGTTAATCCGTAAACCCCTTAATTGTGGCATATTACATTAGTATTGTTATTTAATTTATGTTGGCTTGGGTCCATTAGTTGTAATTGTACCTACTAGTCTCCTATATATACCGAGGAGACATTTTCATTTGGAATCATCTTGTATTTGTGAATTCATGTAATGTATAAGGAGGTTCCCCCCTTGAAGAGGCTTATTATATGAATTTATCTCTTTTTCAAGGCATGGAGTACATATTCTGAGTTTTTTTTTATGCTATTTCGATATTTGGTTCTTAACATCGACCCATGGAGGAATTACTTCGGCCCATGGAAAAGTGAAGTCAATCAGGGAAATGAAAACAATCCAAGCCAAAGTGAAATTGAGCAAGGAAACAAAAATGACCCATGCCAAAGTGAAAGCTAAAGTGAAATTGACTAGACCAAGATGAAGTTGACCTAGGAAATAATTGATTCGACCAGGGAGGAATTCAACCATGTGAGAAAGGAATATGACCCATGGGTGAGAAAAAAAAATGGATGGTTTCCCAACAACCTATGAGTTATGAATCACTAAATTCCAAGGATGATAATGGAAACTAGAGAAACAACACTTTTGTTACCACCTTTGATCTCAAAATTTAGAGTAAATTGTATGGTGGATAGTACATATTTGTTAGTTTTCTTTGATTGCACATGGAATATGAAAGTATGGAGGAATCCAAAAAACTACAGTAGAGATTGAATTCTTACACCCATAAATTAACCATGCAACAATTTAACATGAATAAGAGTAGAATCAAATACAATCCAGTAAACCAAATTGAAATCCACACTTTAGAAAAAATCAATCACATAATAGACACAGTGATTTTACCCTAGAAACCCAAATGATAAAACCAACTTCGAATGGTGGTTCAATTATCATTTTAGCAGTTTCAAGTATAATGCAACACTTGGCTCCATGTGAATCTTTGTCTCTTGGAAAAAAAAATATCTTTGAGAGTGAAAGTAATGGCAGAAATAGGGAGAGATAGGGGAATTGGAAGGCCAATAGGCATGGCCCTTCATTTCCCATTCCTTGGCCTCTTCTCCTCTCCTATTCTATTTTTCTTTTTCCTTTTATTTATTTATTTTTTAGTTTCTTTTATCTCATTCACTTTTACATTTACATTGTTTGTTATATAGTTTACTATCCTTTGATCATTTTTGAAATAAATTGCAAGTATCGATCCTTACAACCATTCTTTGGTTCGGATCCATTTCGGATCACACCTCCCTATTAAGAAGATTTTTTGTCTCAAAAATATTGAACAAAACCAATTTGGACCAATGTACCTTCTATCTTATTTTCTGGAACATATCTCTAACTCTAGCTCCTAGCTGCAGTTCTAAATGTACCTTTGGATTTGGCTCATGGCTCTAGATTTGGTTGTCGATTAATTTGTTCCTGCAATGCAAAAGTGTGCTCATTGACTCTAAACTTTGAGCAATATCCAGATCCAAAATATGGAATCAACATCGATTCCCATCTCTCTCAGACTTGGAGATAGTCCATATTGACAACCAATGAAGCCAAGACAAAAGTATGTTTGTGCTTAGTGTAACCCCAACACACTATGACATCATGTAAAAATTCACAGGGTAAGTGTGTTTTGTGTTCTTATTCTAAGATCAGTCACTTCCTATCATGGAAACAAATTTTTGGTGCATGAACATGCTTAGAAGCACATCATCAAGTTCTCAAGAACTCCCCCAAGGTCATTGACCTCCATGCACCAATCTCTGACACATCTTCAAGAATGGGCTCTTCAGATGCAATATAAAAAAAACAACTATATTGTGGCTTCCCTTGGCATCAACATGTTTTCCATGTTTGTCATGTCACTAATCTCTTATACTTCTCCAAATCCTTGGAAATATTCTTCTCCTTGGAATAGATATGAAGGCAACTCTTCATCCCCTTCAATATTCACACTCCACACTCTTCTCTTGATTGTGCATTTTTTAGGGTGAATCTATGGATGAATTCACCAACACTTTTCTTCCAAATGTCCACTCAACTTGCAATGGTTGAAAAGGTTCTTTTTGTTGCTACAGATACTGCCTAACATACTCCTCTCCATGTGCCGTTGAAGTCGTCATTGGATTGGGGAAGTCTTGTTTCCATTCTTCCTTTAGAATCAATCTAGATTGTGGCATGTGGCTTACTTATCCCAACAAGATTCCCCCTAATGAACTTTCTTCCCATAGAATGAGCATGCCTTTGAGTACAAACAACTAATAGTGTTATGGCATTTCTTCCTACAATAATGGATAGGTGTACACTCAGTCTTTAAAATCTTCTCATCATTTCCATTTTTCAATACACCACAAGAAGACTGAGGTTTTAGGGGGCTACCACCTTCATGTATTATTTATCTTTCCTCTGATGAGAAATGTAACTCTATCATGTCTTTCACCTTCACAAAAATGGTCTTCATAGTCACGAAAATTTCCCCTCTACCATCGAAACCTAGGCCTTCATGCTAGAACCATGGTGTAGCTACAATGAGGCTTAGGATTCCTTTCCTTCTCCTGCCTATGTTGTGTCCATAATATCCCATTTTTATTAAAAATTTCTACCCACTACCTCTAGTATGATTTTCAATCTCACCAAGCTAATCTTCATAAATGTCTAGGGAATGTGAACTTGCTAGAGTTGTATTGGTCATGGTGCTAGCTTCGACAATGGCAATGGAAGGTGGTATTGCTTCCTAGTGCTCTTGGAAAATTGCTTGGATCTTTTCCAAGGCCTCCTCCCTCTCTACCAACTCTTGTTGCAACTAAGTTTTCATCCGAGTGCGTCTTTCATCTTTCCAACTATTCATCTCGATGACCTTCTCTCCTAAGTGTACAAGTTGGAATATGTACTTGTCCCAATATTCCATGATAGTTGTGAGGTATTCTTGGCATTCATAAAACCTCTTCTTTAGAAATGACAAATGGTTTGGAAGAGTTCTCAAGTCTCTTCTCCATCTCTACCATCATCTAGTCATACATATGGACCTTCTCTTTCAAGTGGGTTTTCTCTTCTTGAAGTTGAGCATCAATGGCCTTTAAGTCCTCTATTCTTTCTCTATTTTCCTTACCCATGCTAACTCTATTCTCTCTTCAAAGTTATACTAGTTTCATCATGCCCAAGGATTCAAATTCTCTAATACCAATACGATCCATAAATGAGTGACTGATATCCCACTCACTTCACCAACATGGATATTATGTGGAAGTGAAATCTTGGTCTCTGTTCTCAGTGCTATATAGAGAACTATGTGTTCAGAAAGGTTGTTAGGCCTCTGATCTTGAGGAAAGTCTAAGTGCAACTTCCTACTCCTTATTCTTCAATGGTATTTTAGGATGGGTTTGTTGGTTTATTTTGTAAGGCTTATGAGGCTTCTATGCTCAATCTAACTATGAAAATTGAAGATCAATTTCCATCAACACTCTCCCATGGTTTATCTTTGGATTTTTCTCACTTCACTACACATGGAAACCATATGTTATTAGCCTACCATAATATTCTCCAAAAACAATCTTCAAACCTCACTAGTTTCAAACTTGTAAGATATTTATGAGAATGTATAAGTGAAAATTACTAAGAACTTAACAATGTCACTATAGTGCCATCCTAGAACAAAAAATGTGGGCACTAAATAAGACACAATCCCAAAAGAAACCACAAATAATAGCTAAGCATGTAGTCCATGGTTTATGGAAGACAATTATGAAGTAATGCTCAAGACTCCCATCATGGTTTCAAAACTAGAGATATACCTATGTTATCATTGCTATCAATATAATTGTTGTCTACTTCCCTAGAAAGGGTTATCAAATACTTTGGCCTCCATTCAAGTTGGACAAGGGAAGAAAAAGTTTCATGGCTATTCAAGCATGCCTTTACAATTGTAAAGGGATCGAAAGCATGTTGAGTACCCATGGTGAAAGTGTTTTCATTCCTTGAATTTCTATGGGAAATCATAGCTCCAACTATAGTATTTTTCAGAGGGATCATATTGTGCAAGTAAGATGTATTCAATGTATCACTTGTGTATGTTAAATTCAAAGAATAAATGAAATATGGTTGCACAAATTTTAAGCCTGCATTGCATTTTGTAAAGTCACCTGATGCAGTATCAAAACAAAATCCCCCCCTAAGAGAAACACATTCATTCCCTATGACTACAAAAGTGTCCACAACATGAGTTGTCATTAAGCCTATGCTTGTACTAATATAGATATAATCATGGATGTATTGAAATGAAACCTTGCCACATCTCTGGTCTAAGATAGTGAAGCTAAGAATAGCTTTCAATATTGGCATGGGTTCATCAATTGTCACAATTTCAAATAAAATGGAGCTTTTATCCACTTTAATATGAGTTGTACTATTTTTATTCTTCAATTGTGTTGTGAGATTCCCAAGAACAAAAACAAACTCCTCTTTCTTGCTGCCAATGGATGTAAATACCAATCTAGTGGGAGTGTAAGTTGTTATGTTGATTATTTGGGTTGGTTGTCATTGATGTCAACCCTTGAAGAAAGTCTGGTAGCGAATTCTAGTAGCACAAAGTTTTGGGTAATGGACACAAGTTTGTTTGATGTATAATGATATGAGTTTTAATATAGTTGAAGGAAAGACTATTCTGGATGTATAGTGCATTTCATGCCATTTCCGATGGTATGTGGAACATCACATAAGTCCTCACGATTAGATAATTATGGCCATGTGAAGTTGAAGAACCCTCATGAGTCATTTAGAAGCCCCAAAAGGTCAAAGTAGTCAAAGTGGTTGCAAAGAAGAAATTATTTAAATAATGAAGTGAAGTGATGAGTGTACTATCATTCAAAGTGGATACAAAAGAAATTATTTAAATAATAAAGTTAATGGAGAAATTACTAAGTGGACAAGTGGTTAGAATTGGGTTAGCCCTAAAATAAGAAAGTGGTTTAAGATGGTTAGAACGTAAATAATAAAGTGAAGTGATGAGTGTACTATAAGTCAAAGTGGATACAAAAGAAATTATTTAAATAATAAAGTTAATGGAGAAATTACTAAGTGGACAAGTGATTAGAATTAGGTTAGCCCTAAAATAAGGAAAGTGGGTTAAGATGGTTAGAAGGTAAACCCTTGAGGAAGCTACATGTATGAAAGTATAAATAAGAAGCAAAGATATCTCACATAATCACCTATTGAATATAATTGAATATCTATTTTGTGAAAGGTTATTTGGGAAAGTATTATTGATAGATAAAAGTGCGGCAGAAAAAGTGTAGCAAGAAAAGTGCGGCAGAAAAAGTGCAGCAGAAAAATCGTGGCAAAAAAAATTGCGGTAGAAAAATCGTGGCAAGAAAAGTGCAGTAGGAAAATCACGATAGGAAAAGTTAGGAAAAAAAAGTGCGGAAAAAAAATCATGGCAAAAAAAGTGGGGTAGAAAAAGTGCAGCAGGAAAAGTATGGCAGAAAAAGTGCGGTAGAAAAAATCGTGGCAATAGAATGCTACAAGAAGAAAAATGTATGGTTTTCATATGTGTAGTGTTGAATTTATGAATCAAGTTGAGAGTTTTCCTTGTAAATATGTTGGATTCCCTCTTAGGAGTTTATGGCTTGTTGTAGAGTTGATCTAAGGTAGATCTACTGAAGTTTAGTATTGGTTCATGTTTGAGGGCTTTTGGTTGAGGTATGTTGCTAAAGTTATTAGTACATATAGAGGTTGTATAAATGTGAGGTTCTAACACATGGTTTGAGGTACATACTTGTGGTATAGTGTTCGAGGTATATGTGATTAGATCAGATTGGTTGATGAGTATATAGTGATAGGTTTCTCAGTGACATATTCAGTTTCTACAGTTGAGGTACATGTTGGGTACATGGTTGAGACAAGTAGTTGATGAGTTGGCACATACATGAGGTGTATAGTTGATGATGTTGGTACATATTGATGAGTCGTAGTTTATGTGTATTTGATGCATGATTTGTACATATTTGGTGCATGGTTGATGCACTTGTTTATAGTACAGGCTAATTACAGGTTGTTTGGTATAGGTTGGTGTATGTTTGATGCACTTTTTTATGGCACATGTTGATTACAGGATGATTGGTACAGGTTTACAACAGTATATCTCACAGTGATAGTGTAACAATGGTTCCATCATTCTACTTTTATTTCATGGCGGTTGCATGGGGCAAGGATAGGTGGTTGTAGCCACCTTTTGGTTGTTGCCGGAGAACATAGGGGTGTAACACCCCTGTTTCCCCCATTTTGTAATTAATCATAGAATAGGAATTACCATGCTAATGCATGAGGAAAATGTAAATGTATTATTGTTTGAGTTGCCAATAATTCACTGTGGGGGTGAAGCCTTGAAAGTACTAGCCATGATATCACTAGAGGAAGAATGTGAAAACCATACAAGAGGGTCCATATATCAAATAACCCCAAATCTTCATGATAAGGATGACAAACCTCCTTCAAATCCCGAGGAAAGGAAGTCAATGAAGAAAGAACGGTGGTTGAAACACCAACCACCCCCATGAATGGAAACATGGGCTATCATCCCGAAGTACTGCAGGGACCTACAGACCTGAGTTTCCTTATGATAGAAGGAACAGGATAGGTCGGTGAAACTGTCCAAGGTAAGAGGGGCACGGAGGAGAGGAGAAGGACACACGAGACGAGAATGGGAGCTTGCAAGGGAGAGGCACGAAGCTCTCCAGCGGATCACAAACAAAAGGCCACGAGCTTGATGCCCAAGAGCATCTGAGAAACCTCGTTGAGGCCACAAACGAGTGAGAAAGCTCCGAGTTGCAGAAAACAGGACCCAAACAAAAACTGAAACAGAGAGAGAACCCTCGAGAAGAGTGAGATTTCCCTGGTGATATCATGGCTTGGCACGGAGGTGGACATAGTGATAAT
>JASDQU010735303.1:40074-52742 GCA_032191745.1 Picea mariana
CCTACCTATTCTTATACCTAGCCTAACATCTAAATTAAAAACAAAGCTAAATCATATAGAGAGATCCCTCTCTGAAGCTGGAAGGGCTAGATCCCAGCTTTAAAAGCGGTTGGATAAAGTTACCTTTGTAGATTTCTTCTTTTTCAACCTCTAGGAAATTTACCAAGTGCTAACACTCGCCAGTCCTGAAATCCCGACTTGTGAAACCCCAAAATGACATAGTGTGTCTAGAGTTTCGATGCCGGTGTTTCAGCACCCGAGAAACCCAAGGGTCAGTTCCCTTGTACTCGCCGGTCACGAAGTCCGGACTTGCAAAACCCCAAAATGAGCTTAGCGATGAATACGGGCTTAGGATTTTCGGCTCCCGGGAACCTAAGTGCGAGACCTTTTGTCTGAGCACATCGCGAAACCCCAACTTGCGAAACCCTGTAATAATAATAGCGTGGATAAGTCTTGATATTTTTGTATTTCGGCACCCGGGATATCTAGAAGCAAGTCCCTGGTACATGCTAGTCCCGAATTCCCGACTTGTGAAATCCTGATACGGCTTAGCGCATGTAGATTTGGTTGTCGGTGTTTCAGCACCCGGAAAATCGAAGGTATGAACCCCTCGTCCTCTTCTACCACGAAAACTCGGTATGCGTAACTCTGAAATGTAGGATGCCATGTTTTAATCCGAGGCATTGTTAGATATGACAAACTATTGGTCCCTTTCGGATTTCGGCACTTCGAGAGACAGGAGAGCAGGGGAACACATGCATCGCAATTTATCGAATCACGAAAGCTGGAAGCACCTCTCCGGTAAGGCCTGTGGTCATAGCCAATGATCACATGGGTAAGGATAAGGGATGGTAGGGTCTACATCAGGACCCATAGGAATTCGGGGAATTCTGTTCCTCGGTGAAAAGAAAGAAAAAGACGAAAAATATTAGTTCCCGTAGTGGGTGTGTTACAAATTGGTATCAGAGCATGGTTACAACACTTGGCCTGCTTGGGCTCATTTATGAGTCGCATAAGGAGATGTTGTTATCTGCATTTACTCCTTGAGGATAAGGGCTACAGAATGAACCTGTGATTTTGGGATTTCTTGTTGAATTCCAGCAAAGGAATTATATTGTTCCTTTGTCAAAATGATAACTACTCTTATAGGAGTAGGGATGCACTAATCAATATTACTGATAAGACTTGAGTGTGAATAATAGAGGTGGAATAAATTGTGCTATGAAGCTCCACTAGCCAGAAAGGGGACATGAACTGAGTTGTTCTATTATAGTGTGACGATGGCTACCTACTAAAGCAGGTAGAGTCTCTTGCAATTGAGATGGCCAGTTAGGTAAGAATTAAGATCCAAATGAATAACTCCTTCATGATTTGGGAAATCCGATAAGGACTGGTAGGATCCTTATGAAGTTATGACTACTACGTTATTAAAATACTAAACTCTGAGCCTATAACTCCTCACGATTGAGAGGACTGATGAAAATATGTAGGGTCAGATTACCTAACCTATAATGGTTAGGATCGATAACAAGGATAATCTGTTTGAGCAAGATTAAGAGGAGTCCTTTGGGACTGTTGCTAATTCCCAAGAGTGACCCTTGTTGGTTGTTCCCATAAAGAGAGGGTAACATCCATATGAGTTGTGACTATGAGATTAGTCCTGTAAGTAAAAGCTCAGAAGAGATAGTGGGAGAAATCCTTCAGAAAAGAGTTTTGAAAATTGGATAGGATCGAGAGTCAAGATCCATTCAGAAAGAACCGAAATGTTTCAAGTTGTTAGATCTCGGAGAAGTAGTGCACTGGTTAGTTGCGAGGAGATACTGAAATTTTGCAAAACCAAAGGACTTGGGATAAGCAATGAGAAATTCAGGAAAAGATCATAGCCCTTGATCAAGGAGTGATCTAGACCATTGATCGTCCAGAGAGAATTTCGCAATTTTGGATACCGGAAGTCCGAGAGGTAAGAGTTCGGGAGACTAGAGGTCCCGGGCCACGAAGTCCCGAAAGCGTCGGGACCATTCATCGCTAGAGGACAAGTGGTGGAGTATTGAAGTTTCGGGAAAATCCCCGAAGGGAGCCATTTCAGCACTCCTGGTACCGGGGATGCGAAGGGAAAGAGTTCGGAACTCTTGACCCCCCCCCAAAAAAAAAACGCCGAAAAAGGATCAAGGCCATAGGATGTGGATTGGATCGTGGTCGTTGATCTCTCAATAGCGGCACACCAGTATTTCAGGTACCGGGAAGTCAAACGAGCAAGTACTAGGCAACCCTTGCATCGCAGGATCGTGAAACACAAAATCCCGAAGGCACTGAAGGGACGTGATAGGAAGCTGACATTTCGGCATACCAGGATTTGGCATTTTGGAATTCCTGGAGATGAGTAATCTAGACTCTCGGGGATGAAAACCCCGAAGTCACAACAACGCGACATAAAGAGGAGTGGGGTTGCGGTCATATCGAGATATTGGGAATTCATATTTTGGGAATCCCACAGATGGAAAGTCAGAACGCTTGACATCAGGAATTCCGAAGTCGCTAAATGCGACGAGCTAGGGAGACACCTCCTTGGAGGAGAAAGCCGGGGATTGGCATTTCGGCATTTCGGAGGTCATCATTTCAGTCTATCGGGATTTGGGGAATTGAGGAACCAAAGTTCCTTGCAATAGAAATCCTGAAATCACGAAATGCGAAGAGCCTTTTTGTTTGATTCGTGGTCACCACCGATGGTCATGTGAGTAGAAGGCGAGAACCAGTATGATGAATACTTAGCTATGTTCAAGTGTACTTGAGTGCATGAGGTTAATGCATTGTGAAGCTTCATAATAGGAAGCCAGATATTAATACCGATAAGGTATGAATGATATTAAACGTGCAAGTAATGCACATGTATGATGTAAGAGTACAAGTATACTAGAGGTCCAATATGATTGCCCTGATGAGTGAAACATGAGGCAAGAATTACACTTGCCAAAAATTGAATGAATACCATGGATACATGGTTGAATCCGTTCTAAAGAGTCGCAAAGGTTCTGTCTTGAATGATAGCTTAAGGGGAATGTACTCCATTCCCCCAGGAAAAGCCAGTGCAATTAAATGAAAGAGTAAACGAGTGAGGATGCTCTAATGTCATGGTAAGAGGCAAATGTTTATGCCTTTGAAGATCACATGAGAAGGAATGTGAACAATCCTAAGATGACTGATTTTAAAAATGGAAATGTATGTAGGCTATGAAATATACCTAGAATAGCTACATGCAGGCTTAGGATTATGAAAGTGGTTAAGTACATCTTAGATGTAAGTTAACAAATATGCATGTTTATATTCCTTAAGGGGAATATTTGGTAGACCACTAAAAGGATGACTCAAGGTTAAGGCCATCACAAGTGGTGATGGATCTACAACAAGGAAGTTGCATGCTGAAGGAGTTCCTGATGGAGGAACTGTATAAAGTCTATGTCAGAAGAACAGAGTCACAACCCTGATAATTGTTGAAGGTTGGACAATGGGTTGCAAGGCCTGTCCATGTATAAGAATCCTGGATTACATTTTGAAAGAATCATGTAAGTAATAGAAGACTAATAACCGAATATTGACCATTCTAATAACATAATGGAAGAGTGTAGGATGCATATGTTCATGATTCATTATGAGCAAAGAGTTTCTACTAAATCATGTTGAAGTATCCTAAGAGTTAGGATGAGCCTAATCCAGGGCTGCTCAGAAAAAGAGCAGTTGTGCAAACCAGTATGGTTGGTAAGAGGCCAGTAAACCCCTTATTATGATTGAATGAATAAATGGGTACGTTTAACCGATACGGCTTGGTTGAAGTTGTGATTAAGGAAAGGCAGTGAGACCTTAGAGATAACTTGACTGGGCTGAAAATCCCCAGGCGATGTAGAAAGAATTAGAAGAAGGGGAGATCCCTCAATTCTTTCCTTGATGCGCATTACGTTCTATGGGATGAGAAAGCTAGTACATTGATGAATGAAAATGATTGGACACCATAATAATGATGGTTGTAATGTTGTGAAAACAATTGAGAATTGTTGTGTTACACTCATGAAAAACATTAAGGATAATGTGATGAAGTGCATACAGATATGCTAGACATGCTTGAAAATGTTTTTATTAATTAAACGCTATGATATTTGCATTTTAATTTACATGACAATTAATGTGACTATGGTGTATGTCATGTGTAGAAAGGAATAATATTGGAAATGTTGAGGAAGACAGTTGCCAATAATGAACAACCTCAAGCAAAGGGTGACCATGGAAACGCTGCGGTCGAAAGGTTGTTGACGGGACTGTGAAAATCCCGCTAAAGCACTACTGATAAGGTAGAGAACAGCGAAAGGGTGCCAGCATCCAAGAACCGATATAAAGATATTCGTTCCTGTGTGGCACAGGGTATGAAGGGATTGGGTAAGAACCCCTTCCGAAATATTTTATTATTGCATGTTATACCTAAAAATTGAAAGGGCAGTTGTATACCTTGGATACCCAAATAAGGTATGACTCAGGAAGGATAACCTAAATGATGGAGGTATGAACCTCTGGTAGTAAACATTGTTTGTAACCCTTGGAAGAATTCATGAACTGATATGTCATGAATGCATGGACAATCAAGGAATGCGTAAAGGCATTCATGGGAAAATTTTGAGTTCATGTGTACTTATTTGGGATCGTGATCGACCTATAGCAGGCAATATGGTCCTACTGTAAGAATGAAAGAAAAACGAATAAACCATATGAGGAAGAGGTTGGTTAAATTCCAACACCCCATGGCCAAGAACCAGTCATAAAGTGTGTCAAACTTGAATAACAATGCAAGAGTGCATTGGGTATGAATGTGGCCAGGGATAGTGGCACATTTGTTAAAACCCTTTGAAATGTTGAATTACATTTTGAATATATATATATATATATATATATATATATATATATATACATGGAAAATCTAATAATTTGTTTGGCTGATTGAAGAATGAATTGCAGGAAGCAGAGGGTCATGGATATGGCAGTAAAGTAAGCCCATAGGAAAGACCGATTACCTGCTGAGCCAAACTGCAAGGAAGAAGGAGTCTTGGATATGGAAATGTTGTAAGCCCATAAGGAAGACCGATTTCCTATTGAGCTAAATGTTATGGGAAGGAAAGTCCCATAATTATGAATCTGTTTCTTGTGCGGAACAAATATGAAAACAAATTGTGGAATAGGAAATCTGTAGGTGACAGATTTATGATAGAATTCTGAAAGTTAGAATTTAAAATGATGTCTCACGAACCTTGTGTACCTGTGATACAGGTGAGAAGAAAAGATTTGTCTTGAAAGGACAGATGAAGGCTGTCACAGCTGAAAATGATGAACGTGGCTACTATTGATCTGTGAAAACCCCATGATAAGCCATGATCGCCTGAAAATTAATGTGTTGAGGTAACACAAGATGGAGGGATGCCTCGGCAGAGCAAGTCTGAGGGACGTCTCGACTGTAAGACTCGATAGAGTTTCTAAAATTTTCCCATGCGAGAAAACCTCGGCAGGGAAAGATGGATCGCCCGAGGGACTGTATAACAGTGAAGGGGATGCCTGAGCCTAGGCTTGGAGGGTGAGTGACCACAGGGAAGAGGAGACCTTAATAATTCTTGTAAACTATTGGGATCAAGCACACAGTGGGTAGTTTCCCGTGTGGAAAAACCTTGGAAAGGAAGATAAAATCATGATAGCTCTTGTGAACTATTGAATTAGAATCATGCACCCAATGGGTACGTCAAGGAAAGTGATGAGCATGGATAACAAAACTACCATGTGGATACAGATCCACAAATTTCATAGATAAGTACTGTGCTAGATTATGAATTTTCCTTTTTAATTTTGAACAGCAGTAAGATGCTTTCGCAAAAAATTGTGATTAATGTGCTTGTTGTCCAAGAATTATTGAAGGCAGGTGACGAAAACTAAGATTCTGAAAGAGGACCTGACTTAGGATGAAGGTCAAGACTTCTGAAGTGGCCAAATGAGAAAGGCATCATGGGTTTTTTGAGAAAAGAACACTGAGGACGGTGTTCCTTTAAGGGGGAGGGAATTGTAACACCCCTGTTTCCCCCAATTTGTAATTAATCATAGAATAGGAATTACCATGCTAATGCATGAGGAAAATGTAAATGTATTATTGTTTGAGTTTCCAATAACTGACTGTGGGGGTGAAGCCTTGAAAGTACTGGCCATGATATAACTAGAGGAAGAATGTGAAAACCATACAAGAGGGTTCATATATCAAATAACCCCAAATCTTCATGATAAGGATGACAAACCTCCTTTGAATCCCGAGGAAAGGAAATCATTCAATGAAGAAAGAACGGTGGTTGAAACACCAACCACCCCAATGAATAGAAACATGGGTTGTCAGCCCAAAGTACTGCAGGGACCTGCAGACCTGAGTTTCCTTCTGACAGAAGGAATAGGATAGGTCGGCGAAACCATCCAAGGTAAGAGGGACACAGAGGAGAGGAGAAGCACACACGAGAAGAGAACGAGAGCTCGCAAGGGAGAGGCATGAATCTCTCCAGCGGATCATGAATAGAAGGCTGTGAGCTTGATGTCGAAGAGCATCTGAGAAACCTCGCTGAGGCCACAAACAAGTGAGAAAGCTCCGAGTTGCAGAAAACAGGACCCGAATAAAAACTGAAATAAAGAGAGAACCCTCAAGAAGAGTGAGAGTTACCTGGTGATATCATGGCTTGGCACAGGGGTGGCCAGAGTGCTAATATTGAATGCCTCTGAGCCTATGGTTATGTGGAAGGACAAGCACCCACAGTCAGTTGGTTGGCAGCAACCTGTAATAGATAAGTGATTTTTTACTCTGTGTAATTTAGCTATAACTGGGCATGAATTTGGTTATATGGTGTATGTTTCAAGAATTGTGCTTGATTTCTGAATGGATATACTGTGTCTCTTTCCTTACTGCTTGGTTGTATAATTAGGCCAGTAAGAGATTATATGGATAGGACATTATTGGTACTCATAAATACTTGTGTCCTGAGGCGGCTTGAGTTAGGGCCACGAACTGTGAGTTCGTGGACCTTAGGCATAGTCTCATCTACACATGTCAACCTTCCTAGTTGTCTAGAGTCCCTTGGAGGACGAATTCTGTTAAGCTCAGGAGAGTTAGTGTACTTATGCACAGGCTCCCTGTGAGGCAAGTAGAGACCGAGACTCACTCTAGTCCTAGACTTGACAAATGAGCGCAATGGGTGCGCAGAAGACTCTTCTAAGAGTCAAGCCCAGGAGAAAGAGTGAAAAACTCTTAATTCCTTCATAGTTGAGAAAGCTTAGGAGGGACAACACTTTTCGTAAGTGCTTATGAGACCCAATAATCGGCTTGCAATAGAATATCGAAGGCTAAGACCTTTGAAGCGTCGAAATCTTTCGAGATCGGGAAGAAAGCAAAAGCTCAGGAGGAAGAGCAACAACAGTCCTTAGATCAACTGTAGAGTATGGATATGGACCATTGAAATCCTATGTCCAAGCACACAGGATAGCGTGCAAGAGGAGAGGATCTGAACGGACGGTATAGAACCGTCAGATCTGGAGCGGGGACCGACAGTCATTGGATTCGGAGATAGGTGTTTGAAAGAAGTCTCGAAATCACTTCAACCATTGGATCATTGGAGGATAGGTGGTGAACATCCGGAAGCCACTAGGGTTTCGAAACTTAGGCATATAAGGTTGGTGAAGAACGAGCATTCACAATCACCAAAATCGCAAGGGTTATTCTGGATCGTTGGTTCTAGGGTGACACGTGGCGTAGATCTAACCCATCGGTGTTTCGGCACCCGGGATACCCAAGGGCAAGTTTCCCTGTCTTCGCACGTCACGAAATCCTGACTTGCGAAACCCCTAAATGGTATAACGTGGTTGGAATTCGGTGTTTTAGTGTTTCGGCACCCGGGATACCCAAGGGAAAGTTTCCTTATCTTCGCGACATGCGAAGATAAGGAANTTCGGCACCCGGGATACCCAAGGGAAAGTTTCCTTATCTTCGCATGTCGCGAAATCCTAACTTGTGAAACCCTGAAATGGTATAGCGTGGTTGGAATGTGGTGTTTCATCGTTTCGGCACCTGGGATACCCAAGGGTAAGTTCCCTTGTACTCGCATGTCACGAAATCCTGATAGGTGAAACCCTGGAATAGTCTAATGTGGATAGGTTTTGGTGTTTCAGAGTTTCAGCAACCGGGAAACCCAAGGGAAAGTTTCCTTGTCTTCGCACGTCGCGAAATCCTGACTTGCAAGACCCCAAAATGATAATAGAGCGGATGAGATACGGTGTTTCGGCATTTCGGCACTTGGGATATCTAAGGGCCAGTCTCTTGTACTCGCCAGTCCCAAAATCTCGACTTGCAAAACCCCAAAATGACATAGTGTGTCTAGAGTTTGGATGCTAATGTTTCGGCACCCGGGAAACCCAAGGGTCAGTTCCCTTGTACTCGCTGGTCGTGAAGTCCCAACTTGCGAAACCCCGAAATGAGCTTAGTGATGAATACGGGCTTAGGAGTTTCAGCTCCCGGGAACCTAAGTGCGAGACCTTATGTTTGCGTAATAATAATAGCGTGAATAAGTCTTGATGTTTCGGTATTTCAGCACCCGGGATATCTAGAAGCAAGTCCCTAGTACATGCCCGTCCTGAATTCCCGACTTGTGAAATCTTGATACGGCTTAGCACATGTAGATTTGGTTTTCAGTGTTTTGGCACCCAGAAAACCGAAGGTATGAACCCCTCATCCTCTTCTACCATGAAAACCTGGTATGTGAAACTCTGAAAGGTAGGATGTCAGGTTTTAATCCGAGGCATTATTAGATATGACAAACTATTGGTCCCTTTCAGATTTCGACACTTTGAGAAACAAGAGAGCAGGGGAACACATGCATCGCGAATTCCCAAATCGTGAAAGCCGAAAGCACCTCTTCGGTAAGGCCTATGGTCATAGCCAATGATCACATGGGTAAGGATAAGGGATGGTAGGGTCTGCATCAGGCCCCATAGGAATTCGGGGAATTTTGTTCCTCGGTGAAAAGAAGGAAAAAGCCAAAAAATATTAGTTCCCGTAGTGGGTGTGTTACAAGGGGGTTGTAGCCTCCTTCTGGTTATAGCCAGAGAATTGGGGAGTTGGGGCTTCCCTCAGGTTGTATCCTAATAAACTAGGGGGTTGGATCCACCTTCCAGTTTCAGTTGGAAAACAAAGGAAGTTGGTGCTTCCAATGAATGTAATTATTAAAGACATATAACAAAAAACATTATGTGGTTTTCTCCCACTTTGGGTTTCCACGTAAAAACACTGGTGTACTATGTATGTGTATGATTTCTCATTTGTTCATTGTTTATTTACTATGCAATTATTGGATGATAATGTTACATTGATATAACACTTGCATATTGTGGTTAGAAAATGATTAGATTGCTCTATTACTGATTCACCCCCCTCTCAGTAATCCAACAATTGGAATCAGAGCAGGTTCCTTCAGAAATCAGTTTAACCACTGAAAGGTAGATCATGGAGAGAAACAACATGTATAAAAATGGAATACCATAGTTTGATGGATAGAAGTATGCATTTTGGAGCAGAAGGATGAAAACATATATACATGCATAGGGATTTGAAATTTGGCAATCAATTGTAGATGGATACAAAGAACTAGCAGTTTCACCAACAAATGAAAGAGCAATAAAACTCGGTCAAACTAATTCCAAATCCACAAATGCACTTCTGAATGGTCTTTGTGAATCAATATTCACCAAAGTTATACATTGTAAATCCACTAAAGAGATTTGGGACAAACTTCAAAATATTTACGAAGGAGTTCGAACAACTAAAGATGAAGGAAGATGAGAATATTGCATCTTACTTCTCATGAGTCGATGAAACAGTAAATGCAATCACAGGATTGGGAGAAGAAATCAAAGAATCTATAATTGTTCAAAATGTACTAAGATCTCTTCTTATGAGATTTGATCCTAAGATATCAACACTAGAAGAAAGAGAAGATCTAGACTCAATAAGCATGGATGAAATACATAGAATCTTCACAGCATATGAAATGAGAAATGAACAGGAAAATCCAGATATAAAAGAAGTAGCTTTCAAAGAATCCAAAAGGGAAAGAAAAAGGAAAAGGAAAATAGCAGCAACAATGACATCTTGGAAGATGATGAAGAGGTGGCCAACTTTGTCAGAAGATTGAACAAGGCAACCAACGTCAGAGATAGAGGTAAGGTTCCTTTGATTTGTTTTAATTGTGATGGTATTGGTAATTTTGATAACAAATGTCCTCATAAGAAAAATAAGAGGATTGATGAAGATTACTCAAATAAAAAACAAACATATAAAGGAAAAATAACCACAAAGAAAGTTTTCAAGAAAAACTTATGCACCAAAGAAGACATCTCATCATCAGATGAAGATGAAGTCAGTGACAATGAGACATAAATATTTCTATTTGTGGTAGTAGAAGACTCTAACAAAGAAGACACCGAAGACGAATATGAAGAGGTAGAAGTTGACTACCAAGAAGAATTGTTTTGTGCCATAGAAGTTATAAGAAGAGAAAAGAATAAAAACAAGAAGCTACAAACGAAACTAGACAATAAAGAAGAAACTCAAGAACTAGAACAAATGATCACAAATTTGAATGTTCAAATAGAAGAAGATAAAAGAATTGAAGAAGCACTCAAAGAACATCTACAAGAAAGAGACAGGATCATTGGAAATTTGCAAGCAAAGATTGTCACATTAAGAAAGGATCTTCAAAAGAAAAATATGTAGAACAACTCAAAAATTTTGGATGACATTAGCAGTAGTCAAAAACCTCATCATGACAAGTCTAAACTTGGATACAATCAGATAGAAAATGGATCAAGCTCCAAAAAACCAGAACAAGAAACATATCCAAAAAACTATGCAGAAACAATCAAAGAGGATAGAAAGATCTACAAGGAAGATTACAGGGACACTCCTCCACCGAGAAGATTCATATTTTAGAATAAACAACCAACATATAGGCCTCAGGAAGAATAAGGATCAAACCATCTTTGAAATTCATACACAAAGATATATATCTTTAACTCCTAGGTATCCAACCATGGTTATCGTTCTTCTAGGTATCTTTAACTCCTGGTTATCAAACCATCTTTAACTCCTAGGTATCAAACCATCTTTTTTGGTTTATGTTATGCATGTATTAATTTTGGAAATAAAGATATGAATTGCAGAGCTAACAACAAGAACATAAACAACTTTGAAAGTCATACACAAAAGGGTTATCCAAGAAGGCCCGGTGAAACACAAAGAAGAAGTTACAACAGGTTTGAATCATTGAGCACTGAAGTGGAATGCTACAAGTGTAACAAATTTGGACACATGGCCAAAGATTGAAGAATGACATCTCCTCCTAGAGAACCACAACATAACAACAACAGTCACAGACAAGAACCTCATAAGAGAACATGGATAAGAAAGCAGAATCAATATAGTAATGAAGAATGCACACTCGCTCTACAAGATAAGAAGAAGAAACGTGGTTGGTATGTTGATAGTGGTTGTTCAAAACACATGAAATGTGATAAAGACAGGTTTCTTACATTAAGAAAGGAAATAGATGGATCAGTCTCCTTCAGAAATGATGATTCAGCTAAAATCATTGGAAAAGGCACAATCAAAATTGGAAACAAGAATACCAAGGGAAAAAATGTTCTACTAGTAGAAGATATGAAACATAATATTCTAAGTGTGAGTCAAATGTGTGACCAAGGTCATAAAGTTACTTTCAATTCACAAAAGTGTGAGATAAGAAAAGAAGGTTCAGGAAAATTGATTGCAACAACTACAAGAACTTCAAGCAACATATATGTACTAAGTGAAATTGGAAATGAAAAGTGTTGTATATCAAAGGAAGATGAAAGTTGGCTATGGCACAGAAGAATGGGTCACATACACTTTGATAACCTTTTCAAAGTCAACAAAAAGGAAGCAATTAGAGAAATTCTCCAGATTACGAAACCAACCAACACTTTATGCAAGCATTGTCAACAAGGAAAGCAAACAAATACCAGATTTATATCAAAAGAATATTCAATGACAAGACCACTGGAAATTGTACATACTGATCTAGTTGTACCAACTACAACAAAGGGTTTCAAAGGTGATAAATACTTTATGTTATTAGTTGATGATTATACAAGAATGACTATAGTTTTCTTTCTCGGGAATAAGTCAGAAGATTTTGAAAACTTCAAGGTCTACAAGAAAATGGTTGAAAATGAAATGGATTCAAAAATCAAATGTTTGAGATCTGATAATGGAGGAGTGTTCACTTCAAAGGAATCTATGGACTACTGCAGCAGGCATGGAATAAAAAAAAAATCCTATGTTGCTAGGACACCTCAATAGAATGGAGTTGTTGAAAGAAAGAACATGACAGTACAAGAAATGGCTCGAACAATGTTAATGTGTTTCAAATTGATAGATATATTTTGGACACATGCAGTGCATACAATGGTTCACATTCAAAATAGAGTAATGCTCAAAAACAACACTGAAAAAACTCTCTACGAGCTATGGAAAGGAAGACAAGCAAATGTGAAGCACTTCAGAGTATTTGGAAGCAAATGAT
>JASDQU010735303.1:53168-64622 GCA_032191745.1 Picea mariana
GAATGGAAACATGGGCTGTCAGCCCGAAGTATTGCAGGGACCTGCAGACCTGAGTTTCCTTCTGACAGAAGGAAAAATATAGGTTGGTGAAACCGTTCAAGGTAAGAGGGACACAGAGGAGAGGAGAAGGACACACGAGACGAGAACGGGAGCTTGGAAGGGAGAGGCGCGAAGCTCTCTAGCGGATAAAAAATAGAAGGCCGCGAGCTTGATGCCGAAGAGCATCTGAGAAACCTCGTCGAGGCAAAAAACGAGTGAGAAAGCCTCGAGTTGCAGAAAATAGGACCCGAATAGAAACTGAAACAGAGAGAGAACCCTCGAGAAGAGTGAGAGTTCCTTGGTGATATCATGGCTTGGCATGAGAGTGGCCAGAGTGCTAATATTGAATGCCTCTAAGCCTATGGTCGGGTGGAAGGACGAACACCCACAGTCAGTTGGTTGGCGACAACCTGTAATAGATAAGTGATTTCTTACTCTATGAAATTTAGTTGTAACTAGGCATGAATTTGGTTATACGGTGTATGTTTTAGGAATTGTGCTTGATTTCTGAATGGATATACTGTGTCTCTTTCCTTACTGCTTGGATGTATAATTAGGCCAGTAAGAGATTATATGAATAGGACATGATTGGTACTCATAAATACCTGTGTCCTGAGGCGGCTTGAGTTAGATCCACGAACGATGAGTTCATCGACCTTAGGCATAGTCTCATGTACACATGCCAACCTTCCTAGTTGTTTAGAGTCCCTTGGAGGACGAATTCTGTTAAGCTCAGGAGAGGTAGTGTAGTTATGCATAGGCTCCCTGCGAGGAAAGTAGAGACCGAGACTCACTCAAGTCCTAGACTTGATGAATGAGTGCAAGGGGTGCGCGAAAGACTCTTCTAAGTGTCAATCCCAGGAGAAAGAGTGCAAAACTCTTAATTCCTTCATAGCCGAGAAAGCTCAGGATGGACAACACTGTTCGTAAGTGTTGGCAAGACCCAATAGTCGGCTTGTAGTAGAAGATCGAAGGCTGAGACCTTTGAAGCATCGAAATCTTCTGAGATCGGGAAGAAAGCCAAAGCTCAGGAGGAAGAGCAACAACAACCCTTAGATCAACTGTAGAGTGTGGATCTGGACCATTGAAATCCTACATCCAAACACACAAGATAGTGCGCAAGAGGAGAGGATCTGAATGGACGGTATAGAACCGTCATATCTGGAGCGGGGACCGACAATCATTGGATCCAGAGATAGGCGCACAAAAGAAGTCCCAAAATCACTTCAACCGTTGGATCGTTGGAGGACAAGTGGCGAACATCCGGAAGCCATCAGGGTTTCAGAACTTAGGCGTATAAGGGTGGTGAAGAACGAGGATTCGCAATCACCAAAATCGTGAGGGTTATTCTGGATCGTTGGATCCAAGGTGACATGTGGCAGAGATCTAACCCATCGGAGTTTCGGCATCCGGGATACCTAAAAGCCAAATCTCTTGTACTCGCCGATCTCAAAATCCCAACTTGCGAAACCCCGAAATGATATAGCATGGTTAGAATTTGGTGTTTCGGCATTTCAACACCTGGGATACCAAAGGGTAAGTTTCCTTATACCCGCATGCCGCGAAATCCCGATAAGTGAAACCCAAAAATAGTCTAACGTGGATAAGTTTTGGTGTTTCGGAGTTTCGGCAACCGGGAAACCCAAGGGCAAGTTTCCTTGTCTTTGCACGTCGTGAAATCCCGACTTGCGAAACCCTGGAAAGGTATAGCATGGTTAGAATTTGGTGTTTTGGTGTTTCGACACCCGGGATACCTAAGGGCAAGTTTCCTTATCTTCTCGTGTCGCGAAATCCTGACTTGCGAAACCCCGAAACGATCTTAGAGTATATATATGTATGAACTTCGGAGTTTCAGCTCCCGAGAAACCCCGATGCGAGACCTCTTGTCATCGCGCATCGCGAAATCTCGACTTGTGAGACCCCGAAGTGAGTTTAGAGGATATATGGTTTGGAGTTTCGGCTCCCAGGAAACCTAAGTGTGAGATCTCTTGTCTGCGCATATCCTGAAATCCCGACTTGCGAAACCCTGAAATGACATAGTGTGTCTAGAGTTTGGATGTTTCGGTGTTTTGGCACCCGGGAAACCCAAGGGTCAGTTCCCTTGTACTCGCCGATCGCGAAACCCCGATTTACGAAACCCCGAAATAATAATAGCATCGATAAGTCTTGATGTCTTGGTATTTCGGCACCCAGGATATCTAGAAACAAGTCCCTGGTACATGCCAATCCTGAATTCCCGACTTGTGAAATCCCGATACGGCTTAGCGCATGTAGATTTGGTTTTTCGGTGTTTCGGCACCCGGAAGACCGAAGGGTATGAACCCCTGGTCCTCTTCTACCGCAAAAACCCGGTACGCGAAACTCTGAAAGGTGGGATGCCAGGTTTTAATCCAAGGCGTTGTTAGATGTGACAAACTGTTGGTCCCTTTCGTATTTCGGCACTTCGAGAGACAAGAGAGAAGAGGAACACATGCATCGCGATTTCCCGAATTGCGAAAGCCGGAAACACCTCTCCGGTAAGGCTTGTGGTCATAGCCAATGATCACATGGGTAAGGATAAGGGATGGTAGGGTCTGCATTAGGCCCCATAGGAATTTGGGGATTCTGTTCCTCGGTGAAAGGAAGGAAAAAGCCAAAAAATATTAGTTCCCGTAGTGGGTGTGTGACAAATTGGTATCAGAGGATGGTTACAACACTTGGCCTGCTTGAGCTCATGTACGAGCTGCGTAAGGAGATGTTGTTATCTGCATTTAATCCTTGAGAAGAAGGGCTGTAGATTGAACCTATGATTTTGGGATTTCTTGTTGAATTCCAGTGAAGGAATTATATTGTTCCTTTGTCAAAATGATAACTACTCTTATAGGAGTATGAATGCACTGATCAGTATTACTAATAAGACCTGAGTGTGAATAACAGAGGTGGAATAAATTGTGCTATGAAGCTGCACTAGCCAGAAAAGGGACATGAACTGAGTTATTTTGTTATAGTGTGACGATGGCTACCTACTAAAGTAGGTAGAGTCTCTTGCAATTGAGATGGCTGGTTAGGTAAGAATTAAGATCCAAATGAAGAACTCCTTCATGATTTGGGAAATCTGGTAAGGACTAGTAGGATCCTTAGGAAATTATGATTACTGCCTTATTAAAAGACTAAACTCTAAGCCTATAACTCCTCACGATTGAGAGGATTGATGAAAATATTTAGGGTCAGATTACCTGACCTATAATGGTTAGGATCGACAACAAGGATAATCTGTTTGAGCAAGATTAAGAGGAGTCCTTTGGGACTGTTGCTAATTCCCAAGAGTGACCCTTGTTGGTTGTTCCCATAAAGAGAGGGTAATATCCGTATGAGTTATGACTATGAGATTAGTTCTGTAAGTAACTTAAAATCTCAGAAGAGATAGCGGGATAAATCCTTCAGAAAATATTTTTGAAGATTGGATAGGATTGGGAGTCAAGATCCATTCAGAAAGAACCGAAATGTTTCAAGTTGTTCGATCTCGAAGAAGTAGTGCACTGGTTAGTTGTGAGGAGATACCGGAATTTCGCAAAGCCAAAGGACTTGGGATAAGCAATGAGAAATTTGTGAAAAGATCATAGCCCTTGATCAAGGAGCGATCTGGACCATTGATTGTCCAGAGATAATTTTTCAATTTTGGATACCGGGAGTCCGAGAGGTAAGAGTTCGGAAGACTATAGGTCCCGGGCCCCAAAGTCTCGAAAGCGTCAGGACCATTCATCGCTAGAGGACAAGTGGTGGAGGATTGAGGTTTCGGGAAAATCCCCGAAGGGAGCCATTTCGACATTACTGGTACTAGGGATGCGAAGGGAAAGAGTTCGGAACTCTTGACCCCCCCCCAAAAAAACATCGAAAAAGGATCAGGGCTGTAGGATGCGGATTGGATCGTGGACGTTGATCTCTCAATAGTGGCACGCCGGTATTTCGGGTACCGGGAAGTCAAAGGAGCAAGGACTGGGCAACCCTTGCATCACGGGATCATGAAACATGAAATCCCGAAGGCGCTGAAGGGACGTGATAGGAAGCCGACATTTTGACATACAGGGATTCGACATTTTGGAAGTCCTGGAGACAAGGAATCCGGATTCTCGGGGATGAAAACCCCGAAGTCTCAACAACACGACACAAAGAGGAGTGGGTCTGCAGTCATAT
Organism: Picea mariana; assembly: GCA_032191745.1. Lineage (NCBI taxonomy): Eukaryota > Viridiplantae > Streptophyta > Pinopsida > Pinales > Pinaceae > Picea > Picea mariana. Next base: position 57,381 of record JASDQU010735303.1, read on the forward strand.
CGGGAGATTGGGAATCGGTATTTCAGGAATCCCGCAGACGAAAAGTCAGAACGCTTGACATCGGGAGTTCCGAAGTCACGAAACGCGACAAGCCGAGGAGACACCTCCTTAGAGGAGAAAGCCGGGGATCGACATTTCGGCATTTCGTAGGTCAACATTTCGGCCTATCAGGTTTCGGGGAATCGAGGAACCAGAGTTCCTTGCAATAGAAATCCTGAAATCACGAAATGCAAAGCGCCTTTTAGTTCGGATCGTGGTCACCGCCGATGGTCACGTGAGGAGAAGGTGTGAACCAGTATAATGAATACTTAGCTATGTTCAATTGTACTTGAGTGCATGAGGTTAATGCATTGTGAAGCTTCATAATAGGAAGCCCGATATTAATACCGGTAAGGTACAGATGATATTAAACTTGCAAGTAATGCACATGTATGATGTAAAAGTATAAGTATACTAGAGGTCCAATATGATTGCCCTGATAAGTGAAACGTGAGGCAAGAATTACACTTGCCAAAATTGAATGAATACCATGGATACATTGTTGACTCCGTTCTGAAGAGTGACAAAGGTTCCGTCTTGAATGATAGCTTAAGGGGAATGTACTCCATTCCCCTAGGAAAAGCCAGTGCAATTAAATGAAAGGGTAAACGAGTGAGGATGCTCTGATGTCATGGTAAGAGGCAAATGTTTATGCCTTTGAAGATCACATGAGAAGGACTGTGAACAATCCTGAGATGACTGATTTAAAAAAATAAATGGAAATGTATGTAGGCTATGAAATATACCTATGATAGCTACATACATGCTTAGGATTATGAAAGTGGTTAAGTACATCATAGATGTAAGTTAACAAAGTTGCATGTTTATATTCCTTAAGGGGAATATTTGGTAGACCACTAAAAGGCTGACTCAAGGTTAAGGCTATCACAAGTGGTGATGGATCTGCAACAAGGAAGTTGCATGCTGAAGGAGTTCTCGATGGAGGAACTGTATAAGTTCTCTGTCATAAGAACAAAGCCACAACCCTGATAATTGTTGAAGGTTGGACAATGGGCTGCAAGGCCTGTCCATGTATAAGAATCCTGGATTACATTTTGAAAGAATCATGTAAGTAATAGAAGACTGATAACTGAATATTGACCATTCTGATAACAGAATGGAAGAGTGTAGGATGCACATGTTCATGATTCATTATGAGCAAAGAGTTGCTACTAAAGCATGCTGAAGCATCCTAAGAGTTAGGATGACCCTAACCTAGGGATGCTCAGAAAAAGAGCAGTTGTGGAAACCAATATGGTTGGTAAGAGGCCAGTAAACCCCTGAGTATGATTGAATGAATAAATGGGTACGTTTAACTGATATGACTTGGTTGAAGCTGTGGTTAAGGAAAAACAGTGAGACCTTAGAGATAACTTGACTGGGCTGAAAAGTCCCAGGCGATGTAGAAAGAATTGGAAGAAGGGGAGAGCCCTTAATTCTTTTCTTGCTGTGCATTACGTTCTATGGGATGAGAAAGCTAGTACATTGATGAACGCAAATGATTTGACACCATAATAATGATGGTTGTAATGTTGTGAAAGCAATTGAGAACTGTTGTGTTACACTCATGAAAAACATTAAGGATAATGTGATGAAGTGCATACAAATATGCTAAACATGCCTGAAAATGTTTTTATTAATTAAACGCTATGATATTTGCATTTTAATTTACATGACGATTAATGTGCCTATGGTGTATTTCATGTGTAGAAAGGAATAATATTGGAACTGTTGAGGAAGACAGTTGCCAATAATGAACAACCTCAAGCAGAGGGTGACCATGGAAAGGCTGTGGCGAAAGGTTGTTGACGGGACTGTGAAAATCCTGCTAAATCACTACTGATAAGGTAGAGAACAGAGAAAGGGTGATAGCAGCCAAGAACCGGTATAAAGATATTCATGCCTGTGTGGCACAGGGTATGAAGGGATTTGGTAAGAACCCCTTCCAAAATATTTTATTATTGCATGTTATACCTGAAAATTGAAAGGGCAGTTGTATGCCTTGGATACCCAAGTAAGGTATGACTCAGGAAGGAGATCCTGAATGATGGAGGTATGAACCTCTGGTAGTAAACATTGTTTGTAACCCTTGGAAGAATTCATAAACTGATATGTCATGAATGCATGGACAATCAAGGAATGTGTAAAGACATTCATGTGAAATTTTGGAGTTCATGTGTACTGATTTGGGATCGTGATTGACCTATAGCAGGCAGTATGGTCCTACTGTAAGAATGAAAGAAAAATGAATAAACCATATGGGGAAGAGGTTGGTTAAATTCCAACACCCCATGGTCAAGAACCAGTCATAAAGTGTGGTGAACTTGAATAACAATGCAAGAGTGCATTGGGTATGAATGTGGCCAGGGATAGTGGCACATTTGTTAAAACCCTTTGAAATGTTGAATTACGTTTTGAATATATATATATATATATACAGAAAATCTAACAATTTGATTGGTTGATTGAAGAATGAATTGCAGGAAGCAGAGGGTCATGGATATGGCAGTAAAGTAAGCCCATAGGAAAGACCGATTGCCTGCTGAGCCAAACTGCAAGGAATGGTATTTCCTTTTGAGAAAGTGAATCTGATTGTTAGTATGCACCATTCTAAAATTGTTGTTACAATGTTGTAAAGGTGCAATAAAATGTATGTGCATGAGAACTAACAATTTGATTAGCTGAAGAGTGATTGCAGGAAGAAGGAGTCTTGGATATGGAAATGCTGTAAGCCCATAAGGAAGACTGATTTCCTGCTGAGCTAAAATGTTATGGGAAGGAAAGTCCCATGATTATGAATCAGGTTCCTGTGCGGAACAAATATGAAAACAAATTGTGGAATAGGAAATCTGTAGGTGACAGATTTGCAATAAAATTTTGAAAGTTGGAATTTATAATGATGTCTCACGAATGTTGTATATCTGTGACACAGGTGAGGAGAAAAGATCTGTCCAGAAGGAACAGATGAAGGTTGTCAAAGCTGAAGATGATAAAAAGAAAAGGGGCTACTGTTGAGCCATGAAAACCCCGTGATAAGCCATGATCACCTGAAAATGATTGTGTTGAGGTAACACAAGCTGAGGTACGCTTCAGTAGAGCAAGTCTGAGGGATGCTTCGACTGTAAGACTCGATAGAGTCTCTGAAATTTTCCTGTGCAATAAAACCTTGGCAGAGCAAGATGGATCGCTCGAGAGACTGTATAACAGTGAAGGGGATGCCTGAGCCTGGGCCTGGAGGGTGAGTGACCACAAGGAAGAGGAGATCTTAATAATTCTTGTAAACTATTGGGATCATGCACATAGTGGGTAGTTTCCCGTGCGAAAAAACCTTGGAAAGGAAGATAAAATCATGATAGCTCTTGTGAACTATTGAATTGGAATCATGCACCCAATGGGTACGTCAAGGAAATAAATGAGCATGGATAAAAAAACTACCATGTGGATAGAGATCCACAAACTGCACAGATAAGTACTGTGCTAGAATATGAATTTTCCTTTTTAATTTGGAACAACAGTAAGATGTTTTCACACAAAATTGTTATTAATGTGCTTGTTGTCCAAGAGTTATTGAAGGCAAGTGACGAAGACTAAGATTTTGAAAGAGGACCTGACCGAGGATGAAGGTCAAGACTTCTAAAGTGGCAGAATGAGAAAGGCATCACAGGTGTTTTGAGAAAAGAACACCGAGGATGGTGTTCCTTTAAGGGGGAGGGAATTGTAACACCCCTGTTTCCCCCAATTTGTAATTAATCATAGAATAGGAATTACCATGCTAATGCATGAGGAAAATGTAAATGTATTATTGTTTGAGTTTCCAATAACTGACTGTGGGGGTGAAGCCTTGAAAGTACTGGCCATGATATCACTAGAGGAAGAATGTGAAAACCATACAAGAGGGTTCATATTTCAAATAACCCCAAATCTTCATGATAAGGATGAAAAACCTCCTTCGAATCCCAAGGAAAGGAAAGTAGTCAATGAAGAAAGAACGGTGGTTGAATCACCAACCACCCCCCATGAATGGAAACATGGGCTGTCAGCCTGAAGTATTGCAAGGACCTGCAGACCTGAGTTTCCTTCTGACAAAAGGAACAAGATAGGTCGGCGAAACCATCCAAGGTAAGAGGGACACAGAGGAGAGGAGAAGGACACACAAGACAAGAATGGGAGCTCTCAAGGGAGAGGTGAAAATCTCTCCAATGGATCACAAACAGAAGGCCGCGAGCTTGATGTCGAAGAGCATTTGAGAAACCTCGCCGAGGCCAAAAATGAGTGAGAAATCTCTGAGTTGTAGAAAACAGGATCCGAACAGAAACTGAAGCAGAGAGAGAACCCTCGAGAAGAGTGAGAGTTCCCTGGTGATATCATGGCTTGGCACGGGGGTGGCCAGAGTGATAATATTGAATGCCTTTGAGCCTATGGTTGGGTGGAAGGACGAACACCCACAGTCAGTTGGTTGGTGGCAACTTGTAATAGATAAGTGATTTCTTACTCTGTGTAATTTAGTTGTAACTAGGCATGAACTTGGTTATACGGTGTATGTTTCAGGAATTGTGCTTGATTTCTGAATGGATATACTGTGTCTCTTTCCTTACTGCTTGGTTGTATAATTAGGCCAGTAAGAGATTATATGGATAGGACATGATTGGTACTCATAAATACTTGTGTCCGGAGGCGGCTTGAGTTAGAGCCATGAATGGTGAGTTCGTCGACCTTAGGCATAGTCTCATGTACACATGCCAACCTTCCTAGTTGTCTAGAGTCCCTTGGAGGACAAATTCTGTTAATCTCAGGAGAGGTAGTGTAGTTATTCACAGGCTCCCTGCGAGGCAAGTAGAGACCGAGACTCACTCAAGTCCTAGACTTGACGAATGAGCGCAAGGGGTGCACAGAAGACTCTTCTAAGAGTCAAGCCCAAGAGAAAGAGTGCAAAACTCTTAATTCCTTCATAGCTGAGAAAACTCAGGAGGGACAACACTATTCGTAAGTGCTGGCGAGACCCAATAGTCAGCTTGCAGTAGAAGATCTAAAGTTGAGACCTTTGAAGCGTCAGAATCTTCTGAGATCGGGAAGAAAGCCAAATCTCAGGAGGAAGAGCAACAACAACCCTTAGATCAACTGTAGAGTGTGGATCTGGACGATTGAAATCCTACATCCAGACACAAAGGATAGCGCGCAAGAGGAGAGGATCTGAATAGATGGTATAGAACCGTCAGATCTGGAGTGGGGCCGACAGTCATTGGATCCGAAGATAGGCGCACGAAAGAATTCTCGAAATCACTTCAACCGTTGGATTGTTGGAGGACAGGTGACGAACATCCGGAAGCCACCGAGGTTTCGAAACTTAGGCGTACAAGGGTGGTGAAGAACGAGGATTCGCAATCACCGAAATTGTGAGGGTTATTCTGGATCGTTGGATCCAGGGTGACACGTGGCAGAGATCTTACCCATCCGAGTTTCGGCATCCGGGATACCTAAAAGGAAAATCTCTTGTACTCACCGGTCCCGAAATCCTGACTTGCGAAACCCCAAAATGATATAGTGTGGTTAGAACTTGGTGTGTCGGCGTTTTGGCACCCGGGATACCCAAGGGTAAGTTTTCTTATACCCGCATGCTACGAAATCCCGATAAGTGAAACCCTGAAATAGTCTAACGTGGATAAGTTTTGGTGTTTCAGAGTTTCGGCAACCGGGAAACCCAAGGGAAAGTTTCCTTGTCTTTGCACGTCGTGAAATTTCGACTTGCGAAACCCCGAAAAGGTATAGCGTGGTTAGAATTTGGTGTTTCGGTGTTTCGGCACCTGGGATACCCAAGGGCAAGTTTCCTTGTCTTCGCATGTCGCAAAATCCTGACTTGCGAAACCCCAAAACGAGCTTAGTGTATATATATGTATGAACTTCGTAGTTTCTGCTCCCGGGAAACCCCAATGCGAGACCTCTTGTCATCGCGCATCGCGAAATCCCGACTTCCAAGACCCCGAAGTGAGTTTAGAGGATATATGGTTTGGAGTTTCGGCTCCCAGGAAACCTAAGTGCGAGACCTCCTGTCTGCACATATCCCAAAATCGCGACTTGCGAAACCCCGAAATGACATAGTGTTTCTAGAGTTTGGATGTTTCGGTGTTTTGGCACCCAGGAAACCCAAGGGTCAGTTCCCTTGTACTCGCCGGTCGTGAAACCTCGACTTGTGAAACCCTTAAATAATAATAGCGCAGATAAGTCTTGATGTCTCGGTATTTCGGCACCCGGGATATCTAGAAGCAAGTCCCTGCTACACGCCAATCCTGAATTCCCGACTTGTGAAATCCCGATACGACTTAGCGCATCTAGATTTGGTTTTTCGGTGTTTCGGCACCCGGAAGACCGAAGGGTATGAACTCCTCGTCCTCTTCTACCGCAAAAACCCGATACGCGAAACTCCAAAAGGTGGGATGCCAGGTTTTAATCCAAGGCATTGTTAGATGTGACAAACTGTTGGTCCCTTTAGGATTTCGGCACTTCGAGAGACAAGAGAGAAGAGGAACACATGCATCGCGATTTCCCGAATCGCGAAAGCCGGAAACACCTCTCTGGTAAGGCCTGTGGTCATAGCCAACGATCACATGGGTAAGGATAAGGGATGGTAGGGTCTGCATTAGGCTCCATAGGAATTCAGGGATTTTGTTCCTCGGTAAAAGGAAGGAATAAGCCGAAAAATATTAGTTCCCATAGTGGGTGTGTGACAGTTAAGTAGGAAATGTGTGTTGGAGTCTTCAAATGCATTTGGAACCTAATTTCGCAGCCTAGAGGCCTTAAAATATGGGAAGTTTGATGGGAGGATGATATTAGTTGGGTCACTACTTTTTTGTGGGGCTATTGTGGAAAACTTGTCATTGTTAGAAGAATGAAGCAAAAGGTTGTGAAAGAAGAATTGGAATCACTATCTTAGTTGCTAGAGCTTATCCCTTTTAATGAATATAGCTAGGCCATAGTGCTTAAGATGAGATTTTTTTGAAGGTAAAATAAACTTGCAAATCTTGGGGCGCACAAATTCAAGGTAGATTGCATTGTCTCAATTCATGGGATACATTTACCAAAGCCTTCTTTTAATTAAGGTTGATGAAACTTTTTTTGTCAAGGTTGTAGTTTGCTTGTCAATTAACCATGCTAGATATAAATAAATTTGCCTCTTTTGGTCAATTAGACATGGAAACCCCTAGGCAC
>JASDQU010735303.1:82367-93766 GCA_032191745.1 Picea mariana
TTTTTCCTTTGCTTGAGCATCATCGCACACTAAACACAAGCAGCCTACGATGATGTTGTAGTCCACTATGGTGTAGCATGCGATGATCAGGGATCATCGCACCCTAATCATTTGGAAAGGTGTGTCAATCTTATTTGATAGGGTTTTTAAGAAAGGAGAGATGATTCTATTTCTCAGGGAGGAATTCTTATTTCTTCAATAGCTTTAGGGAAAAAAGGAGTAAGAAATACACATATCGTCAGTTGATCATAGGGGTGAACAAAATAATGTGTAACAAAATTCCCCCCAAAGTATGAAGTTAGAACATGTGATCACTGAAATACTTTGTAGAATGTGTGTGTCTAGAAAAAGGAGCACATCGGTTGAAAGCCTGCAAATAATCAAGCATATGCATAATAATATACCATTACTGAGGTAGGCATTCCCATACTCAGATTACAAGTGACTCTAAGAATAAGTTTCAAGTGAGTCATGGCCACCAAACATACACTGTGGATCCATGTCATCATGATTCAACATAGCCATGAGAAATACACTATGGATCTATGCTCTAATAATTTGAATTCGAACATAGCCACGAGAAGTACACAATGGATATATGTGTCAGTACATATTTATGAGTAATCCATCGCAACTTGGATTGATATGGAGATATCCATGGTCTTCATTTCCATCATCCCAAAGTATGAATCTATCCATGTGATTACAGGTGTCGAAGTCGAACATGGTAGAAACTACTTGATTATCGGTCATTAATAGATACCATTAACAAGTGCGAGGGAAATCACCATTGATGTCAATGACCCCCAAGGTACTCTAGTACAATCCAATGAATCTAAATTAATGAGATGAAGTTGAACACTCGATGGAATATTCCAATCAGGGGCCAATGATGTGAACCCATTGTTGAAAACGAGGAAACATACCATTGAGGCATGCTAGTTCCAAGGTACTAAATGATTTCTAAGCATAATTCCCGGATAATGAGTTGAATTCGACAAGAAATAATCATCACAGGAGGGCCTTAATATATACCCCATCAATGACACGAAATATGTAATATATTTGAAGTGTATCAGAGTATAAAGTGATTCAGAACTGACTCGGGGAAGGCCGACATGGTAATAATTTGAGGACTGTAGATGGACGACTCGATAGAAGGCTTGTTTAGGTTGAACGTCTCTTGAACATATGAACGACGTGACAATTGTCTTGGCAACATTGACTCAAGGAGGACCCAACATACAGACTTGTGGATGATCAAATGAGAGACAAATCAATTGAACAATCTAGATATAATAATGAATAGGGGTTTCATGTTCAAAAGTGACTTACTACCACTAACACAGATACATATATACATTTATTTCCCAATTTCCCCCCACCATTTCTGGTGAGTACCTCTTTATTTTTACACAAGCTTCAAGAGGATAACATATTCTTGTAATGTAAGCTCATCCTTCGGATGAGTCCCTTAGAGTATTTTTAACGAACCCTAGGAAGGAGTGGTTCGGTCCCATATGGGCCTTTCGATGCTTGTTTTATGAGTCCAAAGAAAGAAAACTCAGGGGGTTTTCATGTTTAGAGAGTTTGAAAAATAGTTAAATAAAACTCCAAAATGTCCTTTTTCATAAATTATTCTGACGAGACTGAAAAAGAGATAATCTACCACTCATCAGACATTTTCTTCAAATACTTTTATGAGCATGAAAAGAACAAGGTTGCTTGGCTATATTTTCATGTTTAGGGAGTTTGAGAAGAGCTTAAAGGAGACTCTAGGGGGGGTTCATTTTTTGTATTGCCATTACGATTCCGAAAAAGTGATAAAATTTTACTCGATTACATTCTCATAGTTTTACGAGCGTGAGAAAGAATAAAGAGCATGCTCAGAGTTTTTCCTGAAAAAAACTAAAAGTATATATACATCATAAAAACATGAAAAAATGACCAAAAAGGAGTCATCCATATCAAAAGTCTGGTCATCAAATATCTAACCTATAATATTGACACTTTAAAAAGTTCATTAGGTTTTTGACATAGGTGAAAATATTTAAAAAATAATTCAATTTTAAATTAAAATCGTAAAAATAAGTTAAATAGGTGAAAACTAGTTCATTTTACCATTTCATTTGTACATTTGCCAAACTAGTGCCAAAAACCCTCTTTTTCCTCCGATCTTCAAGTGATGATTCTAGAGCTCTCTGTGGACAATGTCTCAAGCCGTTTCCATGAGGTAGGTGCTCTTCCTCCCCTCTGTCTTTTTAGGGTAAAATTTTTCAATTTTGATGGTTAAATTTTGAGTTTATGGGCAAATTTTCAAGGGAGAGTGGGCCTCCAGATCTTCACAGGCTCTCCATGTCGAGAACTACAATGATATAGGATGGTCGCATGGGTTCTACAACTGGGGTGCGATGACACTGCACTGTGGTAAATTTTTCCCCTATGACAATCACAACTCAAAAATTAAAAAGAGAGAGAGAGCTAGGAAAACTCCCAAATTTGGATTTTTGATGAACTAATTAATATTTTATTGTTGTTTGGAAGACTTTCCATCGGTCATCATTATTGAATAGAGGGAAATAGAGCATGAATAGGAATATTACATTGCCTAGAATGATCCCATCACCGTCATGACACTCCTAGAGTGGGACTTGCTTAAGGTTTTCAAAGTGTAGGGAATGAGAGCCCAATTGGTTCTATTGGAGCACTTAGTTCAAATGTGGGACATAAATGAACAAGATTTTCATGTTGGGGTTCATACACTCACTCTAGACATTGATGACATCTATTTTTTGACTGGATTATCTCGTCATGGGTCTCGGGTGTCACTATCAAGAAGCAGAGCAGGAGGTGAAGCTATGGATTATTATGTAGCACATCACTGCACAGTTGGTACATAGAAACATAGTGGCAAGATTTCCATAAAATATGTTGAGGATTTATCATTGAGGACCATTCTCTATACTATCACTCATGTGGTAGGTATTTTTGCTCCAAATATGGCTTTGCAAAGCCATTTCCAGTATGTTGTCGAGTGCATGGAGCCTCAAGTCTTCAACTGGTGCGAGGGCCTCCTAAAAAATACGAAGAAACAATTAACAAAGTGTAGGACTGGTCAATTGAAACAATTCGGATATGGATCGATTTTGGTATCCTTCTTCCTAGAGAGGGTCCCAGTTTTTCACCTACAACATGTGGATTGGGGTGTAACCACTCCATAGGATCCTCAGATGAAGAGGTGGGTAGACTTGATGGCATGCCATGGTGGCATGCCAACTGTTACATATGGTCTTGTCTTATTCCAGTGGCTAAGAGATCAGCTCATCATGATTAAGGATTATGCATATGTCGGGATAGATTTCCTTGGTGATTTCGACTTGGAACTACTCGAGGGTTCGCAATGGGGAGAGATAGGTAAAACAGATTTTTTCATTATATGTTGTTTTTGGTATTTTAATTATGAAATTTTTTATGTTATGTATTTGAGACTAATCAAGATATCTCAATAATTCATATGTGGCACCCTTCAGGCCTCCAGGATCATCTCCTATCCAGAGAAGTGGAGAGATAGGAACAGTGGTAGGTCGAGGGGTAGAAGCTAAGGATCTCGAGGAGATCAAACACAACCTTGAGGGTTTGACTATGGATATCACCTATATCATTGTGGATGAGTTACCTCGTTGCTATCAACGCCATACGACTGGTGTTTCAGCATCCATTGGTCAACTTCTCTATCGTGTAGCACATGAAGTGGTTTGTTATCACAATAAACATCCATGATGCATATGTATATGAATCCATGTGCTTCAACATTTTGGTCTGAGGACACACTTTTTGTAACTTTTGACGTTATAATACAAAACTTCTACCGACTTAATTGTCTTTACATGTGTTTGGATTTATAAATGGTGCAAATGTCTATCTAAAACATAATTAGATAATGCATATGTTAATGTGTTTAGATATCTAGGAATATGTTGATATTCAATGTAATCAAAATTTATTTCCAATAGGAGAATTCTCAAGTATACCCGTAATAGTGTAGGACTTCAGATGGAATAAACATTGATTAATTGCAAAAACACTAGTTACAAATCAAGATGTACAATTAGATGACATATTCCAAATCAAATGGCGTCAATTAGTAATTGAATAATCACACTGTATTCTGCAATATTATTAGTTTCACGACCAAGGAAAACACCATGTAGACTGATCAACTCATCTGTAGGTGCATAGATTTCCCATGCGAAAGATGCTAGATTTTGAGTACTACGACTAGCACCATCAGCAAAGCTAATAGGGTAGAGAGAATGATGACATCTGGAAACCAAGCACAAGGCAAGGTAAGCAGCTTGAAGGAAGAACAAGAAACGACAAAAAACACACTAGAGTATGATACACTAAAATACAAATCACTCATGCAAAGATACTTTAAGCATAGTACTTCTTTAGGTAAATCCCATTCCTCGGTTCACCCAAAGGAATTCCATTGTAATCAACCAGCTCACAAGCCTCTTTCTCCAACACTCGTTTAATGATATAAGGGCCATGCCACATGGGATAAAATTTACCTGCCCCCAACAAATCACGATCTTGGTCATACAAAAGAACCAAATATCCCTTAGAAAAAACATGAGGTTTAACATGCTTGTTTTATTGAGCCTTGACGCGTTTGTTTTGGGTTTATATTACTAACACATCATCAAGACAAGTCTAGTCTAATTGCATTAAATACAAGAGACGTTCTTCTTCAGCTGTGGTATTAGGGAGAAGTTCGACAACTAGTTTTAGAGATGGGATTTCAAATTAAATCAGAAAAATAGATTCAATACCATACACTAAAAAGAAAGGCGGGAAACCTATGGCATATTTAACGGATGTTCGATAGGCCCATAATCCCGAAAAAAGCATTGTGTGCCATCTTGACTTGTGAATCCCTACCATTCGTCGAAGCATAGTGGTTAAAACTTTGTTGGTTGATTCAACTTGGCCATTGGATTGTGGATAATAAGGGATTGAGTTTTCATGTCGTAAACCCAAGTTATCGGTAATCTCAGACATCATAAAATTGTGAAAATGGGTGCCATGGTCGGTGATGATGGCCTGAGGGATACCAAACCTAGTGATGATATTATTGAATATGAACAGTGTTGCAGTTTTCCTGGTGTTATCAAATGTAGTCATCACCTCAGCCCATTTAGTGAAATAATCCACAACTATAATGATGTATCCATCCCCCCCTCAACCGAGTGAGGGTTACATGTCATGAAGTCAATTCCCCATTTAGTAAATGGACTAATGGAAACTAAAAGATAAAGAGGAGAAGGATGTGATAAAATCTTATTGTTATACGTTTGACAAGCGTGGCATTTTTGAACTGCAATAATGAAATCCTTAAATAGAAAAGGAAAGAAATAAACAACCCAAAGGATCTTTTGGACAATGGCATACCCAGAGATATGACCGCCACATGCTCTAGAATGAAAATCATTTAAATCTCTCTCGGCTTCATCATAGGTTAGACATCGTATAAATACAGAATCAATACCACGATGGTAAAGGGTATCACCAAGGATAATATATTGACGAGCTTGATACCTAATATGAAGACAATCTACATGAGAAATATCAGGCTAGAAAGTTTGGGTTTGGAGATAAATGATAATGTCTCCATACCAGATATCAGTTGTGTTATCCCTGATTTTTAGGGATGACTAGGAGATCATGTCTCGAGGCCCACAGGTCCTTGACATGGAGTACCGAGAGCAAGATTGACCTGAGCATAGCCCTGGAGGGCCCATCCTTTTCTTCTTTCGTCAGATTCATCTTGACAGCAACAACAACATCCATCACCATCGGCTAGGTCTTGTATCAGAGAAGGCTCTTGCTCCATGAGGTAATTGGTCCAAGTATCATGGTATGTGTCACTTTTGATCATTATAACCTTTAAATGTATGCATCTGACTCCTTTTATTNTTGGGAATATTGACTGGGTGCCCTAGCAATCCTGTACCCATAGGTTTTGGTTTGACACTGAGGGATCTCTGAAGAGAAATCATCCACTCCCATCATACCATCACCTTTCCATCTTATCTCCCACTCATCTGTCCCATTCCCCTTGTCCGGGCATTAGGATGATCTATTTGTGGGGTTGCACCTTATCTCATGGGAAGAAGGGGCTAAAGGCCCAGAAGGTAAAAACAACTGGTAAAAGATAAGAGCCTAAAAATTAAACCTCGAGTTGCTTCGCTCAGGGATCCCTGAGAAGGCAATAAAAATCCTCTTAGCAAGAAATAAGAGGGACCCGAAAAAAATAATAAACAAGACCTAGTCAAGAGGATAGGGGGTCTCATCACAAGCCAACGTATTAGGTTCATGGGTAGCTAACAGCATGACATTGCCATCATCTGGTTACCATGCCAGGGTAGTGACCTTTGGTTTCATGGCCAAGGGAAAGGGGGTCTCATCACGAACCAGCCTTATCATATCATTGAAAGTACTTGTGGGTAACACTGTCAGCTCTGGTCACCACACCAAGGCAGTGTCTTTTGGTTAGCCCTTGAATAAAAAGAAGAAAAAGCAAACAAACAAAATAATAAAGGTAAGAAAGGGCTTGGAAAGAATTGCATCCATGACAGGTACAACTCGCCTTCTACAAAGGCACCCACAGGTAATATCATGCATCCCTAGCTCTCACTCTACCTGTATGTCTGGATATCCCTTAGACCACTTCACCTCGTTTACATGGCTTGGATGAAACCCCTTGTCAACTTTCCTTTCCTTATGGATGCTGGCCCAAAAGGGTATCTTGTCATTTTTCTCGACCTTGTATTGTAGGTTTTTGTAAATTCTTTGAGCTATTGAATGATATATTAGGGTTTTTATGCATATTTTTGATAATATTAATGATGAAATGTGATTAACATTGCTATGATCTGTATGACTAATGATCCCATGGAGGGCATAGTTTTTTATGTGTAGGACCATGCCCGATGGACAGGTACCACTTGGACCGGTACACATGGGGAGATGATTAGTTCGGACCTCCATGGGGTTGAAGAGCCCATCAGATGGTTGATGAGACCCCGTTAGAGGGGCAGAGACAAGATAGTGTTTGACCAAAGTTTTTCACTAGAGAGGAAGAGGACGTTCCATCAGGGACACTTTGGTTGAGCCAAGCCTAGGGGGATTGACCCACTTGCAGTGAAACGTTGGCCCTAGATGACCCAGGATGTCACCAAGAGGCTTGTGATGTCATCATGAGCATATGGCAGATGAACAGGGTTGTTGGCACGTGTGGCATCTTGGAAGAGCCCAAGGAGGGCTAATGTTTGGCTTCTAGATGCTGCACTGGCCCCAAAAAGGCCTAACGTCTCCCTCAGGAGGGCTTGACGTCTCACTTTTTGCTCATTTAGGGTTTTAAAAGAACATTTAATGTAGAAACAATATGATTTTGGTTTAAAGCCTTGTCGACTAACTTTATTGACCTAAATTTAATTAAAGGTCATGATACAGTATATATTGAGGAGTGTTATCCTCATTTTGACATAACACACATCTCACTCTCCTAGTGAGATCTGATTTTTGCGCCCTACTTGGGTATTTCTTCTCTTTGAGTGAGGCACACTTGTTGAAGGAAGGATTTTCTTGGCATTTTTGGCATTTCTCTTGAAGGAAGGTTTACAACTAGGGTTTGCAATGCTATTTCATCATGCAATGTAAGTGTTTTTTCAACAAAACTTCTTAATTGAATGGTTGTAGTCTTATATTCTTTCATTTATTTATAAACTTTGCTGATTTAAAACCCTAGGTAACAAGCACACAAGTAGGTCCTTGTTTCATGTCCCCTAAAAGAGAATATGCAGCCATTGAAGAAAGAAAGAAGAGCCTAGCCATTGCTACACTCTTATTTCTTCTTCCCCTGTGCTAGCCATCCCCTTTAAAATTCAAGAAGGAGGAGACGTCCCAGACCTAGGTTATCTACACCTAGGGCCATCCTTCTTCTAGGGTTTGGTGATAGGGCCTTTATATTGCAACACTCCCCCTCACCTCACTCTCTTGTTTTGACTTATCTTTTATGCTAGCCATTATGCCAAGTTTAACTTAAGGAAGGAGGAAAGAGCACGAGGCCTTGCTTAAGCAAGACCGGAGTGAGCCTCTTTCCCCTAGGGTTTTGCTTATAGAGCCTTGCCATTGTAGCACTTCAGAACCCTTCCCTCTATTCCTTAGCCTTTTCTCTTCAACCTTGCATTCTCTCTTGAATTGACTCCATTTACCCTTAGGCACTGATCTTAGGTCTCCAACGTTGAAGTGATAGTGGTCAAACAAACTCTTAAAACTCTTATAATTTGAAACCCTAACTAACAACTAACCTTAACAAGGCTGACGTCATTCTTGGTTATTTCATCTTGATGAAACATTTTGTCTTTATAAGCAATTAGATGGTGTTTTGAAGCATTTATTGAGTAAGGGATTGATTGGATACACTGTTTGCTGCATCATCTCAATATTTATTGATGAATTGATATTGTTCATTGCTATCATTGATAAACATTGATCTCGTCAATATCTATTGTCATAATTGCTAATATATTGATATCAGATAGTTGTAAGAAGTACCAACCCATTGAATCATAGCCTGGACATATTGTTTTATTGTTGTTTTTTTCTAGGCAGTTGTTCTGATTTGGGCCTACACTTCATTATTGGTTGTTTAGCCGAACTATCTTCTCTTGGTGGTAACCTATGAAGAGGGACTTTCACTTATACCTTTATACCTTAGCCTCTTCAAAACTCTAGGTTAATGGGGACATCTCCCCTGGGCTAACCTCCCTAAATAGAAAGAGCCTGCCCATCGTGGTGACATTGGGTGGGGTGGGTTCCTGTTATGCCAGTTTGGCCTCTATATTCTAGCCTTCTGACCTAGCTACAAACTGTGCGATAGCATTTTGGCGCCATTGCTGGGACACTGAGTCAATTCTCCTCAAATGACATATCTTTTCGGTAAGCCTTGCCTCAGAGACCTTTTCTTACAAGCTTACTTGGTGACTCCACCAAGGTGTTTTTTCCCCTTTTCTTTGATAGTTTCAAGAAAACTATCTAGTGACTCCACAAACCAAAAGGAGGTTCAATAACCCTCCTTTGTCTTTCAGAAGGAAGCCTCCCTTGAAATCACCTGTTGTTAAATCACTCTTTGGGAAGAGACTTCCTTTAGAAATCATGTCTATCTCTCAGACCGATACTATGAACCCAGTTATCAATCAAGGACAATGGTCATCTACCCTTTTTAAGCCTTTAGACATGACAACCATACCTGGCTACCCTAGGCAAATGCCACCTAAGTATGAGAAGTGGTTGACTAAATTTATCGGTACTGATGCAATCAGTGCCGAAGAACATATGAGCAACTTTTGGGCTTTCTTTCAGCTGCACCCCATCAGTGACGATGCTGAATATCTAGTCATGAAGTTGTTTTCTGCTACTCTTTATGATGCTTGAAGGTGCTGGTACCTAAGCCTTCCCGACAGAAGCATCAAAACCATGGATAGAATTGAAGAGGCCTTTCTTAAAAGATGGAGTATCAAAGAAGACCCTAATATGATTCTCACTCGACTAAATAGCCTTGCTAAGTATGAAAATGAGTCCATTCAGGAGTTTCACACCAGATTTGAAACATTGCTACAAAGAATTCCTGCAATCCATCACCCGAAAGATGACTATCTTGTCCATATTTATACCAGATCTTTCAATGGCCAACTAGGGTATCTTCTTAGAGACAAAAACCCCCAGTCCATTCAAGAAGCCTAAGAGCTCGCCACTAAGATAGAAGGGAACCTCCTTTCATCTAAAATTGAGCCTTTTGCTAACCCAAGGGGGAGAATAGACACTAAGAAAAAAATAGTACACAATGCTGGGCCTACTTCAGATCTATGTACCAATATCAGCAAGCTACAAGACTCCTTAGATGGCATCATAAAAAATCAAGAGGAGATGATGAACAGAATTATCAGACTTGAAAAATCTCATATCCAAGCGCCCAGGGCCTCGTACAAAGGAAAATTCTAGAAAGGGAACCAATTTTACAAACCGAAGAATGAATAGGAAGTTCCTAATACCTTGGCCCCTACAAACATTGTTGTTGAAAATCCCTGGTGCCTAGAGTGTAGTGAAGCACATTGGGAGCATGAATACCCTTATAATGTCAGCCATCAACAAGTCAACAACATGGATTGTTTCATGGAGTTTCCTCAGATAAATATCACAGATATAGAACGTCAAGAAGGTGTGAGGGAAGCATCCAAAGCAGCAAGGATGGCGGTAATAAACAACCTGGATCAGGAATCACGAAAAAAGCTAAAGAAACAAGAATTTCAAGTATACAGAAGGAAGAACTCGAAACAAGTTGTTGTTGATAAAGAAAACCCCTCACCCTTGGAGATACTTCTTCCCAAGACTTCTAAGGCTGGTAAGGTTGACCTAAATTTTTACTTCAAAGGGGCATTATCAAAGATGCATGTGAATGTTCCCTTGAGAGAAGCAATCAAGATCCCATCCATCAAGGAACACTTTGATACTTTCTTTTTAGGATCAGATGAACCTATGGATCCCCCTATTATGTTGCAAGATGATCATTTTAGGGTCCAATATGGTGAAAAACCTCCTTTCTTCATGAATTTGACAATGAACAACAAAAATCTCAACAATTTCATGCTAGATACAGGTGCTAGTGCCAACATGATGTCTCTTAAAGTCATGCAACAAGTGGGTTTGAAGGTCACTAGGACTTACAGGAATGTGTGTGGTTTCGAATCTAAAGAAATACCCACACATGGGGTGGTTGAAAATGTTGAAGTATGCCTAAAGGAGTATCCAGAGAAGACAGTCCACATTGACATTGTGGTGGTTGATGTCCCAGACGTGTGGGGAATGTTATTATCTAGGAAATTTGGTGCAATGATTGGCAGTTCCCTTGAGATGGACCTCACCTTTTTGCGATTACCTTTGAAAGATGGAACAGTGGGATGTCTACTCAATGTGCCAATAATGGGGGACCATGTGCAGGATATTTATTATCCCGTCAACAATCACAAAACACAGAACGATATGATACAAACTCTTCATAAATATTCTCCAGAAGACATGCCCTTTGCAATAGAAGAAGACTTTGATTAGATCGAATGGTCCAAGAAAGAAGAATACCAACAACTCCTAGATGAATTCAAGAACAAAGAAGTTGGGATGGTAAAGATATTAAATAAACAAGAAGATGACGTACAGATACACTCGTCTCAACAAGAGGTTTTTACAACAAAAGCCCACCCACTTCCCTCAGTACAGTACACCAAGGTCGTTTAGGGAATGACCAAATACAATGTCAGAAAATATAAGGAGGTAGA
>JASDQU010735303.1:100269-110575 GCA_032191745.1 Picea mariana
AGTTTTAAGCGACACATGCATGTGGGTTAAATGACGACATACGAATGACGCCATTAGGAGGCGGATGAATAATTGTATCTAGAATAGGTCATTCGATATGAAGAGGACCATTGGGAGGTGGAGCCAATGGAGGAGGTGAATCATCAACTTTCTCTTTAGAAGGAGAATAATATTTGGTTCGAGTAGCGACTACGACTTTGTTTTTCTGGGAGTCACCGGTACACATAAGTACATAAGAGGTGGTAGAGGGAGAGGGTTGGTCATGCATAACCAATTGGGCCTTCTGTTGAGAAGGAAAAGGATGTGACAAAATGGAAAATGTAGGAGGAGTATTGCAGGAACTTAGTAACTTTTGCACGTCTCAAACAATCTTTCGTATAATGGTTCTCACCATAGATAATACAAGGATAACGAGGATTTCTCTTTTCTTTATCATCAATAGGATGAGTATTGGGTTTATTTGGTTGTTTATTATTATTTTTATCCTCTTTATTCTTACCCTTCCCTTTCTTTTTATTTTGATATTTACCGGTAGGTGTAGACTGTACCGTATTTACCTTAGAGGTTTTACCGAGAGAGGGAGTAGGAGGAGTAGAATTTTGTACATTAGCCGTAGTAGATTTTGGATTGAAATGATTGGATTGTTTGGATTGAGTCTCAACATGAAAATTTCCAATCACACCATCAATGGCATGCAAATATACTGGAGGCATTGGGGTTGGATTTGTAGATGGGTGAGGAACATCAGGGATCAAGCCATGTAACATATCCATTTGAGAATAAACTATATCCAAGTATTAAGCATGAATAATCACAGGTTCTTCAGTGACGACACCTCCCATGGAAACATAATGGGTTATAGGACTGATGAGTGATTTGGTAAACCACTCAGCCAATAATTGATCAGGAAGGGGAACTTTTATTAATCGTCTTCTCCTCCTCCACTCATGAATATAATCAGAGATGTGAGTAGAAGAGGATTGTTTAAATGAACTTAAAATTTTAGGTCCTGTCTCACATCGTATTGGTAATTGGTAATGTGTCAAGAAAACCATAGCTAAGGTGTTGAAATCATTGAATAATCCTTGTGTCAATTCGATGTACCATTTGGCAGCCGAACCCATAAGAGTGCATTGGAAAAGATGTAATCGGATGGAGTCATCAATCAAGGAGTTGGATGAACACCAAAGATGAAATTTCATGACATGATTGTTTGGGTATTCTCTCAATTGACCATCAAACTTAGGAATGACTCATGGTAATTTGGCAGGTATAAATGACCAATAAGAAGAATGCAAGATGGGATCATTCAAAATCCTAGATAAATCCAGTAAATCCAAAGTAGCTAGAAATGACAATTGTCTGTTTACTTGAGGAAAATGGTAATTTTGGGGAAGCAATCCTGTAGGTATACCAATAGGACCATAAGGAGTTTGTAAATAGTTAGAGGGTCCAGTCAAATTCGGTTGTGGAGGGTTTTGAGTCAAGTAGCCAACATGTCTTGGTTAATTTGGCATGCTACCTTGGAAAGGAGAATTATATTGAAAATCTTGACCCCAGGTAGGATTTACAGTTCCTGGATAAGGTTGCCTAGGATTAGAGGGTACAAAAGAATTTAATTGAGTATTTCCCCCCCCAGGTAGTTTTTGATTTCTTTGGAGAGGAAAATTCCATGTTTGGGTCTGTAATCCAGGTGTATATTTCCCGTAAACTGGGTTATGATCTCCATCTTGGGGTTTCCCCCCAACTTGAGGTTGACCTCCAACATGAAGATGAAAATCAGAAGTGATAGAATGACTTGTGCCTCCAAGATGATTGGAGCTACTTGGGCCAGGATGATTAGATCCCACAGGTGGTGGAGGAGTGTTAGGCCCTCCAGATAGAACCTGGGTAGGTGTGGGAACAAAACTGCTAGAATCATTATACCCAGGTGGAATAAAAAGATTAGGTCCTATGTATGGACCATGGGTAGGATTAGAAATAGAACTATTAAGAGCATTATACCCAGTGGAAGTGACTTGATTTGTCACCATACTTCCAACAGAAACAGGTGTAACTTATGGGATCGTGATAGAGCTAGTGAGATGGAGAGGAAGGATTGTATGTGTGCCAACCAACAACGGGTCTGAAACCATACAAACATTACTTTTCATGTCAGTAAAATGATCCAAAGTTACTATATAATAAGTAGAAGTAATAGATATGTGTGATGACGTGGGTTGGTTTGGACTCATACCTAGTTTATCAAAATATCATGTCCCGAGGAAGTCCTCCAAAAAGAATGGACGAGGACTGGACTAGGATTAAAAATTTAGTAAGTATGAACCCGAGTTCTAAATGAATCACTCTTAAATGGTGTATTATCCACACCAGACTCTACGAAATTTCCAGAAGGTATTCTAGTATAGTCTTCAACAACAATGTCTTTGGAAGAGTTTATTCAGAGAAAAATTGGATCTTGTATGACATTCAATAACAGATTTATAGGGAGTGATGATTCGAACAATGGAGTAGAACTCTCGATCTCAGAGGACACATTGTTATTGACTGCTCCTTCAAGATAAGGACCCTCTAGTGAATTAGGAAGCAAGGGGGAGTATTCTTCTGGTTCTTCTGGAGGCAACCCCTACATCCTACATGAACGGTAAGGGTCGATGTTGGCCGCACCTAAAAAGGAATAAAAGAGATCTATGGCCAACTAGAGAAACAAACAACGCATCACTAATAAAATATAGAAATCAATCATGAAAACAAACCTTCATATTTTGAAATAACTAGTTGGTGATGAAATCCAACATAGTGAGATCAAGACAAGAAGGGGTTGGGATAAAGAGGGTGGAAAAGTTACGTTGACGACCTGCTTAACAGACTTATGCCCTGGTGCAAGATCCCACACATAATCATGGTTATACCCTCCAAGGAGCCCGAGTGAGTTTAGCCAACGTCGATTCCAGATATCGTGAAGAATTTCCCCTCCAGAGTCACCTCGTGTGAAGACCCTAAAGAGATAGGATACTAAGGTTACCAATTACGGCAATGATGCCTGGGGAAGCAGTCGACAGTTTGTTATACATGCAAAGGTAGGGTATATAATCCCGAAATCACCTCAAGAAGGTCCGCACAATATTTTATTCACAAGTGACCCCCAATAATACCCGCAATCACTACACTAAGACCAACAAAGCAGGGTGAGTAACTCTCCCGGCCCTAATGCAACCTCGTGATTGACCCTTGTGTTAGAAGGGATTCCCAAGCAAAATGTAGCAAATGGATTTAACTCTCCCTATCACAAGATACTATTGTGTTTTTTGATGCTTTGGATAGCATTCCTCACAAACTATTCCAAATCGCTATCCCTAGCTAATGTTGGTGTATAAGAGTTGTAGAAAATAAAAGTTACTAGATAGATTTTTAAATTACGCTGAATTTTAATGGTTGTTTCTTAACTCAAAAAGGAAGTGGAGATGAAATTGATGAAGTGTTTGACATTGACTCAACAATATGAAAAGAGAGATGAGATGAAATCTTTTTGTTCAATGAACTCTAATTATATAAAGGATAAGGTTTTCTTTTTCCAGAATACAACAAGTTTCAAACACAATTCCTTCAATCGTTGAATGATCTTAATGCCAAACAATCAAATATATCTAGTTTTCAAATTTTATATTTTTAAACAAACACTTGAATGCAAATATTTCTTGTAAACATTACCAATAGAAAAAAAAACTTCAATTATTTTTCTTTTCAAATAAAAGCAAAGATCTGAATCAAAAATAAAAATTTGTCCAAGAAGATGAATGCATTCACAATGCAATTTCCCAAACTTAACTCATAATACAACCAAAAATGTAAAAACAAGAAAACTTATTTGTCTAATGCAATCAAAAATCGGTTTCGAGTCAACAACAATCCAAAACTCAAAAAATATCAATAACAACTTATCTGACAAACACTCAAGGATGAGCCTAGAGATTATACCCTTGCATCAAGAAGTGAAAGATAAAACTATGAAGCTTATGAAAAAGACTCTCAACACTTGAGAAATGATCAAATTCAAATAAAAAATGTAAACCAAGCTTATTCATCCCAAGAAATGATAAAAAATCTAGGCAAACAGGAAAATTTGACTGTCACTCAAAACTTTTCTTCAGGAATCGTTGCAAGATGCAGAAGGGCACAGTGCGATGATCAAGGATCATCGGAGGAAATGAGAAATACACAATGCAACGTCATTTCCATGGTTTTCACAGAGGACAAGGTTTCCCAATGAACTTTCAAGACTAGGGAGTCAACTTGGATCACCCAATGACTCAAAGAATGAAAAAACAACCAAACTTAGGCAAGCCAAAAGAAAAAAAGGAAGAAAATACCAAAAGAGGACATTCCCCAGTATGGTCGCTAATTTTTTTATCGGACAAATCAGTAAGTGCTGAAACAAACTAATCTCCCTAACTTCAACAAGAAATTAGAGCAAAACATAGTTGAATACAAGCTTCTCCTTAGATTTCATTGTAATGTAAACTATTTCAAAGAGGGAAAAATGACATATCGTTTAAACGTCGTTTCATCCTCGCTAGTATCGTCCTTGCTTCATATTTGGATTTGTGGGATGTTGAACCTGTTAAGAAGCACAAACCAACAAAGAGAGAGAACAACAATATATATATTCCAATGAAACCTATGCATAAGATCAAGGAGTTGTACAATAAAAATTGAGAAACTTTTATAGGGAATAAATGTATCACTGTATTATATTTATGAAAGTGGAGAATACAACCTATGCCTTGATGTTGCAAGGTCCCTTCCAATGGCCCTTTTCTTCAACACACACACCTTTTCTCCAATGCTTTTGATAAAGAGTATTCACAACCTGACTTGGAAAGCTAAAGAAAATCTATCACAAGTACAATCTTCATCAAAATTCTTCATGCATAAGCCAGCATAGCCTTTCCCATGAGATATCCCTCTTTATATAGAGTGAAGAGAGATGGATGAAGAGATTAGGATAATTCCACTAAATCAGAGAAGAGAGTGAGATCCAAACTAATTGGAGGCCACCTCATCCTTCCAGAGATTCCATTCTAGAACCTTCTAGAATTTCACCTTTTTCCTTTACTTGAGCATTGTCACACCCTAAACACAAGCAGCCTACGACGATGTCGCAGTCCACTGTGGTGTAACATGTGGAGATTAGGGATTGGCACACCCTGATCATTTAGCAAGGTGTGATGATCTTCTTTGATAGGTTTTGTTATCACATATAGTTGTCAAGGGTCGTAGGCCTCAGCTACGAGCACAAAGCGCAACACTTAGAGAGGTCTGATATTAACTCAAATCAGGCGAGTGAGCAAGATGAGCTGTCAACTAAGGAGATCCATCAGGAAGATCTAATCGTCGACCATTGGGTTATCAGGATCACAGTGTTACACAAATTTTAGCATTTGACAGAGATCTGAAATCGTGAGGCCATCCTAGCCGTTGATCCTAGGAAGAACACGTAGTGCACGATTATCAATTTCGTGGTTTCGTGAGATAGAGCGATCGAGGAGCAGAGTCATCAGAACTCCCGAAATGTGAAATCTCAATGAGATCGCAGTCGTTGATCAAAGGAGAAAGCTAAAACGTTGGATCAACTTTTCATGGTTTCGTGAGTCAGGAAAGTAAGAGGGAAAAGTCATGAGGACTCATGAAACGTGAAATTGAAAAATAGATCTGGGCCATTCAAACTAATGGAGAACATGGCACCTAATCATCAATTTCATGGTTTCACGGATCGAGAAATATGAAGGCAGAAGTGTGGAATCTCCCAACATCTGAAATCCTGAAATGCCTTTGGAGATAGGCGTCATGTGACGGCTCGTTGTCATGTGAAAGAGGGGTTTAGGAGAAACAGTCAGCCCCAGTCACATATAGAGGACTAATTTAGAGTCCAGAAGGGGAATCATAGCCATTGGTTGAGAAGCATATCTAACCATCGGTCAGATGAGCAATTTCGCTGATTCTGATATCAGGAAATCTAGAAGTTAGCACCATGAAAACTACCAAAAGGAAAAGTCCCGAAAGTGCCTTTGGAGGTAAGCTCCAGGTCACAGCCCAAGGTCACATGCAAGGTTGGTGCAATATAAAGGAGTCGTGCCAAAGGCTGAAAGCATCTATATTGATTGCAGAAGAAAGCAGCATGGTTTCGAGGTGTCGAGATTAATTCAACAAAGTCATGGGCACCACCTAAAGCATTCATGGAGGTCATAACTCATCCTGATCCCGATGAAAATAATAAATCAAAGTAGGGGCAGTGTTTGAGACCTTGTTTCAACCATAAATGGAAGGCATGGAGGGTCTGGATGAGTCAGCCCATGGTACCCCTCAGGATAGTTTTCCCTGCAAAATCCATGATGATCTAAGCCTGTGTCAGACAAAAGGCTGTGTGCACAGTCTGCAAGAAGATCATGCACACGTAAAGATTTGAATGTAATGACTCAGCTTCTCCTCTACTGGAGGGGTGAGATGCTCTGAGTATATAGGAGTTAGTTCGAATTTTTTTTATGGTCGATGGTAGAGCTAGGCTCCCATATTGTAAAGTTTTAATGAAGCTTTGGTTCTCCTGGTTATGTATTTGTATTTGAGACTTCTTGTTTAATGTAAGTCAACTGATTTTCATATCTTTGTAAAAAATTGTATTAGAACACTCAGGCATGGAGGATCCATTCGAGGGTAGTTATGTTTTTGTGATGTAGGTTTGATCACAGTAACATCGCAACCAGTTTTAATCAGTTTATGTATTGTCTTTTCCTCCCAACGATGAATGACTTGGGCATGGATGATTCAATCAGGTGGTTGTCATTGAATTGTGATGTGTGTTTGATTTTAGTTTAGTGATGATTTCATTCAATCCCATGAAACTCTGAATCAAGAGGATTCTGAGTTTTTCCTCCTTAGGTTGTAGGAAGACCGGATGTCCATAGCATACCTCTTCACTCTCCTCAAGTTCTTTCCCCTAGTCACCTTTACTACAACTTACTGACTTAATTTATATCAAGACCGCATCTACGTATGCATGCCAGCCCAGTTTTCTGAGTTGAAGTGATATTATCTTGAGACTGCATCCATTAGAAAACTCTTAAATTTATTCATTGTGACATATAAACTGATGGGTAATGAGCTTACCTCTGCCACAATCCAGGGGTGACTTCTGGTGCTAACATTTTTGGCGCTTTTGTTCGGGACAAAATTGAAGATTTTCCCTGGGATTGAACGACAAAGCTTACTAGTTCTGAAGGTGCATCAGAACTTAGTACATCAAAGATTGCAGCTGTGCACTGGCAACTCTGTTGTAGTGACTCCACTGTCTTGGTTCCATTGTTTTAGTGTGAATGCTTCTGGCTACACCTAGTAGCCCCTGGGAGAACACAACGATCAAATATGGTCTTTGATGGTGAACAAAGACCAGACAAAATCATTTTGCATATCATTCACCTAGCGACTCCATGGTTAAAGAATCGATTGGCGACTCCACTGGTTCGAAATGGAAACAATCTTGGCTCGAAGGTTTTCTCCTTTTGATTTTTATGTTGTTCATGGTTTTCCTAATGTTATCTCTACTGTAAATGAATGGGGCGATTATTTTCCCATATTTAGAGAGCGTAAAGAGGACAACCTTGCTCAACATCTCTGTGAGTTTCATGAACTCATGCATCAGTGGGAGATACATCATGAAGATGTATTAATGAAGATGTTCATATTCTCGTTAGACATGGATGCCCATGAATGGTATTGATCCTCTCCCCCTGCTACCATCTCCTCCCTGAGAGAGTTTCATGCAGCTTTCAATAAACACTATCAAATGTGTTATTCCTCTGAGTTAATTTGTCATAACTATTGTGAGGGGTATAGAGATGGTGTTCATGACATAGTTCATTCTTGCAAAAGATGTGAGGATGAAGGATATACCTCGGAGGAATTGATAGAGTTGGTACAATCACTTTATGCAAGACTTGAAAAATTTGAGGCAGATTGCGTTTCCTGCTCTTATGAAGAAAGCGTAGAGGATTTTTCAGTCCTTGAAGTAGATGTTCCTGACAGCCCTACTAAGGATGATGATGAATATTCCATAGTTGTAGAGACCTTTCATTCTGCTCCTGATGTGCGTGTTGTTTAAACCTTTGATGATTATTAGGATGAGGAGCAACAGAGCCATGTATCACAATTTGTTGACCTAGGGAGAAGCCAGCCTGTATATGACAGTTATGAATCAAGTTCTGAGCTGGATATGCAGGATTTCCAGGAAAATACTACAGAGTCATATCCCGTGTTCACTAATGAATAATATTACAAGGAAAACATCCATCCTAGCCTGCAGAAGATGTTGAGCAGCAAATTGAAGAGAAGAGCTTTGCCACGGGTCCTGTTTATGATGATTATGAATCTAACCCTTAGGAAAGCCATGAAAAAGAACCAGAGGAGCATCAGAAGGGGAAGTTTATCTCCTATCCAAAGCCTATAAGTGAGTAGCCATCGTCTGAAATCAGTTAGCCTGCATTAGCTTCTCATTCACCTACACTCTCTAGATACATTCAACCATGTGTGAGCAGCTGTGTAGCATAAGTGGATGCCTGCTATAAATCTTCTGGACTTTGTCGCTTGGCCTATGACCCTGTGAAGGAATACATGGAGTTGTATTTCCTTCATGTTTTGAAGCCTCCCATCTTTATCTTGACCTCATCATTAGGATGAAAGATGAAGAATGTAATCATTCTATTGTCACGGTTTGATTACCTGTTATCAATCATTGACATAGTGAAGGAGCTTCCAGTTAGGAAGTTACTTGAATGGCTATGGTGGAAGTTTTCTTTCACCTAGCACTGTTAAAATTTTATTAGTTTAGGACTATACATAAATAAGCTCCTTCGAGAATGTGTGTTTATTTTTTCTTTTACTTATCGGCTTTTATTCCTCAGCGATATGTTTTGAGCTCAAATCCATATCCCAATGCTTAAGGTGACTAGAACTACTTGTTCTTGGCAGCTCATAGGGAGTGTGCCATCCCCTGTGGAGCCAAATGTTATCACATATAATTGTCAAGGGTCGCAGGCTGCAGCTACGAGCACAAAGCACAGAACTTAGAGTGGTATGATATGAACTCAAATCAGGTGAGAAAGAAAGATCAGTGGTCAATGACGTAGATCCATCAAGCATATCTGATCGCCAACCATCAGGTTATCGAGATCACAGAGTTACACGAAGTTTAGCATCTGACAGAGCCCTGAAATCGTGAGGCCATCCTAGTCGTTGATCTTGGGAAGGACACATGGTGCACGATTACAATTTTGTGCTTTTGCAAGATAGAGAGATCGAGGAGCAGATTCATCAAAACTTATGAAATGTGAAATCCTGAAGAGATCGCAGTCGTTAATCAAAGGAGAAATATGAACCGTTGCATCATTTTTTCATCGTTTCGTGAGTCGAGAAAGTAAGAGGGAAAATTCATGAGGACTCGTGAAACGTGAAACTATGAAATAGATCTAGGCCATTCAAACTAATGGATCATGTGGTGCCTGATCAATGATTTTGCGGTTTCACAGATCAGGAAATCTGAAGGCAGGAGTGTGGAAACTCCTGACAGCTGAAATCCCAAAACACCTTTGGATATAGGTGCTAGGTCATGGCTCGTGGTCATGTGAAAGAGGGGTTTAGGAGAAACAGTCGGCCCCAACCATGTATAGAGGACTAATTCAGAGTCCAGAAGGGGCATCGTAGCCATTGGCTGAGAAGAATATCTAACCGTCAGTTAGATGAGCTATTTCATTGATTCTGATATCGGGAAATCTGGAAGTTAGCACCATGAAAACTCCCTAAAGGAAAAGTCCCAAAAGTGACTTTGGAGGTAAGCTCCAGGTTGCGGCCCAAGGTCACATGCAAGTTTGGAGTGATAGAAAGGAGTCGCGCCAAAGGAATAAATATCCTTTATTGATTGTAGAAGAAAGAAACATGGTTTCAAGGTGCTTAGATTAATTCAGCAAAGTCATGGGCACCGCCTAGAGCATTCATGGAGGTTAGAACTCATCTAGATCCCAATGAAAATAGTAAATGAAAGCAGGGGTGATGGTTGAGACCTCATTTCAACCATAAATGAAAGGCATGGAGGGTCTACATTAGTCGACCCATGGTACCCCTAAGAAAAGTTTTCCCTACAAAATCCATGTTGATCTGAGCCTGTGTCAGACAAAAGACTGTGTGCACAGTCTGCAAGAATATCATGCACATGTAAAGATTTGAATGTAATGACTCAACTGCTCCTCTATTGGAGGGG
>JASDQU010735303.1:165607-185071 GCA_032191745.1 Picea mariana
TCTCTTGATGAAAAGGTTGAGGAAGGTCTCTAGGTTTGTGATCTTATGTCTCATATTTCTACATGATTAAAGGTATGCTTTATATGTGTTTTAACTTGGTGGTTATGGTATATTCTTAAGTCATATCTTGGATGGTTTGACACATGCTTAAGGCATGATTTTGGCACATGGTTTAAG
Source organism: Picea mariana (assembly GCA_032191745.1). Lineage (NCBI taxonomy): Eukaryota > Viridiplantae > Streptophyta > Pinopsida > Pinales > Pinaceae > Picea > Picea mariana. Next base: position 165,785 of record JASDQU010735303.1, read on the forward strand.
TTGTATCTTGGATTGTTTGGGCATATGATTTGAGGCATATTTATGGTACATAGTTTATGGTTTATTATGGATGATATGGAACTTGCTTGAGGCACAATTTGGCATATGGTTTGAGGCATATGTTGGTGATGTTGGGCATATGTATGAGAGATTATGTTAGTGATATTGACATGTAATTTGTATGAGTGGATCTGGTTATGTTGATGATGATTGTGATGATGAGGTATCTGTATCAGTGACAGAGATAGTGATAATGATAGAGACTATGATAGAGATAGTGACAGTGACAATAATAGTGACAGGTTGAGTCTCCATTTATATTTCAGGCAGGAAGGAAGGGGAAAGGAAAGGGGGTTGTATCCACCTTCCAGTTGGAGCTAGAGAATACAAGGAGTCAGAGCTTCCTTCAGGTTGGAGCATGTAAATCAGGGGGTTGTGGCCTCCTTCCAGTTGGATCTGGACAATTCAAGGATTTGTAGCTTCCTCCAGGTTGGAGCATGTAAACAAGGGGTTGGATCATCCTTCCGGTTGTTGCTAGATAATTTTGGAAGTTGGTTCTTCCAATGAATGTAATCTTATGAAATATAAGAAATCATTCTGTTGTTTTCTCCCATTTGGGTTTCTACGCAAAACTCTCTTGTGCACTGTGTATGATGTGATACATTGTTGAATGGTACTGTTTATAGTAATATGCTCATGAAATGTTAAATGAAATCATAAGTGATAAATTTTTATGAAATTGATGTTTACATATGATGGTCAAAAGTGGTAAAAAGTGCATAGTATTGATTCACCCCCTCCTCCCCCTCTCGGAATTTCGACAATCACTTGGTTGTAATGACACTCTGATATGAATAAAATTATATTTCCAAATATACAATCTATGACTTTACTCTATGTACATTATTATATCTTCATCTTTCTTACTTTGCTTCAAAAGTATGTTTGTTGTTTTCATTTCTTTGACATCACTACCTATATATTGTTGCACATCAAATGTATAGATAGTTTTTTGGTTTAAATTCCACTATTTATGGTTACTTTCTTACATATATCATTCTTTCAAGTATTTAATTTCAATCAATAGTGATTTTATTTTCATAGTTTTAACCTTCACTTTTGCATTTGATTAAGTTTTATCATTGTGGCTTGTGTTTTTTAACTAAGGGAAATAATATTTATTTACAATTTAAATAGAAAATATAATATTAATTGGAAACTAAAAAAAAATCACTAACTTAAGGTTCATTTCTAAAATTAGCATGCACATATTTAAGGATATTCAATAACTTAACGTGGAAAGGTCCATCTAACTAATTAACCTATTTTCGTAGTGGGTGAGTTTAGGGCTTAAATAATAACCCATGCTACATTCCTAGTGGTCCCCTAATCTAAAAATATGACGAAGACTTGATAAACTTGATTAAATTAAATTGCAAGTGAAATGTTATGTGTTTAATGCAACCAGATCAATTTGCAACACATAATGATGGATTACTTATGTAGAAATAAACAAGACAGCATCATAAATCATTGCACATAAGACATAAACACAACAACTTGATAAAGGAGTTCACCCCACTCCAGGCTACATCTCCTGGTCCAGCCTCCAAATGGATCTTTTATATTAAATTGCTCAAAGTTCTTAAAAACAAGTCTTACAGTGCTCAAATCAACAAAATGACTGCTCCAATGGCTCTGCAGCGTGCCAAAACCCCTGTCTAGGCTCTGACGGCACCTGAAACGGTCGAAAAATGAAGAAGATAGCCTCCTCTGAAGTCTCCCTCCTTCTTTGCTGTCTCTGGTTCTACAAACTGCACCTTTGCAACCATGAACCTGGAACACGCTCCAAACGTGCATTATAACCTAGCACCGGGCGCAACCGCGCCAACGGTGCAAACCGTAGGACGGGTAGGGCGCCTCCAGCCCCCAACCGCCTCAGCCCGGGGTCATATGGCCATATGACCATAGACTGGGCGCAAAGGTCGTTTGACCGCTGTGTAACGAGCTAAACCGCGCAAGTTACAACCGCAATATACAATGGTTAACATAACACAAAACCCCCGCGCGTTGGTTTAATACACGGTTCATATATGTGTTAACAACATTGCAATATATTGCAATGTATACGCGCCATACGATAATATACAACAGTTATACATATAAAACGATGGGTCGGGGCGGGGCCCCGACCCACCCCTTTTCCACATAATACAATCCGCACATTTAAATAATTATGCGTTGACATATGAATCAAGTGGTAACGGTCGGCCCCATTGGCTAGCAGAGTGTTGTTAAGTCATTGTATGGAGGGGAGGTCCCGGGGTCGAACCCGCGGACTCCCAAAACGTTTTACAATACACCCAACTCATAAACCAACAGAATAGTGACACGTGGCACGAAATGATTGGGCCACGTGTTCAAATCTTATTCGTTGCCAATGACACATGTCCACACGGTATTCGTCCACAATGTCCAACCAGCAGTCGCCACATCACCCCTCTACCAAGTCAGCAAAAGGTACGGCCCTCCACGTGGCCGTACGGACTGTACGGACAGGTACAGTCAGCACCCAACTTTGACCTTTTTGACTCGGTGATAAAATCGCGATATCTCCTCCATACGGACTCCATTCGCGAAAATAAATATACCGTCGGAATCAGGAAAATGAGACGGACGCAATGGCACTGTTTTCGTCTCAATCCGAGCACTTTGAAAATTGAGCAAATTTTGATCCCCTGATCATCCCCTTTAGAGCCCTACAAAGGTGGTTTTCATGTTGTTGTTAGGATTGCAAATTCCATCATCAAAAAGAACACATATAAAACTTTTTGTTAAAAAATAGTCCATTAAAAAATATGGTAGATAAATTTTCAGTTAGTCATATGCAACCAATGATGTTACTGTTGTAGTTTAATGTAACAATCAAATAGTGACGCATGAAAGAAACCTATGTTAGATCATGATACTTATGAAAACGATAATATTCCCAAAATTCGTGATCATGGAAACCAATTCTTATAATATAATATTTATGCTAACATATTTAATGTTACCACAAATACTTCCTTATAACATTGCCTATTGGATGAGGAGCATACCATCGCTTTCAATTTTGATAGAGATACCACATTTTTCGACTCTATTTCATTTAGACTACATCAGGTAAGAATTTAAAGTCTTTATTCTTGTTGTTTTTTCTTTTTCCATGATGATATAAGTTATTTATGTTTTTTCATAGAATCACTTAAGTTTTTCATGACAATACCCACCTCCTTTCAATAAGGTTAGTCTGGTTGTTTACTTGGTTATTATTTACTCTTTTCATAGAATCCCATTTTGAAATTTTTTTATATACAAAATAGACATTTATGTTGGAGTTACTTCACACACACTTAGGAATTATTTTTCCTAAGGTTTTTCCTTGTTTATTAGTCATTATCCAGTCTCCTATATTTTAGGGGAGAATATTCTGCTTGGAGAATATTCTCTTCAATTGACACTTTTGTTTGACTAGTTGAGTTGAGTCTAGATGTTGCATTGGTTTTGTCACCATGCAACATTGGGATCATCACCATGCTAATGCGCACTTGCCTTGGTTTCATCAGCAGACTGGAGAATTAACCTTGATTCCTTGATCTACTCATCACTACACTTTGTTCACTCAGTTAACTAAAGACTGGTTGACTAGTTAACTCAGCGAGTTGGCAGTTCACTCCCATAACTACCTTAGAGACTAGACTAGGTGGAATTTCACTCATGTAACTATTGGTTTCTATCCATATCACTCAATACCACCACTATGGCACATTGGTTCTCCTCCAATGAGCATTGATTGATTCATACAGAGTATATATTGTGTAAATTATTCATTATTCATAACGATTAATGATAATTTTTCCATTCTTTCTCTCTTGCTTCTTCTTTCTCAATTTCTCTATGCAAATGTGTGTGGTATTTTCTAGATAGATAGATTTTGTGTAGGTTCAACACATTTGCATGGTATTAGAGTGATCTAGGTAGATATCGGTGGCCACCCACCTTTTCCAACTCACTCAAAACAGTTTTTTGACAATTTTGGCAATTTACTATTTTTAGTAGTTTTTAACTTCTGGGGCCATTTTGAGGGGCCTAAGTGAAGGTTTTTTGGGATAGAGTTTCTCAATGATAAATTAAGGCTCTGATTGAGCCCCTAAAATGAATCTCCTCGACGATACCTTTCCAACAGGATATCGTGCAACTAACACAGAGATCGTATGCAAAAGTTACGACCCTGGGAAGTTGATGTATTGACTTACCCAAACAAGGCCCACATGACTTTAGGCGCTTCATCTCCTAGGGTTAGTTTTTTGGATGTCTATGGTTTTTTACATTCTTGTTTATTGTAAAAATTCCTTCAAAGCCTCATTGTAATCATATACTTGTGAATGAGCACAACTGTCACATCTCTTCTCAAAGATAAGCAACCACCATTCCAACAAGCTTGTTTTCCTATGCATTTTACAGTTTCAACTTATTTCCTTATTGAATAGAAAACCAATTTTACTGTATCTTTGTTATTTTTTGTTAAGAATCTTTTAATAATCTATATACATTTTATTCTTCTCATAAAATCTGAATCAGTGGTATCAGCCCGGTCTGCTCCATGTCATCTTAATGCATGTCCCCAACGAGGTCAAGGTACAAAGAATTGGGTCTCGAGCTTGTTTCTCTTTAGGAAAAAAACTCTCGCACGCCCAAGTGACTTCTCATGGCAGGAGAAAATAAATATGATGGGACAGGAGATCCTTTCAAAATGTTTCTTTAGGAATCCCTCATGCAACAAAGGAATGAGATGATGGATAGTTTCGTGCAAATTCTTCAGTGGATAGCAACAAGTGACACATCTTCCTCAAGCGGAGGCACCGCCCCCTTCAAGGTACAAATCAACTTCGATATTCCTATATTTTAAGTTCAGATAGACGCAGATGTTGTAGACAATTGGTTGAATCTACTGAAGGGTATTTGTTTGTCCATAACTTTTTGAATAGAGAAAAGATTACTTTTGCACTCCTCAAAGTTGTTCCCCATGTCAAAGATTGGTGGGAAAATTTATGTGAGCAAAATGAAATAGAGGAATCCTCATTATTTACAGTCATGACCACCTGGGAATCCTTCAGGGATGATATTAAGGAACAATACTACCCTATCAGAAGTTATGACAACTTGTGTACCAAATGGACCACACTGCGGCAAGGAAGAGACCAAGCAGTTCCAGAGTTCACAAACATATTCCATTCCTTGCACACCAAGATGGGTATCAAATATTCAGAGTGACATATGGTGCTTAAGTATGGAAGTGCTCTGCATAGATACATCTAGACTGAAATGGAATTTCTAGACATCTCGTCTTTGGGTGCGGCCTACTGATATGCCGTCAAAATTGAGCAGAAGCTCAAACAAAAGACACAAAAATTTGGGCCTGGGAACCCCGCACAACAAAAGCCAAGAAGGGGAGGCCCCAACCCACAAAACAAAGGACAGAGAAAATATGGACAGTATCAGGACAACAATTCCAAGACGAAAGAAAAGAAGGACACTAGAAAGACAAACAAAGATACTGGGAAGTGGTGCGACTTCCATAAGAGCCCTTGGCATAACACTGCTGACTATAGCTCAAAGAAATCACTGGTGGCCGAAGTGAAAGCCTATGAATTAGATGTGGGTTCTGACTCTGAGTCAAAAATAGAAAGGGGAAGACGGATCATTGACACGGAACCCAATGCCATTGTTGCTACCACTAAGCTCCATCCTGGTGAACGAGGCAAGCCAGAAGAAGGCGAGTGCCTCTTCCATTCATATATGTGGGTAAAAGGCACCCCGCTGCACTTCATTGTTGATAGAGGTAGCCAGAAGAACTTCATCTCAGCAGAGGTAGTCAATCGAGTGGCCCTGCCAACAATGCCACACCCAAAACCCTACACCATTGGATGGCTCTGCCCAGGAATCGATCTTTGCATCATCCAACAATGTCGACTATCATACGGCATCAATCCCTTCAAAGATGAGGTATTGTGTGATGTTGCTCCTCTAGAAGTTTGTAATGTTATTTTTGGCCAACCTTATTTATGGAAACGTCATGTTGTATATGAGTCTAGGCCTCATAGTGTTATTATTACATTGAATAGGAAATTGTACAGGATACCCGAGGCAATACCTCCTAGTGGTATTTCCTTGATCTCTGCTAAGAAATGCACGAAGGTCATCTCTCAGACCGGAAAATTTGTTTTCTTCATGATTCACTATTAGATTGAGTGAAAGATCGCAGTCACATATAGGGTCTCTGCAACCGATCTCTCCACACAATAGAAGCAAGTGGGTAAGGTCATGGAAGAATACTCAGATATCTTATTCTCTCCTATCGGGGTACCTCTACACTGCCAGGTCAAGGATCCCATCAATCTGACCCCAGGCGCACTGCTACCCAATGGGCCAGTCTACCACCGCTCTCTTTTAAAAAATGAGGAGATCAAGAGGTAGATCCAAGAAATTCTCCACAAGGGGCACATACATCCCAACTCATCACCTTGTGGGAGCCCAATCGTGCTGGTGTAGAAGAAAGATAGGACCCGGTGACTCTGCATTGATTACCGGGCCCTAAATAAAATCATAGTCTGAAACCGATACTTGATTCCTCGAATTGACGACCTCCTTGATCAGCTCACATGGGCCAAATAATTCAATAATATTGATCTAAAGTTTGGCTACCACCAAGTCCCAATAGAATAGAGAGATGTATGGAAGACCGCCTTCATGTCAAAAAAAGGTCTTTTTGAATGCATGGTCATGCCCTTTGGTTTGAAAAATGATCCAACAACTTTTATGACGATGATGGAAGATATGATGCAACCTTTCACCAATACTTTTGTAGTGGTGTATCTAGATGACATCCTCGTCTACAACAAGACTTGGGCAGAACACTTGCAACATATTCAGTAGGTTTTCCACACCCTATGACAACACAAACTATATGCAAGCTTGGAAAAATACTCCTTCGACATGGACAGGGTCCATTACTTAGGCTAAATCATTGATCAACATGGTGTGCATGTGGATCTAGCCAATATCCAGGTCATCCATGACTGTCTAGCCCAAACCACACTCATTGAACTTCAGAGCTTCTTGGGCCTCTCCAATTTCTATCACCAGTTCATTTTGGGATTCTCTCATATTGCATGGGTCGTCAACCAAGTAACCAGGGATGGTGGTAAGGAAAAATTTGTGTGGGGCCTATCCCAACAAAAAGCCTTTGATGACTTCAAGAAGAATTTTTGCTCATCCTCGGTACTTTCATTACTGAACCTGCAACATCCCTTTGAGATCGAGACAGATGCTTCAGACTATGTTGTGGGCGTCGTTCTCACTCAACACAGCCACCCTGTGGCATATCATAGTGAGACACTATCCAATGTTGTCTGTAAGTACTCTACTTAAAATAAATGTACTCCATTGTGCAAGCCTACCGCTAGTGGAGACATTACATTCTTGGGAAGGAGACAATCATCCACACCGATCACAAGCCACTACAGTTCATGCAAACCCAAGGAAAATTGCAGAATGACCACCATTAGAAGTGGTCCACATACTTACAACAGTTTCACCTCAACATCAAGTATAAAAAAAGAAGTACCAACCGAGTTATTGATTTCCTTAGTCGACCTCCAGTCCTGAAACTCACCACAATGCTAGACTCTTGCGGCCATGAGACCTCCAGATGGCCCCACCTCTACGAGACCGACCCTGACTTCTCCACCACCTACCAAATGTTGGGCACCAACTCAGTGGTAGCTAATTTCCATATTCAAGATGGGTTCTTTTTTCGTCTAGGCCATCTCTGCATTCCATCAAGAAAGCACGCAAAGTTCATTTGGGAAGCTCACTACAGTCGGGTGGCAGGACACTTTGGCATTGAAAAGACAATGGCAGTGTTGTAGAAACATTTCTACTGGCTAAAAATTCGACGAGATGTCGACAAGTATATCAGGTCCTGCACCACCTGCACTATTTCCAAACCAACACTAAGAAACAAGGCATGTACACCCCTCTTCCTACTCCTGACAAGCTGTGGGAATCCATCTCAATGGACTACATGTCGGGCCTCCCGTCCACCAAGAAGGGAAATGACTGTGTTTTTTTGGTTGTTGGTCGCTTTTCCAAGATGGTGATTCTAGTCGCCTGCAAGAAGAACATCATAGCAGAATTCCCTGCTAAGCTCTTATTTGAATGAGTATGGGTACATTTTGGGATCCCACAAACCATCATCTCAGACCATGACAGACAGTTCCTTAGCACATTTTGGTTGAGCCTCTGGTCACTGTTGGATGCCAAGCTCACCAAATCCACTGCCTTCCACCCCCAGATAGATGGCCAAACTAAGGTAGTTAATCGGATGATCGTACATATCCTATGCATGTACAATTCAAAACATCCCCGCACATGGGATGAGAGTCTTCCCTATGTCTAGCATAGCTACAACTGAGCCCTACATAGCTCAACTAGCCACAGACCCTTTCAGGTGGGGTTAGGATTCCAACCATTGGGCCCCATGGATGTTGCACTACCCCTAGAAACCACCTCAGCCGACTCGTCCCCTGCTCCACCAAAAGCTGAAAAAGACACCTAATTCATTGAGCAGATCCAACACATCTGCCAACAGGTTCAGGATATTCTACAGAATTCTAATGCCAAATACAAGCAGCGCCATGATCAACATTAGGTGCCACATACGTTTCAGGTGGGAGAGAAAGTTTGGTTTCACTTGCAGAAAGAATTCCTTATAGGGCCCCATCATAAGCTTATCCCTCTCCATTATGGGTCATACACCATCACCAAGGATATGGGTGAAAATGATTTTGAGCTCAATATTCCCCCTTTCCTTGGCCTGAACCTAGTCATCAACGTGGCTCTCCTTTGGCCATATTTCCCACCATTATTGAACACCTCAGAGATAGAAGAGAAGTTGAAACCAATAGAGCTCAACCATGATTGCATACAACAGGCATCCATTGATCATATTGTGGACACACATAACAAGGGAAATCGACAACAAAGGATCCAACTTTATCGAGGTGTTAAAGCAGGGAAGCTCATGCACCAAGGCAAGTGGCTCGCCCAGGAAAAAATTCAGCAGAAATTTCCTCATCTGATGGGGGAAATAAATGAAATGGATACCATGTAATCCTAAGGAGGGAGAATTTATATAGGTGGATATTGGTGGTCACCCACCTTTTCCAACTTGCTTAAAACAATTTTCTAGCAATTTTGGCAATTTATTATTTTTAGTGGTTTTTAACTTCCAGGGTTATTTTGAGGACCTAAATGAAGGTTTTTCGGGATCGATATTCTCAATGATAGTCAAAGTCTATAATTGATCCCCCAAAATGAATATCCTCTATGATACCTTTTCAATGGGCTATCCTGCGCCTAAAATGGAGATTGTATGCAAAAGTTACGACCCCGGGAAGTTGATGTACTAACTTACCCAAATGGGGCCCACATGACTTTTGGTGCTTCATCTCCTAGGGTTAGGTTTTTGAATGTATAGGGTTTTTGATATTCCTTTTTATTGTAAAAATTCATTTAGATCCTCATTGTAATCATCTTCTTGCGAATTAGCGCAACTGTCGCATCTCTTCTCAGAGATAAGCCGCCACCATTCCAACAAGCTTGTTTTCCGCTGCATTTTACAGTTTCAACTTATTTCCTTATTGAATACAAAACCAGTTTTACTGTGTCTATTTTATTCTGTGTTAAGAATATTTTAATAATATTTATTCATTTCATTCTTCTCATTAAATCCGGATCACAAAGCCGATGGACTACTAAGCAAAAGCTACACCAGATGTTTTTGCAGGTACAAAATATTGAAGACAATAGAAAGACGAATTTCCTAAAAGAATTCATTATTACACCTTACAACTACTTTCCATGGAAGGAGAGAATAATCATTCATCTCTGAACCAGAGGATTGTATAGGTTAACCTTGAATATAGATATAGAACCGACATCATCCATAGAAAAATCCAAGTATTTAAATCAAATGGATGAAGCACTCAGAACAATTTGTAGTCTTATTTCTCCCGATCACCTTTTTCACATATCTTCATGTAAAATCCCCAATGAAGCCTGGACCACCTTGTAAGGGATATTTGGAAAAAATGATGAGATGAGGGCACACATGATGGAGGTGGAATTGCTCACATTAGATCCAAAAAGCTTCGACAATATCCAAGATTTATTTACAAAATTCAAGGATTTATTGTCGAAACACAAAGCTTGCGAGGTTGATAAATATGAGGAGAAACAAATGGTTCTCACCATTCTCTCCAAACTTGGTCTTGAATTCTCTATGTTCATTTCGACATTCCATTCAGTCAAATTCTCCTCTGGGGCCACCTAGAAGATGCCTTCTCTTGAGGACTTTATCGAATCCCTGACACAAGAGAAAACCAAGCTCATCAACATGGGAAAAATCAAAGGCCCAAAGGAACATGCACTTACTATTCAATATGGCAGCCATCAATATCAAAAATCCAAATATAAATACAAAATTAAAGCTCATGAACATCCGAAGAAGAAAGGGTACTCAAAAACCTTCACTGATGCCTCCAGATCCAAAGGTGGAAAGGGAAGAAAATTGGAGAAATGCATGTTCTTCCATAAAGGATTCCATCCAGAATCTACATACATGCAAAAAAAAATGGATCTAATGAATCAAATACTTCAGCAAAACAACCTTGGATATAGCATCTTCAAGGGTGCCAAGAAGAAGAATCCATAAGATCAGAATCCCAAGAAAGGAAATTCTAGCCATGCCTTGATTGACATCAACTCTTCTCCCGATGCTTCGATCATAGATTCAGGAAAATCACATCACATGGATTCCACAGAAGTAGTCTATTTTTCATTGGATGCATGCAAATTTTCTCCTATTCTGATGGGGGACAACTCTCCAGTCGATGTCACTAGCAAAGTAAGGATTGAACTCACCAATGAAAGCTTTGAGAATATGCTGCACATTCCCAAAATTTCCGTCAAACTTTTCTCCATGTATCAGATGATGAATTTTGGCACCAGAAATAAATTCATATTCACACCAAATGCATTGAACATCTATGACATGCAAACCAACTCTAGGGTTTCTACTGGTGAGGTAAATCATCAATCTAGATTGTATACATTTTCAGAATTTATTGAACTAGATTATGCTTTACTTCTTACCCATGATAATGAAAGTAGTAGGATATGGCATGAAAGGTTTGGACATTTGAATTTTAGATATATGAAACATCTTAGCAAGAAAATATTAGTTGATGGTCTACCAGACATCCATTTCTCCAAGGGAGTATGTGAGGGATGTGGTCTTGGAAAACACCCTCAAGAGAAATTCGATAAAGGAAAGTCTGAAAGATCTTTCGCACCTTTAGATCTGATCCATAGTGACCTCATGGGTCCTTTTCTGAATCCATCTATTAGCAAAGTGAGGTTTGTTCTCATTTTTGTTGATGATTTCTCACATTTCACATGGATTTACTTTCTTAGGAAAAAATATGAGTTATTTCAACACCCCAAAGATTTCAAAGCTCTGGTTGAGACATAGTCCAAAAGGAAAATCAAAGTCCTATAACTGATAATGGGGGAGAGTATGTCAATCACGAGATCCAAAATATTTTTCATGAGGAAGGGATTCAATTGAAACACATAGTTCCTTATACTCCGCAGCAAAACAAAGTTGTTGAGCGGAAAAACACATCTCTAAAAGAGATGGAATATTGAATGTTGCATGCGAAGTCACTACCACAGAGACTATGGGCTGAAGCACTTAATTGTGAAACCTACATCCAAAACATATCTCCCCATAGATCTGTCAAGTATAAGACCCCCTACGAGGCTTGGAGCGGCCTCAAACCGGAAGGGACCCAGTTTCTCATTTTTGGTTGACGTGCATGGGCCTAGACTCCCTCTAAAAAGAGGAAGGCACTTGATCCACAGAGCACTGAGTGTATTTTTGTTGGATACCCCGACGGTGTGAAGGGATACAGATTTATTGATCTTTCCTTGGACTGGCTCATCATTGAGTGAAGTGTCCAATTCGAGGAAAGTGTCTCGCATGTACCTCAGAAGCCGCATGCAAACACAGTCATTCTTCCACCTATCTGAGATGATGAGCATGCACATGCCGACTCTTCTTCATATGAGAGTTATGATTCAGAGGACTCAGATGATTTAGATACAGAGTCAATACATTCATATGCAGAGTTAGAGAATCCATATGGATATGTATATCCAGAGCAGAGGCCCGAGTGGGCATAAACTACTCTTCAGGATGCAAGGGATCTTATTGGTGATCCAACCGATACTAGGAGGAATCAATCTGATTTCGAGGAGCTTCATGTTGCACTTACTGACACTGAACGATTTCCCTCTAGGAATCTTTTCTTGGTTCAGTCTTCATATCCACAATATTATGGCGAGGTTGTTGGAAACCCCTTTTGGGAATCCACCATGCAGGAGGAGTACAATTCCCTCCTCAATAACCATACTTAGGATCTAGTTCCCCTTCCTTCTGGGAGGAAACTTGTCAGATGCAGATGGGTCTATAGGACCAAGAGTGCAGTAGATGGACAAATTAGCAGATATAAAGTCAGGCTTGTTGCCAAAGGATTTCAGCAGGTGCATGGCATTGACTATGATGAGACCTTCACTCCAGTAGAAAAGATGGATTCCATAGGATTGACACTTTCCATTGCAGCAACCAAGGGATGGGAAGTCCATCAGATGGATGTAAAGAATGCATTTCTTCACGGTGATCTCTCTGAGGAGATCTATATGGATCAGCCCCAGGTATTTATGCAGGTTTCATTTTTGGTCTATCGACTGAAGAAGTCTGTTTATGGCCTCAAGTAGGCTCTGAGGGCATGGTATTCCAAGATGGATTCCTACCTGTTATCATAGAACTTTGTACATTGTAAATAAAACCCGAATGTCTACATGCTCAGGACGGTTGATTCACTTCTACTCTTAGTTCTGTATGTTGATGATTTGTTGATCACCGGTTGCTCGACTTCAATGATTGTTGCAGTCAAGAGGATTCTATATGACAGGTTTTTGATGATGGACATGGGTCCGCTACACTTCTTCCTTGGACTCGAGATCAGTTAGGATACATCATGCATTAAACTGTCTCAGGATAAGTATGCATGAGATCTCCTTGAGAGATTTCACATGACAGATTGCAAGTCTGCTTTGATTCATTTCCTATCAGGAGTGAAACTTGAGGATGGCGGGGACACTCCATTGGTTGACAACACACTATATAGACAGCTAGTGGGGAGCTTGTTGTATCTCACACACTCAATACCAAACCTCTCCTATGTAGTTGGCACAGTTTCCAGGTTCATGCATGATTTGCATGAACTACATTGGAAGGCTACAAAGTGTATCCTTCAATACATATAGATCACCATCACCTTTGGGATTTATTATTCAACAGAATCTACATTAGATATCATCAGTTTTATTGATTCTGATTGGGCTGGCGATAACACTGATCACAAGTCCACATCTGGTTACTCACTTAGTCTTGGTTCTATGCCTATATGTTGGTTGAGAAAGAATCATGTTGTTATTTCTCTTTCTTCAGCTGAGGCAGAGTACAAAGGAGTAGTTAACATAACCATTCAGGCTATGTCGCTACAACATTTTCTCATTGAGTTGGTCATTCAGTTTCATCGGCTGATCGTCATCTGGTGTGACAACCAGAGCACTTTGAAGCTCTACATAGATCCAGTTCAGAGGCATTGGATGAAGCACATCGAGATCCACATGCTCTACATTTGGGACTTAGTACATGAGGGGATCATCAAACTACAGTTTTGTCCTTCAGCCAAACAGACAACAAACATATTCCACACGAACTTCACTGAACAAAAATTCCACTCTCTGCTTAGTCATCTTGGAGTGAAGGACACAATTTCCTAGCAACTGTAGTTCTTATTTTCACATAAATTATACCTTGAGGGGGGGTTTTTCCCATGCGATTTTCCCTCTTTTCTCACTTTATTTCAGTGTATATTTTGTATTTGGGTACATAACATGGCGTCGTTGCTGAGACCCATTCTTTATATTCACCATAGCGATGTTCATGGGGGGTGTTGGAGTTACTTCACACACACCTAATATTTATTTTTCCAAAGGTTTTTCCTTGTTTTTTAGTCATTATATAGTCTCCTATATTTTAGGGGAGAATTTTCCACCTATAGAATATTCTCTTCAGTTGACACTTCAGTTTGACTAGTTGAGTTGAGTCTAGATGTTCCATTGGTTTTGTCACCATGCAACATTGGGACAATCACCATGCTAATGCACAATTGACTTGGTTTCATCAACAGACTGGCTCATTACCCTTGATTCCTTGATCTACTCCTCACTACACTCTGTTCAGTCAGTTAACTGAAGACTGGTTGACTAGTTAACTCAACTAGGTGGTAGTTCACTCCCGTAACTACCTGAGAGACTACACTAGGTGGCAGTTCATTCTCGTAACTGCTGGTGTGTTTCCAGATCACTCTATACCACCACTATGGCGCATTGGTTCTCCTCTAGTGCGCATTGGTTAAGTCATACATAGTATATCTTGTGTAAATGATTCATTATTCATAACGGTTAATGAGGATTCTTCCATTCTTTCTCTTTTGCTTCTTCTTTCTCAATTTTTCTCTGCATATGTGTGTGGTATTTTCTATCTAAATCTATTATGTGCAGGTTCAACACATTTACAATTTATAAAAAAATAAATTACAAGTTATTTTTTATTTTTTAAGAAAATTATAGTTGGAAATTAAACTATTCAATTTTTCAATAACTTTAAATTTATTTTTAAAAATTTGGTTAATTATTTCTCTCATTTGAGGTTGGCTCTCCTTCAACACAATGGGATAACACCTAGAAAATACTGTTTAAGATGTTCTTTAAAATTTAAGAGATGGTGTATTATCAAAACCAATGCATATTCAATGGGTGATAGAGTTGATGAAAAAGGGTTTGAATAATAGGAAAGGAGGCATAATTAAATTTTCATAAAAGTGTCAAGACCAAAGAGGCTCTCAAGTATGTGGACTCTTGATGTTTTAAAAGAACGATGATAGCTCAAGACACTCATTAGAAAACCAGACCAACATTTTCATCATGGAATTTAAATTTACATGTTACCAAATTGATTTTATTTAATGAATGAGATGACTCTTTAAGTGTAGCATTACTAGATTTGTGGTCAAGAAACGACATTTATACAACATTGTTTTTTTACTTTTACATGCTCAAATCAAGCCTTTCAAGAAAATTATCTTATTTTAATTTATTTAAGCATTGATGTCGTGTCTTTATATCAACATCCTTCGTAAATACTGACGTTAGATTGACATATTTGTAAGTTGATATGATGATGGGTATGGGATATTCATATCTCCCCAAAACATCATTTTAATGACATCTTGAAGGTCATTAAACTAATGCCTTTGAAGCTATCAATTCATGTTGCAGGAGAGGGGATATTAGGAAGCCAGTTTATCTACATTTCCAAGTGAATAAATTTTGATGTGGATGCAATCAAAATAATGCTAATATGCCAATATATCAATGCTTATGTAGGGAAATCGACACTTTCATGTCGATATATTGATGTTAGGGGATAATTTCACTATGAAATCCCCATCCCACATCTCTTCAAATTTTCCTTCTAAAAAATGTTACCAACAATGCATAATACCATAAAACGATCCGCGGGCGGGCAGAAAGAGAAGTCCTCCCAAACTGGCGGGCAGGATGGGCACATAATGTTTGTAATTCTATGAAGAGCATTAGAGTTCTGAAGACTTGGATTTGATTGGACCAACCCAAGCCTCGATGGTTCGAGTTTCTCACCTGTCAAAAACCAATGGAAACCCTTACTTCAAGGATTCTTTCCAAGTGTTGCGAGTGATTTTGCATTCAAGATGGGAAATAAGGATGATACATGGTTGTAGTAACCAAACAATGGTGACGATTTGTCAACATTGTCAAGCTATTACAACCATGCATCATCACCATTTCCCATGTTCAACTCATAACAACAAGAAACATTATTCCAGATCATTCGTACGGATCACTTTCAAAGGGAAAAATGTAGAACTATGAGATGGGGGTTGCATAGCAAAACATATAAGGAAAAAAATGTAATCACCTTAGATACTTGTGCGAGAATTCTTCATCACATTTTCCTTCTATTTTTATTTCAAAAAATATTGAATGGCAAGTACATTTCAATCACTTATATCACCATTTTTTGTCATTTTAATTTGTTCATCATTGTTACATATGACATAAGACAAAAAAAATTAGTGGAAGAATAGGTCAATTCATTTCATCTCAATAAGTTTTAGTAGATGTTGAAGGACAATATTATATTAAAGGATGAACCTATCAAAATGTTCTTGTATTTGATCTTTGTTTGAGTCAAAATGTTACTTTCCATGGGCCACTTCTAGAGTGGCTATGAAATGCAAATAGATTCTGGAAGTCTTACCACCCATTTATTTACAAACATGTTTTTACTTGCATCATTCTCTAATTGAGTTGAAATTTTTCTTTCAATAGGTCACTTCTTATGTGATTATGGAACACATTAATAACTTCCATCCACAATCAAGTTTGCACTTGGATCATTCTTCGGTTGACTCAGCCAGAGAGTTGCTAGGGTATTTAGACACTTAGGAGTTAGTCAAGATCTAGTTGGTCTAATGTGTTGTTAGGTAAAAGTGTGTTTCTTAGTGTTTTTCTTTAGTATGCATTAGTATGCATTTCTAGTTAAGAAATCTAATGGTCACAATATGTTCCAAACATAGAGTGATCCGACAGTTCATATTCTCCTTGATCGTAATGACCATTGATTCGTGGCTTAACACCCGATTGGTCCATGATATCTATTTAAAGAGCATGGAGGTTCATTTTTCGATGATCGATTTTGAGAAACTCTCTTGTAAAATATCTCTATAATATTTTTATTTTTCATTAATAAACTGCTCCAAGTGGCCGCGTTGGCTGGGGCCATGGATGTTTCCTCGTAGGGGTTTTACCACATCAAAACATCAGTGTGTTGATCTTTGATATGGTTGTGTGAGTAGTTAGTGAAGGTTTTCACCCTCTATTGGAATACATGTGTTTTCAAACATGGTAACAGACACTGTTTGAAGATCCACTCCTATTGTAGATCGAGATCGTGAAGCCGAGTTGCCTCATATCCATTTTATGTCATTTTCGTACATTTCTGGGTTGAGAGGATTGTTTTATTGCATCCAAAGCACTCTTTTCAGTCAAGAACTCTTTTCATTTCACTCAAAAAAGTTTATGTTTGCCCAAGATATGGCCATTTCAATCAAATCTGGAGGTATAAAGCTTGAATATGCATTTTTTTAAATTTTTGCAGAGTATTATTTTGGTTTAATTTTGGTTTTATATTATTTATTTCTGGGTTGCTACTCTTTTAGATCTGCGTATACTCTTTTCCCCACACCCTGTTGCGATCTCCATAAATCAGAAACAGATAGGAAAAGGTGCATCTTCCCGGTAAGCTAACCAAGATCTAACTCTTGTTGTCATTGAGAAGCGGAATTTTTTTTCTTGTTTCAAAAGAGTTATTTTTAGCACGCTCTCCAAGGTTGTCTTCAACAACAACAACAACAACAACAACAACCCCATTTCTCTTCCTAAACAATACAATATGTTTTGCTAGACCATTTGGTTAAAAGTTGTCTTATTAAGTAAGAGGTCTTGAGTTCTAAGTCTCTCTTTTTGTTACTTTTTTTGAAAAAGTTCATGATAAAATTGTAAAGTGTATTTCACTTCAAGTATAAAAGTGAATCACTATAAGTAGCTTTAATATTTTATTTTAGAGTTATTTATTTTGCATGCATCTTTTCTTATAAAGTAACTTCATTGTAAAAGTGATCTCCACTTCTCTTTATAAAAGTGGGTCACTTCATAAAACAACTTGCACCACCACGTGGTCCTTTGGTTACCGTTTATGTTTTTTTTTAAAAGGGCATAACTCTCACATCCGAAGTCCATTTTCAATGTCGTTTTTTTAAAACCGCATAACTTTTCAAGATCTTTCCATCTAGATCATCAGTTTCATTTTTTAAATCCATATTATCTGTATATTTAATATGGCTTCTACAAGTAATCTCTTTCTTACCAACACCAACTACTTCCAATGGAAATCTCATATGTAGGATTTATTAAGAAGTAAACGCTTATACCAGATTACCTTGGGAAATGAAACAACACCCACTGATGCTGATAAGAAAGTCAAATGGGATAATAGGAATGATGAAGCACATGGATTAATCATAATGTCCATCTCTCTTGATTTAAGGTTCCACCTTCAATCAATTGATCAACCCAAAGAAGCTTGGGACAAGATTGAATCTGTGTTTGGTAAACACAATATTATTCGAGCACAACAGTTAGAAAATCAAGTATTGACTTTAAGTCCAAATGATTTTTCTTGCATTGAAGACTATATATCTAAGTTTAAAACACTCAGAACTTTATGTGAAGAATGTAAGATAAAGATAGAAGAAGAGCGTTGCATCTATCTTATTCTTTCTAAGCTAGGTAGTGCATATTATGTGTTTGTATATATATTTTATGCCATGCAAGAGGCTCTGGGGACAGCTTATAAAAAACCCAGTCTTGAGAAATTTTGTGATGCTTTGATTAGAGAGCAAGATAAGCTTGTACAACTTGGATTGATCAAGACTGCAGGTACCTCCAACAAATCCTTAGTTGTCCATCAGAAAGATAAACCCAAGAATCACAAGAAGCAACATCCTCGCCACAACAAAAAGAAATATAAGGGTCCCAAACCCACTCAGACAACTTTCGTTCCTAATGGTGACAAAGGAGCAAAATATAAAAGTAAGAATATCGATAGACATGATGAGTCCAAATGTTTCAAGAAGATGGAAGATTTAGAAGCAGTGATGAAGAAGAAGAACATCAGTATTGATTCTACTACTTCTTCTTCTTCTCATGGACATGCACTTTCTGCTTTTGGTTTCTCCTTCAATACAACTTCTACTTCTTCTTCTGATGAGTGATTTATTGATTCTAGAGCATCTTATCATATGGCTAAGGATAGAGACATATTTTGTGCTCTAAATGAATATAACACCAAGAAAATATTTGTTGGTGATGATAGATCTCTTAGTG
>JASDQU010735303.1:199192-210450 GCA_032191745.1 Picea mariana
TGATATGGAAATATGATAATGATGTGTAAGAAGAGTTGAATATGACGGCAGCATAGCAAAAGTTTGATGTTTTATTGCCTTTACATTTTTATAGAACCACTTTATAAATTTTTACATATTGGATATAACTATACCATACAATATATGCACATTATATCACGATCATACAAAAAATGACCATCCAAAAAGCCCAAAATTTGGCAAAATACCAAAGGCATAGAAGGAAAAAAGTTATATAGTATGCAGATTCTATAAAATAGAGAAAATATATGTTTAAGAAGCTCTTGAAGGCTTCTAGCTTCATACATGGAGTTAATTATATCCTCCTCCTCCAGTGGCAGGGAATCCATTAATGAGAGTATGGCGTTGAGATCCTGAAAGCCGTTAAGGCAAGAGTCCTAGTCTATCGAGGCACTGCTCATCCACTTCTCCACTTTAGCTAGATTTTTAAGCAGCTTCAACAAGCTGGTAAACTAGCTTCCAAGCTCTAAAGAGTTACTACATTTGGAAACATTGGTAGTTATAGCAATAGATGTGGAACATCAAGGTAAGTTTGATATTCACAAGCACAAATTATGTAGAATTTTATTCTTCATATTTAGTCTTTTAAAACTATTATATTTGGAAACATTGGTAGTTACAACAATAGATGTGGAACATCAAAGTAAGTTTGATATTCACAAGTATAAATTATGTAGAATTTCATTTTTCATATTTAGGTTTTTAAAACTATTTTCATCTCTCTAAATTCATTGATGTATATGTTTGAGAATTTCCAATCTCAAGTAAATTGAATCAGCAACATAGATATTTGTAGGATCATATAATAATGAAATCAACCTTATTCTAACATGAGATACATTAATTTTTACAAGCACAAAATTATGTAGAATTTCATTGTGAATATTTATGTCAATAAAATTATAATTATATCTCAATTTGCTAATATATTTATTTGTAACTCTTGAGTCTCAACTAATTTGAATCAACAATATGACCATATAATAATAAAGTTTACCTTATTCTAGCATAATATACACCAATTTATTATCTTTTTTTATTATTTTTTAATTTATTTTTTTCTCAATTTTTCAATGAATTCATCAAAATCCTAAACAACTTTTTTTAGTTCAATGGATTATGTTGGAAACAACAAATCATTCAATTTTCACCCTCTATTTCAATTATATAAAGATATTAAAGAGCATGAAAATGTTTAGTTTATTTGCAACCAGTTTCCACAGTTGTTGATGACCAAAATAATTATTATGAATAAACCAGACAATCACTATGATATATTATTGGAAATTTAGTTTCATGGTGCAAACCAACCTATAGCTAAAATTTATTTGTTTTTGACAAAATCATTAATATTATGAATTAGACTTGTTTTGTTTAAAAGAGTGAAATTCTCTATCAGAAGGACCCACCTACAACTAAAATTTATATTTCAAATAGAACCTATGAATATTCTGAATTAGACTTGTTTTATTTACAGAAGTCAAATACTCTATCCTAACGTGGGGATTGATTGGTATATATTATCATATTATAATAGTTGTTGATATAGTGGCATAGAAAGAAAATTTCGAGGGATAGGCAATCAAAATGGTTGGTTCCCATAGACCCGATGGGAGTTTGTTACCAATTCATCAAGGAAACCCTAGTCCTAGAACTATTATCAACCAATTGTTGGACATTCAACCATACATGAAGTGCCTTGAAAGCCTAAGTTAGTGTGTCAAAACCAACCTGATATCCCTTCCATGGATGTTATCTCTATCTACCCAATCATAATGGATATTGTCTTTCCCACACGCATAGCTTCAGTCAAATTCATAGCTCATGCCAAAATTTTGATTACAAATATTAGAAAGTACTTACTTGGAATGTGTAATGGTTTGCATTCAAGCCCTGAACCAACTAAATTATATTCAAGTATTAGTTAGAGTGCATAATGCTTTACATTTGAGCCCTTAAAGTAGTTGAATCATATTCAAAATCAACATTCTTAACATCAATTTTCAATATTTCTAAATTCCATTACGTTATTTCAGAGTTTTGATATCACAATTGTAGGTGGATTTGAAAGACAATAGACCTTCATTGAAACCATGGAATATCTCCCCTCTCTACATCTCTTGAAAGTTGGTATTTGGATCATTAACTATTGGATATATATACATTATGCCATGCATATAATCAATCTATCTTATCATAAGGAGTCAAACCATAGAGTTCTAATCTAATGGATAAGAAGGCTCACATAATTTCTTCTTTCTTCAATTCTATAGTTTAAATCTTCCAACTAGATCACCACATTAGATTGCTCAATATAATCACAATTCATAAAAGAGTCTTGGTCATGAACTCGATCATCATCTATCACTTTGCACACTGAAAGATCCATTGGTTTAGAGTTCACCCAAACCTAAAAGTAGTCTTGGGTTTGTTGAAAATGGTCTAGAAAATTAGCTAATATTAAACATTGTGCTTCAACATGTTATTCACATGAGCTATACCCAAAGAAATAACTTTAGGAATTAATAAGATCTCTATATTTGATGCATTTACATGAAAACCCAAAGGTAGTGTAGAAGGAAGTGGTGGCACTGTAGAAGAAGGTTGTGAGAGGTCGTGATAGGTGAAGAAAGTTATGATAGGTACAAAAAGGAGACGTAGAAGGTCTTGGCACAAAATGAAGAATTAAATTAATTAATGTAAAATTTTATTAGTCTAACAAATATTTAATGGTAGTTTAATACTTAGCCACCAACTAGTACAACTTCAAACAAATATTTAATAGTGGTTTAATAGTTTTTTTTATTGCAATGAATTAAATAAAATTAAATATATTTATTGGATCAAACAATTATTACATTTTGTATTTTAAAATCTTTCAAATTTTGATTTTTATGAATTTTTAAATTTGACAAATATAAAGATAAAAAGTACATCAAGAATATTTATAACCATTACACTATTTAAATCAATCAACAATTAAAATTTTCACATTTAAAAAAATTTCAATTTTTTTTTTTGATATTTCAAAATAATCGTATCAATAAAAGTTGTTTACAAACCATAGCATGAAATCTAAAAAACAATTCAAATAATATGCAGTCATGTTACTTTAACTTTGTACCAAAAATTATAGTTCGGTGAGGAGGGACTTAAAAATATTAAAAAAAAACACACATTAATAAAAGTTTTTTACAAACCATGGCATAAAATCTATAAATAAGTTCTAATGAGTACAGTGTTTCTGGTCTTTAATGTTGGGTAATAAACCAGAGATTTTTTATTTGCCGAGGGGTTAGTATGGGTTTCGGTTTAAAACTGCAGAAGAGACATTTCTTACACTGGATAAGATGTGGATTTTCTATGGTGGTAGCCTAATGCTAAAATGTTGGAGGATAAGTTTTGATCCAGCACAAGACTAATTTCAGTTTCGACATCTCTAGGTCCAGTTACCGAGTTTACCATTAGAACTCTGGAATGAGAAAGCTTTGGAAGCCATTGGCAATGTCCTCGGTCATTTTATAAAAGTGGATGACTTGTCTCTTAATGCACTAGAAAGACGTTTGGGTAAGATTTTGGTTGAAGTTGACATACATTTAGGATTACAGGAGTCCATAGAGATTTAGTGGTGAGGTCACACCTTCAGCCAAAAAATGGACTATCTGGGTATACCCTTTTGGTGCTCAATCTTTCGAAGGACCAACCATTTGAGAAAGAATTTTTGAGGTTATATGGAGGACGAGGATTCAGAAGACTCTATGCTTAGGAATTCGACCATATATGAATCTTCGGGTGTGGAATCCTTCGAGCAAGAATCAATCAGTGTAGAACCAAAGGTGGCAAAACAACCAAACTTTCTAAACACTGTCATGGGTAAGTTGAAAGCTCTCTGTCCATCCCTCTTTTTTTCACTATCGGCTTGGGAAAGGGATACACTTGATTCTTCCACTCCTCTGGTTGCTGGAACTGTGCATACTTCTCTTGTTGTCACACAGTCTGTTCAGGAGGGTTTACTTACTACAAAGTCTGTATTTCTAAATCGTGTGAGCGGGAGGAACTATGATAACACTTTGGCTAAGATTCTAATTCCTAGGGGGGTTAGGGCTACACCTAGAGTCCCTGAAGGGGAAAACCCTTTTCCTATGGAAACTTTAACTAAGGAGGCTGAGGATTATTTAGGAGATGGGGTTACGACCAGTGATATGGATGGGGGATATATTATTCTGAAAGGATTTAGGGAACCAGAACTAGGAGAGAGTTCCATGGGATATGTTATGGAGACCCTAGTCTCATCTTACAGAGAGGCTATTACCCCTTTCCCTATCCCTACCTATCAGGGGAGGAAGGTTATTCAAATATTGAGATCTACTGGAACTATCAGATAGTTGGAAAATACTGGGAAGGGTTTAGAAAAAGAATACACCTGGTCAAAGGGCTTGGGATATGAGATCTCCCCCATAAAAACTAGGAGTGCACGTAAAAAATCTATTGTCCGCCCTACTGATATTGTCTCACTTCCTTCCATTTTTACTGATAATCGGGTTCTTAGAGGCATGAAATCCCTTGATAGGGATAAGCCATGAAATTACTCTCCCTAAATATCAGAGGGGTGGGGGGGACCCTGAAATCGACCTCCATGCGCAGACTCTTGTATAAGACAAAACCTGATATAATTTTTCTACAAGAAACACTGGTGGATGAAAAAAACGCTAGGTCTTTTATGCATTTGTTTTGTTCAAGTTGGTTAACTTGTGTTGTAAGATTGATTGGAAAGTATGGTGGGATATTGGTGACTTGGGACCCAGATAAACTTGATTTAGCACCTTACCTTAGATGTGGTGGTATTTTTCTCACAGGTACTTGTTTGGAGAATAACAAGTCGATATTTCTGCTAAATTTTTATGGTCCTTGTAACAAGAGAAAGGCATTTTGGGAAAAGGTGGATTGTAGAGGTATGTTGTCTCATAAAAACTTGATTGTTGTAGAGGATTAAAAATTTACTACTAGTGCAGCTGAGGTCTAGGGAGTTTCAGCACACTTGGATATGCTGACTGGTTTCTTTAAAGATCTCTTTCAGGATAATCATTTGGTAGATATTTTACCGGATGCATTGGTCCCCACGTGGCAGAATGGAAGGGTGGGGATTGATATCATTTTTAAAAGGTTGGATCGTATTTATATATCAAAGGATATTTTAAGTGAAGTTGGAAGATATAGATCCTGGGTGAAATATCCATATTTCTCAGACCATGGAACAATACTTGTACAATTTGAAAACCTACAATTTCCTACGGCCTACCCTTTTAAGTTAAATTCGACTTGGTTCATAGAAGAACAATTTTTTACTATAGTGAAAGAAGTTTAGACAAATCAAGGCTTTAAGATTAAAACATGCATACAACAAATATTTGTGTGGAAATTGAAAGTTTTAAAACAACATATTAAAACCTGGGTAAAATTACAAAGAAAGAACAAGCTCTTTAGACTAGAAAATATGGAGGAGGAGCTTCATGACTATTATCTGGAAAAAACGAGGGAGGTGAGGGGCCAATTATCAGACTGCCACATAAAGAGCTTGGAGGAAGAGTGAAATAAATTTGTTCTTTATGATGAAGAACTTTGGAGACAGAGGAGCAAAGCCACTTGGTTGAAAAGTGGCAATCAAAATACAAGGTTTTTTCATAGCTTTGCTAGTGCTAGAAGGAACAACAAGCATATCTGGGAAGTTCTGGATGAGAAGGGGCAGAGTCATACTGGACAAGAGGCACTAATAAAGGAGGCCACCAGACATTTTAGAGGTTTTTTTGAACTTGGTGAATAACTTCTCTTAGCTGGACAAGTATATACAACGAGCCTATTCCTCGTTTTGTCACTAAGGAGGACTCTAATTTACTTGATAGACCTTGTACAAAGTTGGAAATTCAGGAAGTTCTCAAGCTCTTTGTAAAAGCTAAAATCTGGGACTTGATGGCTGGATGATCGATTTCTTCTCTCACTCTTTTGACCTGGTAGGGGATGAACTGTTGGAAGAGGATGAGAGGAAAGGTGATAAGATCCCTAAAATCAACTTTTCTAGATTTGATTCAAAAAGTAAATAAACCTATGTCTTTTGGTGACTATAGACCCATAACACTCTGTAACTTATGTTATAAGATGATACCAAAGGTGATTTCTAATAGAATAAAAACAATTCTATCATGGTCTCTGTCGAGTGAACATCTGGATTTTTTAAAAGGTAGACAGATATTGGATGCCATTGGGACGGTGCAAGAATGATTGCATAGAATAAAATTGAAAAAACTGAAGGCTTAAATTTTAAAGCTAGATTTAAAGAAATCATACCACTGTGTTAACTGGGATTTTTTAAGATTGATTTTAATACAAACAAGTTTCATACTTTCAACTACAAATTGGATTATGAGTTGCGTAGTCAGTACCTCATTTGTTGTCCTTATAAATGGAGAGACTTCCCATTTTTTCCAGAGCGGCATAGGACTAAGGAAAGGAAGCTTGTTATCATTGTTGCTATTTATTTTAGTTATGGAAAGTCTTAGCCTACTGCTAAAGAAAGGACATGCCGAAGGAAGTCTAACGGGGGTGAAGGTTTCTAGGATTGTAAAAATTCTCCATCTCTTCTTTGTTGACAATATTCTCATTATGACCAATACTTATTTACAGGAATGAAAGGAGATAAGAAATATCTTAAATCTCTTTTGCAGTGCTTCAGGTCTAAAACTGAGCTTGACCAAGTCTACCTTTCATCATTCGGGACTCCAAGGGGAGATTTTAGAAAAGTTTAAAGAAGCTTATTCCTATAATTTTGTTGATTTGGCTAAAGGTTTTAGATATCTAGGATATTATTTAAAAGATGAAAAATATAAGTTCGAAGATTGGAGATGGATTTTAGAAAAATTTGAAAAAATAATCAGTCATTGGTGTAACAGATGGTTATCCCTCGATGAATGTTTCATTCTTATCAAAGTTGTGATAGAAACATAACATGTGTACTGGATGTCTCTAGCAGCAATACTTGTTTCTGTGCTCAATAAGATTAGACAATTAATCTACAACTTCCTTTGGTCGAGATGTAGTGAAAAACAACATCTCCACCTATGCAGTTGGGAATTGATTTCCAGAACAAAGTATCTTGGTGGCTGGGTATTAAGGAATATTGATATTTTTAATAGAGCTTTGGCAACAAAATCCTTGTGGCGTGTGTTGACAAAGGATGGAATTTGGCATAGGGTAATCAAGGACAAACACCTTCCTTACATATCGGTTCCTACTTGGTTCAGAACAACTACTAATAGCTTGTCCTTAGCTTCACAGACTTGGAAAAATCTTTTAAAATCACTTCATCTTATAACTCATTGGTTAAGCTGGAGTCCTGGGACTAGACATTCAGTTTTAATTAGGAAAGATCAGATCCTGGGCTTGGGGAATTATTCTCTGCTTTCTCAAGATCTCTTGATTGCCTTAAAGCGCAGAAATATTAGATACCTCTACCAGGCTAGAGGTATGAACAGACCATAGTTTATAACTGCACAGTGGAAAGATAGTACTGAGATAGAACTTGTGGGTAATTTGGCACTTGAAAGGGATTTCTTTTGTAGGGATTTAATTGGTACAGGGGTACATATTCAGACCAAAGAAGATGAATTAATTTGGACTGGTGGTGACAATTTGGGTCTCTTAACAGTAAAAAATGTTTATCGCACTCTAGCAAAAAAACTTTGGCAGCAACCAATTGGAGGATGGAGGAATATGTGGTCATGGGAAATAGATTTAAAAATTAGACTATTCACTTGGATAGCTGTGGAAAATAAAATATTAACCTGGGATAATCTACAAAAAAAAGGATGGGAAGTACCAAATATTTGTCATTTATGTTCAAGGGACTTCGAGACAGTCTTGCATTTGCTGGTTAAATGTAACTTTACACAACAAGTATGGCAGAAGATAAAAAAAGTGGACTTAAAATAATTTTTTCTTGGGAAGATAATAATTTACTTACATGTTTTGACAGTTGTCTTAAAAAGTAGTGGAATTTCATTACTCTTCCCTCCTTGGTTTGCTGGTTTATTTGGTTGGATAGAAATAAGAAAACATTTGAAAATGGAATCCCTTATATCCATTCAGTTGTTTATAATTCAATGGGGATATTGGATAGTTACTTAGGTACTCAGAAAGTGTTATGTCCAAGAATTTCCACACTGCCTTGTCATGCTCTGCCTACACTTGGATGGTTTGATGGTGTAGCCCAATCAAATGGATTACAGAGTGGGGCAGGAGGAATGATTTAATTATCTGACAATACTATTTACAAATGGACCATCAATTGCGGTCCAGGTACAAACACAAGGGTTGAATTGCTTGGTGTTTGGGCGGACTTAATATTGGCTACTCATGTGGATATTGATACTCTACAGGTCTATGGAGACTCAAGAATAATTATTGATTGGTTGTACTGCAGAGGAAATTTACAGGTCATCTCTTTAGTAGGTTGGAAGGATAGAATTAGAGAACTATCCAATTCATTCAGTACAATCAGGTTCTCTCACATTTATCGGGAACAAAATCGGGAAGCTGATTCATTATCCAAAAAGGATTTACATAATCCAGAAGGGAAGATAATATATAACAAATGGATAGAAGGAAATGAGGGTCCCTCTCATTTTTTGCACCTATTTTAGAATATTTCTATTCCTATTGTTTTTTGTAGTACTTCTAATGATTTCATAGATTAAGGAGGTAGATACTTTATGTCTCCATACAATCCCTAATCTGTCTGAGATGGAAAGTATATTGTTATTGGTTTTTTTGTTTTTGAGGAAGTGTTGGATTGTTTTCATCACTGAATAACTTTGAACTCTTTGTAGTTACCTGGACAGGTCTTTTTAGTGTTGTGCACACTATTATATCTAATATAATGCGAAATGTTCTGCTAAAAAAAAAGTTACTTTGACTTTGTACCAAAAACTATAGTGTGGTGAGGCAGGGACTTAAAAAAGTAATTGCTACTTTAATGATTAATCTCTTAAACAAATGACATAGTGCAATCGATCATGCGGTAATGAAAAACATGAAACCAAACAACATGGTTATTTAAATTAATTATTACTTTATATTATTTTAAATTAATTATTATTTTATATTATTATTCAAAATAGATATTATTTAATGTTAAAATATGAAATTACTTATGAAAATATAAAGAAAATCCATTAAATCCAAATGTTGTGCATGTTTGTGATGCGAATGGAGCTCTATGTAGATACATAATTGTTACTGTAATTATTAACCTATAAAAAATTACATTTTTTTATTTTTTTATTTTTAGATCTAGGGGAGTTGATAATTGGATTGGATTATCTAGATGAGGTCTAGATTCAAATCCTATTGGATTCCACTATAAACCCTATGCTAGTGCTAACGACTCGTAAACCAACACCTAGCAAGAAACTTATGATTTAGAAAGGGTCGAGAGTTTAAAGACACACCAACAAAGGGGTTCCCAAGCATGGGGGGTGTCTACCCTTCTAGCCTTATCTCAATGGACCAAGTATTCATCAAATATTTGAACCCATGAGAGAAGAGTGCAAGACTTACCTCACAACCATTCAAACAAACCACCTCAACTACGTTTTGCAATTATTGATATAGTGGACAAGTAAGGTTATTGGACACATACTAACAACGTAGATTTATATGTCTTAAGAAAGGGTGTTTCATGCTCAATTATTAATATTTAACAGGTTGATGGAAACAATTTATAATAGTAGTCATCATTACAACTTAAACTCGTCATATGATGGGAAAGAAATGTCATCTCAAGACTCACACCATGAGTAAAAATTTGTGTTTAATTATGAAGTCTTTCTTACACATCCCAAGTTAAATGATATACTAGCATCCCAAGTTATGATAGACTTATGATACCATGATACACTTTATTTCGACATTTATATACTGTGAAACTTCGGGACAAAGTTTAAACCAAGAGGGTGTGTATGCAACATCCCACTCTTGTGCACACTGAGCAAACTTATTCTTTGAGGACACTTGCTTGAAAGTGATCCAGATTATTATACTATTGGTCGTTTTCTTATGATTATGAGGCATTATGGATGTGATGATGTGTTATTTTGTTATGTTTACATAGACAGGTGCTATTGACTAGGTCCTCCTGAGTGCGCAGGAATTTGGACCTCGAGGATGCAGAGGCATCGATGAAACCTCTTGGTTTCTGGATTGAGTCAGGGAGTGGACTATTGGGGTTTGATTGTTGTAATTATGACATGTGTACATCTGATTAGATGTTATGATGATTGATTATTTTTCTAACTTGATTCATTGATGATGTAGGCTGATGATAGCTTTCCTACCAGACTCACATGTGGAGGAGAGGGGTCATGCACGCCAACCATAGATGTTGAGGGAGAGGTGTGGACAACAACCCTACCATAGCCTACTAGCACTCTCATCCTGGCTCGAACTTTAGGTTAACGATTACCTAGTTCGAGAAGATCGACAATACCGTGAGGGAAGACTATGAAAGTCGCTCGCGATGATTTTAAGGGGCACGCAATAAGGTAAGGTCCTTATTCCTTAGGGGCCCTTAGTCTTCCATAAGATCCCCTGGTGGGGCATTGACTCCAGGGGTTTTTGATGTCTACCAAGTCAGTCAAGAGGTGAGTGGCACCCTTGGAGCACGTAGTGCGTCTTGAAGGGCACGTCGTGCAAGGAAAATGGAAAGAGGTGATTAACACCCTTGGAGCATGTAGTGCGTCTTGAAGGGAACATCACACAAGGGAAATAAAATGAGGTGAGTGGCACCCTTGGAGCACCTAGTGCATCCTGAAGGGCACGTTGCGTTGCTAACTAATAAGTGAATAAAGCTATATGGCATTAGAACAAATGATGTGATAAGAAATTTTTTAAAACATTTCCCCTAATAAAAATGTCGGTCAACCTAGGAAAATAAAATCTAGGTCTAAGTGATACTTGTGGTAAAAAAACAATAATAATAATAATAATCATTAAACATGTGACGAGAAGGGGATAAGAAATTCAATTAATTTATTAAAATCAAATTATATTGAGGGATTAAAATTTTAAAGGGGAATTGATTGTTTTTCTACATGTGCTAATTAAAAGTTATTAATTAAAAAGAAAAAGGGGTAAAAGGTGATTTTTCTACACTTGCTAAATTGAGTTTTAGTTAAGAAGGGAAAAGA
>JASDQU010735303.1:220059-253986 GCA_032191745.1 Picea mariana
TCTTGATCATAAGTGTCAGATTTTTCCAAATTTGTGTAAAGTGAAAAAACAGGGGTGGCTCCAACACCTAACACCTTGGTCGAAGTGGAACAACAAGTTCCCCTGACCACTGTACTTCCAACTTCCACACCAAAAGTGCATAAGGAAAAAAGGCCTCGACAGGAATTATCTCCGCCTGTCACAGAGGTGTTGTCTGAAGAGTTCCAATTACAAACAAAGAGGCCCAAGACAGTCACAGTTCCCAGCGCTACTGGGGAGACAGAAATCCTGCCTACAACTGTGGTCAAACCCGTCTTTCCACCTTTCGGGACAGTCATTCATAAGGAAATCACCCCAGTAGTACCGAAGAAATCCTCAGGTTCCCCCCTGGACACTCGGTTGAGCAAGACTGGGCCCAAATTGAGCATCTTCGAGAAGTACGAGATGATTAAGAAAAAGAATCAGACTCTTACCAGCAGTACCTATGCTCAGTTTCGAAAGCAAACATAAACTGCGCAGCACAGGCTGTTGTCTGCATTTGACACAGAAAAGGGCAGGATGCACATGGCCTTCCTCTAGGCGCAGGTACCAGTCCCCAAGGTAATCACAGACTACAAGAGGGCCTCCTTTGAGTTCCAGACGAAGGACGTGCACCCAGCAGATCAGATGGATCTGCATAAACAGACAGGGGAGATGGTTTTCCATACATTGGCACATGCTTCAGCTTCTGCAGCAAAATTTCAAGTATCATTAAACAATGCTCAGACCCATATCAAGATGGAGAAGATATCATCCTTTGCAAAAGACAACAGAATCAAAACTTTGGAGGAGCTGGTCCTCAAGATCGGCTATGATCCTGCGAACGTCAAAGCTACACAAGAGATGATAAAGAAGAAAAATGTAGACATCACCTCCTTGAGGAAACAGTTGAAACTCCCACCCATAGAAGACTCACAGGCGAAGGAGATAGTAGAGAAAGAAGGCGAGAAGGACGAAATGCTCAAGCTTCTCATGGAGCAGAACGCCCAGCTCAAAGAAATGGAAGCAGAGATGGAGAAACTGCTAAAGGAGAAAGAGCAGCTGAAGTCTATGGAAGCCATTACATTGAATACTATCCCAATCTCAGGGACAAGCACAACAACAGTAACAACGATCCCATCCACAACACCAGTTACACCACAGGAAGGGACAGTCGATCTCACCAAATCCATGGAGAAAATGAACTTGCAAGAGACAGAAATCAGCAGGCTGAAGAAGGAAGTTGAGAACCTCCAGGAAATCAAAACTTCTTTCCAAACCAATCTATCCAAAGAAAATCAAGTAAATGAGCAGCTTAGGAAGGAACTACAACAGCTCCAAAAGGAAACGGTGGCAAGAAATACTTTGGCTGAAGTCAAATAAAATGTATGGACAGACATCACAAAGTCCATAAACGAAATCTGGCCCATGATCCAAATCATGTTTGAGTAGAATGAGTTGGTCAAGTGGAGCAAACAAGCCATTGAAAAGATCAGAGTAGAATTAGGAGATAGACCAACTCAGGAAAATGAGATCATCAAATTCCTAAATTCTAAGACCTGAGAAGAGCTAGAAGAGTTGAAGATCGAGGACAGAACATAAACCATCCTTGAGGTCAAAAGAGTTTTGACCAACAGGGGATTATTGCTTCAACTAGAAGAAAAGGTTCAGATCATGGACCAGGGGGTACAAAAATTATTCAACAAGATCAAGACTCTCCAGAAGAAAGGTCTCCCAGGTCTGAAGGTTATTAATGATAAACTGATGACACTCCCTGATTACAAAAAGAGATTGTCTGAAGTGTCTAAAGATAGTTAAAAATTTGCTGGCATACAAGGGAGCATCACCGGCAAAGCATTCCTGGACGCTCTTCAGTTGGACATCAGTATCCAACATGAGATTCGATACATTTTCCTCACTAAGCCCACTTTCGCCAAATATACGGAAATGGATGAAGTGTATCGGAGACTGCTCAAAATAACTGTGCCTAGTCATCTCAGATGGGAGGAACTCTGCAATTTGCTCGATTAGCAGATGAAGCTGTCTAGGTCCAGTCACCTGTCCAGTGAGAAGAGGTTGCGCAGGAACCTCGCCAATGACCTACCCCAGAAATTCCGCATACAGTTGTACCAAGTCATCAAGCAGTTTTGATTAGTTAAATTAGTTAGACTAAAAATAGAATGAGCACGTCCTGATCAGTTATGACAGGAACGTTTGTAATTTGAATTATAAATACTTCATCTTTTGAAGTATTGAGGGTTGTTGATCTTCACACCCTAACGCTGTCAAACTGTAACATTTTTGAAGAGATCTGCCATTAATGAAAAGGAGGCACTTTTACAGGATTCTTGCGTATATTCTCTGGTGATGTTTATCCTCTATGCTAAAGTTATTCTTTCTCTGTGATCATATTGTTGTCTGAAACTAATCTTTAAGAGTAACGTATGTTGCAGGATTTATCTCGGATACCCTGTTTCCAACTCTAAAGATTTTAATGTTTATCTTTTGATGCTTTCGATTAAGAAATTCTTAAATGCTTCTTAGTTGAAATTTATCTTTCTCATCTTTTCTTCTGTCCATCATTTAAGCTATTAAAGGATCCAGTGAGTGTATTATCTCGCCCTGTAGAAGTCTTCTTTAATCGTTTCTGGTTGTATTTCACTTTTAATTAAATACAGACCCCATAGCCCAATGGAGGTGTAGACTGTCTCAACCATATTCAAAAACACTTTGACAACAAAACCTACCGATTTCTTTACCTAGCCTAATATCTAAATTAAAAACATAGCTAAATCCTATAGAGAGATCCCTCTCTGAAGCTGGAAGGGCTAGATCATAGCTTTAAAAGTGGTTGGATAAAGTTACCTTTGTGGATTTCTTCTTTTTCAACCTCTAGGAAATTTACCAAGTGCTAACAGTCGGTTTCACAATCATGTAGGAAGTGCAGGACTTGATATACTTGTTGACCTCCTATCGAAGTTTTGGCTAGTAGAAATGTTTCTGTAGCATCGCCACTGTCTTTTCAATGCCTAAGCGTCTTTCCACCCGACTGTAGTGGGATTCCCAGATTAGCTTCGCTCACTCACTTGATGGAACACATATATGGCCCAGATGACACAACAACCCATCCTGAAGATGGAAATTATTGACAACTGCATTTGCCCCCAACATTTGGTAGGTAGTGGTGAATTCTGGGTCTATATCATAGAGTTGGGGCCATCTAAAGGTCTCATGGCTATAAGCGTCTAGCACCATGGTGATTGTCACGACTAGAGGTATGCTGAGGCAATCAGCGACGCGATTGGTGCTTCATGTTTTATACTTTATATTGAGGTGGAATTGTTGCATGTATGTGGACCACTTTTGATGGCAGTCATTCTACAATTTTCCTTGTGTCTGTCTGCATGAACTACAGTAGCTTATGATCAGTGTGGATGATTGTCTCATTCCCAAGAATGTAGTGTCTCCACTAGCAGTAGGCTTACACAATGGAGTACATTTCTTTTTCATAAGTAGGGTACTTACGGACAACATATGATAGTGTCTCACTATGATAGGCCACAGGGTGGTCGTGCTGAGTGAGAATGATGCCCACATCATAGTTGGAAGCATCTGTCTCAATCTCAAAGGGTTGTTGCAGGTCTGGGAGTGAAAGTACTGGGGCTGAGCATAAGCGCTTCTTCAAATCATCAAACGCTTGTTGTTGGGACTGGACCCATGCAAATTTTTCCTTACCACCACCCCTGGTTATTTGGCTAAGGGCCCATGCAATATGGGATAATCCTAGCATGAACCTATGGTAGAAATTGGCAAGGCCCAAGAAGCTCTGGAGCTCAGTGAGTGTGGTTGGGGCTGGCCAGTCACAGATGACTTGGATCTTGGTTGGATCCACATGTACGCCATGTTGATCAATGATGTAGTCTAGGTAATGGACCATGTCCATGCTGAAGGATAATTTTTCCAAGTTGGTGTATAGCTTGTGCTGTCACAGGGTGTGTAGAACCTACTAAATATGCTACAAGTGTTCAACCCAAGTCTTGTTGTAAATGAGAATGCCATCCAGATACACCACTACTAAATTATTGGTGAATGGTCTCAGGATATCATCCATCAACCTCATGAAAGTGGCTGGTGCATTTGTCAAACCAAAGGGCATGACCAACCATTCAAAAAGGTCTTCCTTTGACTTAAAGGCGGTCTTCCATACATTTTTATGTTCTATCGGGACCTGGTGGTAGCCAAACTTCAGATCAATCTTACTGAAGTATTTGTCCCCCATGAGTTGATCAAGGAGGTCATTGATTCGAGGAATCAGGTACGGGTTTCTAACTGTGATTTTATTAAGAGCCCTGTAATTAATGCAGAGTCATCGGGTTCCATATTTCTTCTGTACCAGCATGATTTGTCTCCCACAAGGTGATGATCTGGGATGGATGTGCCCCTTATGGAACAGTTCTTTGATCTGTCACTTGATCTCCTCATTCTCTAACAGAGAGAGGTGATATACTGAGCCATTGGGAAGTGATGTGCCGGGGGTCAGATCGATGGGGTGCTTGACCTGGCAGTGCAGAGGTACCCCGGTAGGTGAGGAGAAGATATATGAGTATTCTTCCATGACCTTATCTAATTACTTCTACTGTGTGGAGAGGTCAGCCGCAAAGACCCTGGATGTGGTTGTGATCTTTCGCTTATTCTGAGAGAAAATCATGAAGAAGACAAACTTCCCCATCTAAGAGATGACCTTCCTACATTTCTTAGTAGAGATCAAGTAAATAGCACTAAGTGGGACTGCCTCAGCTATCCTGTACAATTTCCTGTTAAAAGTAATAATAACACTACAAGGCCTAGACTCATATACATCATGACGTTTCCATAAATAAGGTTGTCCCAAAAGAACATCACAAACTTCGAGAGGAGAAACAACACACAATACCTCGTCTTTGAAGGGCTTGAAGTCGTACGACAGTCGACACTGTTGGCTAACGAGAAGATTGCTTCCCTGGGGGAGCCATCCAATGGTGTAGGGTTGTGGGTGTAGTGTTGTCGACAGGACCATTCGCTTGACGATATCTTCTTAGATGAGGTTCTTCTGGCTACCGCTATCAATGATGAAGTGTAGCGACGTTCCTTTTACCCACATCTGTGAATCGAAGAGGCGCTCTCCTTCTTCTCGCTCATCTGGTTCACCAGGCTGGAGCTTCGTGGTAGTAACAGTGGCACTGGGTTTTGCGTCAATAATCTGTCTACCCTTTTCTGGTTCTGGCTCAGATTTAGAACCCGCATCTGATTCAAAGGTTTTCACTTCGGCCATCAGCGACTGCTTTGAGTGGCAGTCAACAATGTTATGGCAATGGATTTTATGGAAGTCACACCACTTCCCAGTATCTTTATTTTTATTTCCAGTGTCCTTTGCTTACATCTTGGACTGGTTGTCCTGATACTATCCATATTTTCTTTGTCGTTTGTTCTATGGGTTGGGGCTGCCCTTTCTTGGTTTTTTTTGTGAGGGGTTCCCAAGCCTAAATTGCCACATCTTTTGTTTGAGATTCTACTCGATTTTTATGGCATATCGGTACGCCGCGCCCAAGGATGAGATGTCCATAAATTACATTTCGGTCTAGATGTATCTATGCAAAGCACCGTGATACTTGAGCATCAGATGTCTCTCTAAATATTTGATACCCAGCTTGGTGCGCAAGGTATGGAAGATATTTGTGAAATCTGGCACTGCTTGGTCTCTTTCTTGT
This sequence comes from Picea mariana, assembly GCA_032191745.1. Taxonomy (NCBI): domain Eukaryota; kingdom Viridiplantae; phylum Streptophyta; class Pinopsida; order Pinales; family Pinaceae; genus Picea; species Picea mariana. The sequence goes on from JASDQU010735303.1 coordinate 225,804, forward strand.
CGCAGTGTGGTCCATTTGGTATACAAGTCATCATACCTTCCGAAAAGGTAGTATTGTTCCTTAATAGCATCCCTGAAGGATTCCTAGGTGGTTGTGACTATAAATAATGAGGGTTCCTCTGTTTCCTTTTGCTCACAGAAAGTTTCCCACCAATCTTTTACATGGGGAACGGCTTTGAGGAGTGAAAAAGTAATCTTTTATATATTCAAAAAGTTATGGACAGAAAAATACTCTTCTAGTAGATTCAACCACTTGTCTACAACATCTGCGTCTATCTGACCTTCAAATATGGGAATATCTAAGTTTATTTGTACCTTGAAGGGGGTGACGCCTCCGCTCGAAGAAGATGCATCGCCTATTGGTAGTCGTCGAAGGATTTGCGCGAAACTATCCATCATCTCGTTCCTTTGTTGTGTTAGGGCTTCCTCAATCAACATTTTGAAAGGATCTCCTGTTCCTTCATGTTTCTTTTCTCGTTCCATGAGAGGTCTCTTGGGCATGCGAGAGATTTTTTCCTCAACAGAAACAAGATTAAGACCTAACTCTTTGCACTCCGACCTCATTGGGGACATACATTAAGATGACAAGGTGAAGACCACTCTGATACCACTAGTAAATTGAAGTGCAAGATCAATAGTAATCTACCATGCAAAAATAAAAGCATGTGTATCGTAGCCCAAGGTGATAGCTCCGAGTCGTTGTCTTGCGCGCTCCATGAAACTCCTGCTTGTCGACCAGTGTGACTTCATTGGTACATCCCATCCAATGCTAGGGGTACTCTTCTTCCCCCTTAGCCCCACAAGCCGCAAAGGGGCCACACACTCTACACCAAAGAACAACTAGCAACCAGCTTGCCTCAAAAGGTCGAGCTACCACTTGTACCTGAGTTGGGTATCCCAACTCCAAAAAGATAAGTCAGTGAAGTCAAAAATTATGCAGCATAACATTACACATAACAACCCCCCCTTCATACACCTCCTGCTCCATCCTTTTATAGAGTTTCTAAGTGATTTCTTTCCCAAATTCCCATTTAATTTATTTTTCATTAATTTAATTCAGAAAAACTTTCCTTTTTCTTTATGTTTCCCCTTTTTCCATTAGTTTCCTTTTTTTTAAGTTTCCCTCTTTTCCCTTCTTAACTAAAACTCAATTTAGCAAGTGTAGAAAAATCACCTTTTACCCCTTTTTCTTTTTAATTAATAACTTTTAATTAGCATATGTAGAAAAACAATTAATTCCCCTTTAAAATTTTAATCCCTCGATATAATTTGATTTTAATAAATTAATTGAATTTCTTACCCCCTTCTCATCACATGTTTAATGATTATTATTAATATTATTATTTTACCACAAGTATCACTTAGACCTAGATTTTATTTTCCTAGGCTGGACAACATTTTATTAGGGGAAATGTTTTAAAAACTTTCTTATCACATCATTCGTTCTAAGGCCATCTAGGTTTATTCACTTATTAGTTAACAATGCGACGTTCGCTTCAGGATGCACTAGGTGCTCCAAGGGTGCCACTCACATCATTTTTTTTCCGTTGTGTGATGTGCCCTTCAAGATGCACTATGTGCTCCAAGGGTGTTACTCGCCTATTTCCATTTTCCTAGGGCAACGTTCCCTTCAGGACGCACTACGTGCTCCAAGGGTGCCACTTGCCTCTTGATTGACTTGGTATACATCAAAAACCCTTGGAGTCAATACTCCACCAGGTGATATTTTGGAATACTAAGGGCCTCTAAGGAATAAGACCCCTGCCTTATTGCGTGCCCCTTAGAATCATCATGAGCGACTGTCATAGTCTGCCCTCAAGGCATCGTGGAACTTCTCGAACTAGGTAATATTTAACCTACAGTTCGAGCCAAGGCGGGAATGCTAGTAGGTTGTGGTAGGTTTGTTGTCCAAACCTCTCCCTCAATGTCTCTGGTTGTCATGCATGACCCCTCTACTCCACATGTGAGTCTATTCGGCAAGCTATCGTCAGCCTGCATCATCAACAAATCATGTCAGCAAAATAATCAATCATCATAACATCTAATCAGATGTACACATGTCATAATTACAACAATCAAACCCCAATAGTCCACTCTGTGACTCAATCTAGAGTCCAAGGGGTTTCATCGATGCCTCTGCATCCTCGAGGTCCAAAGTCCTATGCACTCAAGAGGACCCATTCAATATCACCTGTCTATGTAAACATAACAAAATAACACATCATCACATCCATAATGCCTCATAATCATAATCAAATGGCTAGTAGTATAATAATCTAGATCACTTGCAAGCAAGTGTCCTCAAAGAATAAGTTATCTTAGTGTGCGCAAGAGTGGGGTGTTACATACACCCCCTCTTGGTTTAAACTTCATCCTGAAGTTTCACAGTATATAAATGTCGAAGTAAAGTGTATCATGGTATCATAAGTCTATCTATCAAACAAAAATGGAAACTGGTAGCGCATATCATATGGGTCCTCCTAGGTCGCTAAGTGCGGACTATAGCTGTCCCACTCGACCTTGACCTGATCCACTATTCGACGTTGTAGCCATTGAATGCGATGGTCCCGAATATGGGTCAACTCTACTATGAGAACACCCTCGTCTGACACCTGCAAGGGACTCATGTCAATAACATGTGTAGGGTCACTAATTATAATGTCTCAAACATAGATGTGGAGGACATCGTCCATACACCGCAGGGAATCAGGCGAGGCTAGTTGATAGGCCACAAGCCCCTTCCTCTCCACAATCATGAAAGGTCCCACAAAACTAGGAGAGATTTTAGCTCCCTTTCCAAAATTGATTGAACTCTTATGCAGTTTTACTCGCAAGAAGACTCAATCACCAACTTCATAACTATGGTCGACACGACGTGCATCGACATAACTCTTCTACCAATCCTACGCTTCTTTGATCCTTTGTCTTATTGTTTGCATTTTATCTTCCAATTCTTGGATCGCTTCTGGTCCCACCAAGACCCTATCCTCAAGTTGATCCCAAATCAAAGCCGTTTGACACGGTCACCCATAAAGAAACTCTAAAGACACCATCTTAATGGTGCTTTGGTAATTGTTGTTATAAGAAAATTCTACCAGTGGAAATAATTCTTCCCAATGCTTCTATTGGTCCATCACGTACATACACAACATGTCCTACAAGACTTGGTTTGTTCATTCAATCTTCCCATCTATCTCTGGGTGATATGAAGTACTAAAGTTAAGTTGGGTTCCCAAGGCCTCTTGGAAACTAGTCCAAAATCGTCCAGTAAACACCAATCCTCGATCAGATATAATCCTATCAGGTATGCCATGCAGCCTCACAATCTCACTGAAGAAAACTCTATCTAAGTGAGGTGCTTGATACATCGTACGCATAGGAATAAAAGAGCACTCTTCGTTAGAGTTTCGATTACCAAAAAAATCGAGTCATGTCTCCTTGTCATCAGTGGCAATCCAACAATGAAATCCATTGAAATAACCTCCCATTTCGATAATGGAATAGCGTGTGGTTTTAGTAATCCCATTGGATGTCTATGTTCAGCCTTCACCTACTAACATTCTAGACATCTAGCCACATAGTTGACTATGTCTTCCTTCATTCCTTTCCATAAGAATAAGAGTTTAAGGTATGCCCTCATCTTCGTGACCCCTGGGCGAGCCATGTACACTACTTTTTGAGCCTCGTTTAGCATCAAACTGCTCAACTCATTGTTCAGTGGTACATAAATCCAATTTTTAAATATCAATAATCCATCGTCGTCAAATGTAAATCCTTCAAATCTTGGTACCATCATTGTGTTTTGTCCGATAAAATCCTTGGCCTCTTTGTACCAGTCATTGTCACATTGTAAAGTTAAAATCTTTTCATGTAGATTCGTCTGAAGAGGAAACACCAAAAAGATGTGTGGTCTCTGAATCAATGCCTCTGCCACCTGGTTCATTGTACCTTTTATGTACGTAACATCGAAATCATACTCACTAAGAAATTTCGACCAACGTCATTGTCACACGTTCAGGGTACTTTGCGTAAAGATGTGTTGTAGTCCACAGTGGTCCGCTTTTAGTTCAAATTTTCATCCAATAAGGAAGTGTCTCCAAACTCTCAAGGAATAAACAATGGCTAACAACTCCAAATCATGTGTCGCATAGTTCTCCTCATTCCTTCTTAATTTCCTTGATATGTAAGTGATCACTCGACCGTCTTGCATTAAGACTCAGCCTAAGCCTTCCTTGGATGCATCAATGCATACCAAGAAGTTTGCGTCCATGTCAGGGACCCTTAGCATCGGTGCTATTGTCAACAAATCCTTGAGCCTCTGAAATGCCTCCACACATTTCTCGGTCCAAACAAAATTCTTCTTCTTCTTATGCAATTCCGTGATCGGATTTTCTATCTTTGAAAATACCTCAACGAACTATTGATAGTATCCTACTAAACCCATGAAGCTACACACTTCTGGGAAATTTTTCCATGCAGACCATTCCATAATAGCCTCGACCTTTGCTGGATCCATGACAATACCTTTGCCAGACATGAAATGCCCTAAGTAGTGAATCTTCGATTGATAAATTGATCATTTGGACAATTTCCCATACATTTTGTGCTCTCGCAGACACTGTAGTACCAAGCGCAAGTGCTCGTCATGCTACTCCATATTTTAAGAGTAAATCAAAATATCGTCTATGAATACTTGGACGAACTTGTCCAAGTATTCGCGGAACACCCCGTTCATCAAACTCATAAATACCCCTGGAGCGTTTGTCAGTCCAAATGGCCAAACAGTAAACACGTAATGTCCAAAAATCATCTTAAAGGCGGTCTTAGGGACTTCATCCTCCTTGATCAGTAAATGGTGATACCCTGATCGCAAATCGATCTTTGAAAACACCTTCGCACCCTTCATCTGATCGAACAGATCATCAATCCTTGACAACGGATATTGATTCTTGATGGTTGTTTTGTTCAATTGATGATAGTCAATGCAGAGTCTCCACGACCCATCCTTCTTTCGTATGAAATTAACAGACACTCCCCAGGGTGACACACTTATACGTATAAGTCCCAGGTCCAACAACTCCTTCAATTGCATTCTCAACTCCTGTAACTTCGGGGTCGACATATGATAAGGTGTTCTAGCTATCGGTTCAGTCCCCGGTTTAGGGTCTATGGTAAACTCCAATTCCCTCTCTTGCAGCATCCCAGGAAACTCTTCTGGGAAGACGTCCGCAAAATCTCTCACCACCGAAAGGTGTTAAAGACCTTTCGCTAGTCCCTTTTCGTTTAATGCAAGGATCACATAAAGATTACACCCCTTACGTATGCTCTTCCGCAGCTAGAAGGAAGAGATGAACCTCAAGGAAACTCCCTAGTTCCAAGCTACAATCACGCGTTGTTGTCCCTCATCATTGACCAAGCTCAATTGTTTCGTCTTACAATTGAGTATCTCCTTATGCGATTCCAACTAGTCCATACCGATCACGATGTCATAAGATCCTAATATCATGATGTACATGTTGGCCCTGGTGACAAACTCTCCTAGGTCAAGGGTATAGCCCATAAACTTTCCTCCAACCTTTTGGTTGGCTCATGAAGCCATCCTTACAAAGATAAACTCATCTTTCTCAATTGCCTTTACCTTAATCCTCTTTAGCGTTGCACCAGAAATGAAACTCTGAGTAGCACCAGGATCTATCAAAATACTAAGGGTCTGGTCAATGATGATACTTGACGTCTAGAGCACAGTCAACTGGTGTTCTTCCTGGTGGTTATTCATCGCTGAATGAATCTGAGAGGCCTTGTCTAATATCCCACAGTAGTGAGCCTGACTAATCTAGATGCACTGGTCCTCTCCTCTAGGAAGTCATGATGGGAATGTGTCTCCCCACAATACAACACACTTTCTCTGGTCTAGTATTCCTAGTACCCAAAGTAGAAGCTAAATTCTAATATTAAGGACCAACATGAACTCATTGACCTTACGTTTCTTGGTAATTTGGTGCAGAGCATATCGAAGCAGCTCCAAAAATGGGCCTCCTACTCGGGAATTGTGCAGTCGCCCTGTCGCAAGGCATTGAACTCATTGAGTTGATGCTCGATGAATTCCTCAGAAAGATACCTCTCCTCAAATCATTCCTCAAACAGTTCCCATGACATGTCTTCGATGACCATGTTCAAAATCGGCAGGAGCGTCTTCCACCATAGAAGAGCGCTCCCTTTCAGTTGAAGACCACCATGCGGACCTTCATGTTGGGAGTATATTCACGAAGCACAAAGAATATCGCTATATTCTCCCACCATGCCTCGACAGTTGTGTCGTTCGAGGCACCAAAGAACTCAGAAAATTTGACCTTCTCGAGTTTGCAGTGAATACTAACGATACTAGTTGGGCGCACTAGGGACCGTCAAGGGTATATGTGCCCTGGACTCATCTCAATACAGATGGTGAATCAAGGCCTCCAAAAATCTCTAGAAGGACCTTGTTATACCATCATCATCCTTTACAACAATCGAATCCAACCCAAGGACTTGTTCTTCCCCTGGGGAGTTAGACTCCAAGGGTGCAAGCACCTCTGGAGGCATCGCACCTCCTTCCATGGCACCACGTTGTGAACCTCTGTGGCGTCCTCTAATCAATATCACCACATGGATACCTTAAAATTTTAAATAGCGTTAGGATAATACTCAAGGGTTTACTGCAGTGGAAACCCTAGCGATCCACAGTTGCAGGGTTGAACCCACTCGGATACCATATGTAACGACCCCAATCGTTACAATTGCAAGCAAAGGAAAAGTGCAATTTTTTTTTTGTTGTTTTTAGGATAGAAGGAAATGAAAACAATAGTTGAACCACACGACCTGATGATGAACCCATGCGGGCAAATTAGGCAACAGACAACAACGAGTCAACGCACTGAACAACGATCAACTGGGCGAAACATGTGTAAATAAAATTATAGAAACGAATACCCATCAGAAACAAACATGATAATGCCGACAAGCTAAAGACGACATCACCATCCTGACACAATGACCTCGACGACCAGTAACTACGATCTCTATGGCATGCAATCCAATGCATGAAGGCGTTACAATCCCCCACACCAACAACAACTATACCGAACAAACACCCATGATGGGAGTCACATACTTCGACCAATTTATCAATCACCTCTATCCATGAGGGCGGCTAATGATCCCCTCTTCAGGAATCATAGGGCCACAGTGCGATGGGCGCAATAGGGACCCATGTGCATCCGGCCTACTTCCAGCCCTTCATCCCCAGATAAAATCCAACAATGCAACACCTTACAAAGATACAATCAATAAATCAATAGGTCCTCATTGAGTTCCTTGTTGGGAGAACGTTTAATAATTCTATAAGGTGATAATCCTAGTACTTAATAATCAACAATTAAGATTATCATAAGGAAAAACCATTATAGGCGATGAACGCATTGAACATCTTTATACCAATGATCTAAATGCAAAAGATGTTGTTTAATCCAATCGAGGGGTAATGCCTTACTCAAAATTAAATCATTATGTCGTCAAAGAGACTAAAATCATGAATTCGATGTCTTATGTCACTAATTAAAACTGAAACAATAAGGCTATCTTAGGAATTCACTACCTTATGAATTCCCTAAATGAAACTGAACTATATCTCGAATATAAATGTTTCAGTGCAACTGAAACCAACAGGTTATTCACATAACAATACATCGAATTCAATACATAACATATTATAATACATACCATTGTAGTCAATACATATTTAATACCATTAAGTACATGTTAGTATAAACCATCGCAGTCAAACATATTATAATCGTAGTCAAAACAAGTCAAATGCTTCTTAAATGAAATCAAAACTTAGTGGTAAGTAATTCACTCTTTAACCATTCAGATTAAATGCTAATCAAATCATTGCAGTTAATTAAATTGTTGTATTCAACCATAGGATTCGTTGTCCTTTAAGCGTTGTACCGATTTAACCCATCAATTAATTCGTTGTCTTTACACAGGTTTAACAATCTAAAGGAAATTAGCAAGGAATAAATATAAATCTTTCTCTCAGAATACCACATTACTGTTTACTAATAATGGCCACAGTATCTACTGATAGTTAGCAGAGTTCAATATGCGTTCTATTAAAATTAATCATTGAGTTAAATGTATTCTCGCTAACAGAATCTATATATACACCCTATTGAAAGTATATTTTGATTGTACATTAAAAATGTCGACGTCATTAAGTACACAAATAATTCACAGAGGTCATTAAAACCATAGAGAATCATTCATTAAAACTCCGAGAATCATTACATCAAAAATGCAGAGGATCCTTTCATTTAAAATGCCAAGAATCAATGCATCAAAACACATGTATCCTCATCCCAATTGCAGGAGAAAAAAAGGGCATAGACAACTCATTGAACCACATAGGTTATTAAAAACTCAAAGAACAAGCGCTGAGGTCATTAACATGTGGAGGTGATAAAAAAACGGTGACCATAACAATGCAGAGATAAAAAAAAACAACGCAGAGGTAGTTTACAGAATGCAGGGCAGGTTTTGTCTGAAGGACGCACAACCGTGAGGGTAACAACGCTGAGCACAAGTGTAAAAACATAGAGACAAAAGTTTTCTATCCAACACGCAGAGATAATGTGGTTGATCCCAACACAGAGATAAAAACATGATAATTGCTCCGTTAAACCGTCATTTATGTCTATTAATGAAAGGCAAAATAACTATGTAAAAAAAAACATTTAAAAAAAATGGGAGATAACAACGATATTGTTGTCTGGAATATGATATCAAATTTATGTTACACATTACATAAATCCTCCTTCTAGGATATTTATGTCCACTATATATAATAATTCACAACTTATCAAACACCGCCACAACAATGCCGTCACGTATATAATTTTGTTGGTAAATAGATCACTGGGTTAAATGCCTTTTAAAAAGGAAATTAATACTCTACCACATTAATCTATACTACAACATTTGTTTTTAATTTAGCTATTATTGAAATGCCAAAACGTTGTCCATCATTGATAGTAGAAATCGTTGTTTGTAACATATAAGATACATGCTATGGTTGTCTAACATTAAGAAAAAAAATCGTTGTGTAGATAATCCAAAAACGGTTGTCTAAAAATCATTCTGTAAACATTAATTTCGAAGGAGAATTTAAACTCTATGAAAACTATAGTAATTGGTCAAATCTTAGCAATCACTCATCATAGTAATCGCTCCCTAAAATCTGGGTAATTCGTACACAATAAAATTCTGTCAACAATAAAATTTTAAGGGAATTCACTGAGTGAATTTTTGGGTAGGATGAAGAGAATATCCATAACCGAAAAAACAAAGATAAGTTGGTTTAATGCAGAGATATACATTCACACGAAAAACACAGAAGGTAACCGTTCAAAAATGAATCAATCAAGGAAGAAAAATCAATCACAAGAAAGCGCAAGACCAATCGCTCAGCCATGAATCAATCAACGAAGAAAAATCAATCACAAGAAGGCGCAAGACCAATCGCTCATCCATGAATCAATCAACCCAGAGATAAGTGAGGTGGATGGCTGGAAAAAAATTATCCTTCGCTCATCGTCCACACACAGAAAAGCAAGGCATTAGGATCTATAGGTCTATTAACATCGAAGTGACGACCATCAATCTGGCTCCTGGCCGACTGCTCAGGCGTGGACTGATGATCTAGGGATGAGGACAAAGATAAAGCACAATCTCTTCATAATAATCATTAAAACAGACAGAACAATTATATAAGTCAGGGGTCAACTTCCAAGGGAATCAATTCAAGTAGCGAGCGTAAAGCTATGGTGAATTTAAGTTCTCGATTAAAAATTCTAAGTAAAACACTTTCTTTACACAATTAAAACTACGGAAATTAAAGCACATGATCAATAGTAATCTACCATGAAAAAATAAAAGCATGCGTACCGTATCCCAAGGTGACACCTCTGAGTCAGTGTCCTACGCGCTCCGTGCAACTCCCACTTGCTGATTAATGTGACTTCATCAGTACCTCCTAGCCAACGCTAGGGGTACTCTTCTTCCCCCTTAGCCCCTCGAGCTGCAAAGGGTCCATGCACTCTACACCAAAGAACAACTAGTAACCAGCTCGCCTCGAAAGGTCGAGCTACCACTCGTACCTGAGCTGGGTATCCCAACTCCCACAAGATAAGTCAATCAAGTCAAAAATTATGCAGCATAACATTACACATAACAACCCTCCCCCTTCATACTCCTCCTCCTCCATCCTTTTATAGAGTTTCTAAGTGATTTATTTCCCAAATTTCCATTTAATTTATTTTTCATTAATTTAATTCAGAAAAACCTTCCTCGTACACATGTCACCCATCTCCCTAGTTGCACCAAAAATTAATTTCGTTATTTATTTAATTACTCCTATTTCCCTCACCCACATAAAAACATCCCTAAAATCGCTCCTAGGTGTCCCCATATTCCCTTACACAATTTAAATGACTTACGCTCTTACTAAATTCCTAGTTGTGTTCAATTTAAAAAGTTCTTAAAGGGAAGATTCCTTACTAAGTTAGTCATTCTGCTTTTTCCTTACGTTTCCTTTTTCTTTATGTTTCCCCTTTTTCCATTAGTTTCCTTTTTTTTTTAAGTTTCCCTCTTTTCCCTTCTTAACTAAAAGTCAATTTAGCAAGTGTAGAAAAATCACCTTTTACCCTTTTTTCTTTTTAATTAATAACTTTTAATTAGCATATGTAGAAAAACAACCAATTCCCCTTTAAAATTTTAATCCCTCCGTATAATTTGATTTTAATAAATTAATTGAATTTCTTACCCCCTTCTCTTCACATGTTTAGTGATTATTATTATTATTGTTTTTTTACCACAAGTATCACTTAGACCTAGATTTTATTTTCCTAGGCTGAGCGAAATTTTTATTAGGGAAAATGTTTTAAAAACTTTCTTATCACATCATTCATTCTAAGGCCATCTAGGTTTATAAAACTTATTAGTTAACAACGCAGTGTGCCCTTCAGGATGCACTAGGTGCTCCAAGGGTGCCACTTGCCTCATTTTATTTTCCTTGCGCGATGTGCCCTTCAGGATGCACTACGTGCTCCAAGGGTGTCAATCGCCTCTTTCCATTTTCCTTGCATGACGTGCCCTTCAGGATGTACTACATGCTCCAAGGGTGCCACTCGCCTCTTGACTGACTTGGTAGACATCAAAAACCCCTGGAGTCAATACTCTACCAGGTGATCTTGTGGAAGACTAAGGGCCCCTAAGGAATAAGGCCCTTGCCTTATTGCGCACCCCTTAGAATCATCATGAGCGACTTTCACAGTCTTCCCTCATGGCATCGTGGATCTTCTCGAACTAGGTAATTATTAACCTAAAGTTCAAGCTAGGACGAGAGTGCTAGTAGGTTGTGGCAGGGTTGTTGTCCACACCTCTCCCTCAACATCTCTGGTTGGTGTGTGTGACCCCTCTCCTCCACATGTGAGTCTAGTTGGAAAGCTATCGCCAGCCTACATCATCAACGAATCATGTTAGCAAAATAATCAATCATCATAACATCTAATCAAATGTACTCATGTCATAATTACAACAATCAAACCCCAATAGTCCACTCCCTGACTCAATCTGGAAACCAATAGGTTTCATCGATGCCCTTGCATACTCGAGGTCCAAAGTCTTGCACACTTAGGAGGACCCAGTCAATAGCTCCTGTCTATGTAAACATAACAAAATAACACATCATCACATCCATAATGCCTCAAAATCATAATAAAACGACCAGTAGTATAATAATCTGGATCACTTGCAAGCAAGTGTCCTCAAAGAATAAGTTCTCTCAGTGCGTGCAAGAGTGGGATGTTGCATACACCTCCTCTTGGTTTAAAATTCATCCCAAAGTTTCATAGTATATAAATGTCGAAATAAAGTGTATCATGGTATCATAAGTCTATCATAACTTGGGATGTTAGTGTATCATTTAACTTGGGATGTGTAAGAAGGACTTCATAATTAAACACAAATATTTACTCATGGTGTGAGTCTTGAGATGACATTTCTTTCCCATCATATGATGAATTTAAGTTGTAATGATGACTACTATTATAAATTGTTTCCATCAACCTATTAACTATTATTAATTGAGCATGAAACACCCTTTCTTAAGACATATAAATCTACGTTGTTCGTATGTGTCTAATAACCTTACTTGTCCACTATATCAATAATTGCAAAATGTAGTTGAGGTGGTTTGTTTGAATGGTTGCGAGGTAGGTATTTCACTCTTCTCGCATGGGTTCAAATATTTGATGAATACTTGGTACATTGAGATAAGGCTAAAAGGGTAGACACCCCACATGCGTGGGAACCCCCTTGTTGGTGTGTCTTTAAACTCTCGACCCTTTCTAAATCATAAGTTTCTTGCTAGGTGTTATCACCCCATAAATTATGGGAATCAACTGGTGACTGGGATATTATCTGTTTCTAGTGTTTTTGTTGACAAATGATTTTTCATTCTGAAAATAATTTGAAAAAAGAAAAGAAAAGAAAAAGAAAGGAAAAACAAGAAAAAAGAAAAGAGGGCATAAAAGAATTCAAATAAAAATCCCCATGCAATAATAGTAACTTGGCCATACCTTTCAAGCATGGCCAAGTTCTTTTAAATTTTGATGTTGATAGGGTAGTGAATAAATCTAACCAGACTGTCTAATCCTGGTCAGATAGCCCTTAGGTTAGATTAGTGAATAAATCTGACCAGACTGTCTAATCCTGGTCAGATAGCCCTAGGGTAGAGTAATTTCTTAACCCAACAGTTTAATCTGGGTTAACTATCATAGGAAACTAGGTTAAAATATAGGTTAGTTGCTTTGTTTTGCCATTCCAATAAAACCAACTTGAGGTCAATGTTGCACTATGTCTCAAATGCTTAAAATATAGATGGTCGAAGCCCCATGGTGATGTCTCTTTGAAAAGTTGAGAAAAAACCCATAAAATGTTTTTATCCTAAGTTTTCCTCCAAGCGCATGTGTTCTCCACTCCTGATTTATTTTCCCTGCACATATCAATGGTCCTGATCACAACGCTTAGATCTATGGTTCACAGAGTGTTCCAGACCCCCCCGACCGTTCTGCTTTTAACCGGAGGGGGGGGGGGGTCCGGAATCGGTAATAAGCATTGCGCACATCTGGACGGCTTAGGGACGAGCGCTAAAATCAAAGGCTCAGATTGGATTCCGGACCCCCCCGTACATTCTGCCTTTAATGGAGGGGGGGGGGGTCCGGAATGAGTATTAAAAATCACGCTAAGATCTGTAGCCTGGAAATGGATGCGTAGATCAACGGTCTAAAAAGGATTTCGGACCCCCTCTGGTGTTCTGCTTTTAACCAAAGGGGGGGGGGGGTCCAGAATTGTTATTCTCCTCTGGCGGGCCCTGGTCATACGTGGCGTCATCCTATTGGTCCTGAAGTCCTATCATCATATGCTATCTGATAGCCCCTTCACTCATGGACGTCATTTTCCACTGATGCCACTTGTTCTGCTTGTTCCCAAGTTATGTCTCATCTCATAACTGCTATCAGTCCCTGTTGGCAGTCCTTTTCCCTTTTCACTCATGATCGGTCCCCTATTGCGACTTTTACCTCCAATCCCTAGATTCCACATCACCCGTCCATATGTTTTGGCCACCGTCACCTGCCATCTCACCCCCAAGTGGCCCATTGTCCATTTATTATGGGATAATCTACCCGTTATCCTGTTGACCTGTCTCCCGCGCCCAACCGACCCCAACTTTAAATAAAACTACCGTTTTCCCCCTTCATTCACCATTCGTCCATCGCGCCAGAAAAATTTACCTCTTACGCCTCCATATTTTCTCCATCACCTTCATCCTCAGTCAATCGACCCCACTAACATCGTGTTTATTGCAGGTACTGTCGCAGAGATGGCGCCAAAGCCAAGACCAGTAGAAGGAGAAGAGAATCCTTTTCTTCCTCCTCCAATCGACCTAGACAAAATCCCATTGGTTGACAAATACAGGTTGATCGCGGATACCAAGTGTGAATTTGATTTTTCGGACCTCCAGTCATGGCTCTGGGAGGTGTTCCTGGACCAGAGCGATGAAATTGGACTCTGGGAGTCCAATTTGCCCCTGTACCTATTTCCCCAGATCCACCACTTCCTCGAATTCACCCTCAAATGCCAAGCACATTATATTCCCGACCAGGGGGCTGTCGTCTCCTCATCCGGAGACGTCCTATTCTTCATCACTCCTGAAGACATTGACCAAATGATGCAAATTCCCCATGCCGATTCCGCTTCTCCTTTCAACCTAGAGATCCTTACAGAGTTGTATCAGAAGATGACCTTTCCCCAGAGAGCTCAAATTTTCGAGATGTTCCTTCCCACCTCCACTCAATTCCCTTCCACTAATCCCCCTTACCCATCATCCATGTTCTCCACCAAGGGAAACCAAGTCATTTCCTCTCTTTCTGCCCTGTTAGGTTACTATTCCGACCAGTGGTTAGATGAGTCCATCCTAGGTTTTCTATCCATTTTCTCCAATGATGAAAAACCTACAACACAGTTTGTTTACAACACCTTCTTGGCCGAAAATATTCACGAACAGCTCGTGAACTTTGTCACGGAGGGCATGTTTAGATATTCGTCCATATTGGCCTACATGTTTGTTTTCTATCAAGCCGATAAATTCAGTTTTTTTATGCAGAAAATGGATGCAGATGGAAAGCCTCAGCCAGTCACAGCATAGACCTCTTTGTTGAAGCATAACTCTGAAGAATGCGGCTTCAAAGCATTCATTGATCTGTTTTACCACCCTGTGGTAAGCATGTTGAGTGGCAGGCCTGAGCCACGAATAAACAACGAAGTCCAAAGAATTCTGCATCTCTCGGAGAACGCAAAGACAGGGGACTGGTACCTGTATCAAAACTACACCGAGATCAGAGTTTTCGGGTGCAAATTGGCACCCTACAAGCTGCCAAAGTATGTGCCGGTAAGAATCTTTGCGTTAGAGTATATAAGGCAGATCATGAACTCAGATGACATCCACTTTGTATCCCTGAAGAAAAAACAGCAGTTGCGGATCAAGGGGAAAATTGGCTCCTTCATTTGCAACAGTCGAGGTGTTGGGGAAGAAGCTGACAAAATGTTGAGAGAAATGAAATTCTTTATGAGTTTCCCATGGCACTATGATCCATGCGGGATCATTTCAGAAATGCGGGTAAAAAATAAAAACATCCTGTATGTTCACGAGTCCAAGCCCGAGATCAAAAAATTCTCCAATCAGACAGTGTGGGTGCCTGACACCTTGGTTGAAGTGGAGCAGCAGGTTCCCCCGACCACTGTACTTCCAACTTCCACACCACAAGTGCCTAAGGAAAAAATGCCTCGACAGGAATCATCCCCGCCCGTCACAGAGGTGTCGTCTGAAGAGTTCTAGTTACATACAAAGAGGCCCAAGATAGTCACAGTTCCCAGCCCTACTGGGGAGACAGAAATCCCGCCTACCACTATGGTCAAACCCGTCATTCCACCCTTTGGGACGGTCATTCATAAGGAAATCACCCCAGTAGTACCGAAGAAATACTCAGGTCCCCCCGTGGACACTCAGTCGAGCAATACTGGACCCAAATTGAGCATCTTCGAGAAGTACGAGATGATTAAGAAAAAGAATCAGACTCTTACCAGTAGTACCTATGTTCAGTTTCGAAAGCAAACGTCAACTGTGCAGCACAGGCTGTTGTCTACATTTGACACAAAAAAGGGAAGGATGCACATGGCCTTCCTCCAGGCGCAGGTACCAGACCCCAAGGTAATCACAGACTACAAGAGGGCCACCTTCGAGTTCCAGACGAAGAACGTGCACCCAACAGATCATATGGATCTGCATAAACAGACAGGGGAGATGGTTTTCCATACATTAGCACATGCTTCAACTTTTGCAGCAAAATTTCAAGTATCATTAAACAATGCTCAAACCCAGCTCAAGCTGGAGAAGATATCATCCTTCACAAAAGACAACAGAATCAAAACTTTGGAGGAGCTGGTCCTCAAGATCGGCTATGATCCTGCGAACATCAAAGCTGCAGAAGAGATGATAAAGAAGAAAAATGTAGACATCGCCTCCTTGAGGAAATAGTTGAAACTCCTGCCCATAGAAGACTCACAGGCGAAGGAGATAGCAGAGAAATAAGGCGAGAAGGAAGAAATGCTTAAGCTGCTCATGGAGCAGAACGCCCAGCTCAAAGAAATGGAAGCAGAGATGGAGAAACTGCTAAAGGAGAAAGAGCAACTGAAGTCTATGGAAGCCATTACATTGACTGTTATCCCAATCTCAGGGACAAGCACAGCAACAGTAACATCAATCCCATCCGCAACACCAATGACACCATAGGAAGGGACAGCCAATCTCGCCAAATCCATGAAGAAAATGAACCTGCAAGAGATAGAAATCAGCAGGCTAAAGAAGGAAGTTGAGAACCTCCAGAAAATCAAAACTTCTTTCCAAACCAGTCTATCCAAAGAAAAACAGGTAAATGAGCAGCTCAGGAAGGAACTACAGCAGCTCCAAAAGGAAACAGTGGCAGGGAAGACTTTGGCTGAAGTTAAAGAAAATGTATGGACAAACATCACAAATTCCATAAACGAAATCTGGCCCATGATCCAAATCATGTTTGAGCAAAACGAGTTGGTCTAGAGGAGAAAACAAGCTATTGAAAAGATCAGAGTAGAATTAGGAGATAGACCAACTCAAGCAAATGAGATCATCAAATTCCTAAATTCTAAGACCCGAGAAGAGCTAGAAGAGTTGAATATCGAGGACAGAACAGAAACCATCCTTGAGGTCAAAAGAGTTTTGACCAAGAGGGGATCATTGCTTCAACTAGAATAAAAGGTTCAGATCATGGACCAGGGGGTATAGAAATTCTTCAGCAAGATCGAGACTCCCCAAAAGAAAGGTCTCCCAGGTCTGAAGGTTATTAATGATAAACTGATGACACTCCCCAATTACAAAAAGAGACTGTCTGAAGTGTCTAAAGATAGTTCAAAATTTGTTGGCATACAAGGGAGAATCACCGACAAAGCATTCCTGGACGCTCTTCAGTTGGACATCAGTATCCAACATGAGATTCGATACATTTTCCTCACTAAGCCCACTTTCGCCAAATATACGAAAATGGATGAAGTGTATCGGAGACTGCTCAAAATAACTGTGCCTATTCATCTCAGATGGGAGGAACTCTGCGATTTTCTCGATTAGCATATGAAGCTGTTTAGGTCTAGTCACCTGTCCAGTCAGAAGAGGTTGCGCAGGAACCTCGCCAATGGCCTACCCCAGAAATTCCGCATACAGTTGTACCAAGTCATCAAGCAGTTTTGATTAGTTAAATTAGTTAGACTAAAAATAGAATGAGCACGTCCTGATTAGTTATGATAGGAACGTTTATAATTTGAATTATAAATACTTCACCTTTCGAAGTATTGGGGGTTGTTGATCTTCACACCCTAACGCTATCAAACTATAACATTTTTGAAGAGATCTGCCATTAATGAAAAGGAGACACTTTTACAGGATTCTTGCGTATATTCACTGGTGATGTTTCTTTTCTAAGTTGAATGTTATCCTTGCTTTGTGATCGCATTGTTTTCTGAAACTAATCTTTAAGAGTAACGTATGCTGCAGGATTTATCTCGGATACCCTGTTTCCGACTCTAAAGATTTTAATGTTTATCTTCTGATGTTTTCGATTAAGAAATTCTTAACTGCTTCTCAGTTGAATATATTTTTCTCCTCTTTTCTTCTGTCCATCATTTGAGCTATTAAAAGATCCAGTGAGTGTATTATCTCACCTTGTAGAAGTCTTCTTTAATCGTTTCTGGTTGTATTTCACTTTTAATTAAATACACACCCCATAGCCCAATGGAGGTGTAGACTATCTCAACCATATTCAAAAACACTTTGACAACAAAACCTACTGATTTCTTTACCTATCCTAATATCTAAATTAAAAACATAGCTAAATCCTATAGAGAGATCCCTCTCTGAAGCTGGAAGGGCTAGATCCCAGCTTTAAAAGTGGTTGGATAAAGTTACCTTTGTAGATTTCTTCTGTTTCAACCTCTAGGAAATTTGCCGAGTGCTAACACTAGGTGTTGGTTTACTAGCCATTAGCACTAGCATAGGGTTTATAGTGGAATCCAATAGTATTTGAACCTAGACCTCATCTAGATAATCCAATCCAATTATCAACTCCCCTAGATCTAAAAAAAAAAAAAAATGTAATTTTTTATAGGTTAATAATTACAGTAACAATTGTGTATCTACACAGAGCTCCATTCTCATCACAAACATGCACAACATTTGGATTTAATGGATTTTCTTTATATTTGCATAAGTAATTTCATATTTTAACATTATATAATATCTATTTTGAATAATAATATAAAATAATAATTAATTTAAGATAATAAAAAGTAATAATTAATTTAAAATAATATAAAGTAATAATTAATTTAAATAACCATGTTGTTTGGTTTCATGTTTTTCATTACCACATGATCGATTGCAATATGTCATTTGTTTAAGAGATTAATCATTAAAGTAACAATTACTTTTTTAAGTCTCTGCCTCACCAGACTATAGTTTTTGGTACAAAGTCAAAGTAACTTTTTTTCCAGCAGCAAATTTCTCATTATATTAGATATAATAGTGTGCACAACACCAAAAAGACATGTCCAGGTAATTACAAAGAGTTCAAAGTTATTCAGTGATGAAAACAATCCAACACTTCCTCAAAAACGAAAAAACTGATAACAATATACTTTCCATCTCAGACAGATCGGGGATTGTATGGAGACATAAAGTATCTACCTCCTTAATCTATGACATCATTAGAAGTACTACAAAAAACAATAGGAATAGAAATATTCTAAAATAGGTGCAAAGAATGAGAGGGATCCTCGTTTCCTTCTATCCATTTGTTATATATTATCTTCCCTTCTAGATTATGTAAAGCCTTTTTGGATAGTGAATCAACTTCCTGATTTTTTTCTCGATAAATTTGAGAGAAGCCAATTGTACTGAATGAATTGGATAGTTCTCTAGTTATGTCCTTCCAACCTACTAAAGAGATGACTTGTAAATTTCCTCTACAGTACAACCAATCAATAATTATTCTTGAGTCTCCATAGACCTGTAGAGTATCAATATCCACATGAGTAGCCAAGATTAAGGTCACCCAAACACCAAGCAATTCAACCCTTGTGTTTGTACCTGGATTGCAATTGATAGTCCATTTGTAAATAGTATTGTCAGATAATTTAATCATTCCTCTTGCCCCACTCTGTAATCCATTTGATTGGGTTGCACCATCAAACCATCCAAGTGTAGGTAGAGCATGACAAGGAAGCGTGGAAATTCTTGGACATAACACTTGTTGAGTACCTAAGTAACTATCCAATATCCCCATTGAATTATAAACAACTGAATGGATATAAGGGATTCCATTTTCAAATATTTTCTTATTTTATCCAACCAAATAAACCAGCAAACAAAGGAGGGAAGAGTAATGAAATTCCACTACTTTTTAAGACAACTGTCAAAACATGTAAATAAATTATTACCTTCCCAAGAAAAATTTATTTTAAGTCCACTTTTTTATCTTCTGCCATACTTGTTGTGTAAAGTTACATTTAACTAGCAAATGCAAGACTGTCTTTGAGTCCCTTGAACATAAATGGAAAATATTTGGTCCTTCCCATCCTTTTTTTTGTAGATTATCCCAGGTTAATATTTTATTTTCCACAGCTATCCAAGTGAACAGTCTAATTTTTAAATGTATTTCCCATGACCACATATTCCTCCATCCTCCAATCGGCTGTTGCCAAAGTTTTTTTGCTAGAGCACAATAAACATTTTTTACTGTTAAGAGACCCAAATTGTCACCACCAGTCCAAATCAATTCATCTTCTTTGGTTTGAATATGTACCCTTGTACCAATTAAATCCCTACAAAATAAATCCCATTCAAGTGCCAAATCACCCACAAGTTCTAGCTCAGTACTATCTTTCCACTGTGTAGTTATAAACCATGGTTTGTTCCTCCTAGCCTGATAGAGGTATCTAATATTTTTGCACTTTAAGGCAATCAGGAGATCTTGAGAAAGCAGAGAAGAATTCCCCAAGCCCAGGATCTGATCTTTCCTAATTAAAACTAAATGTCTAGTCCCAAGACTCCATCTTAACCAATGAGTTATAAGATGAAGTGATTTTAAAATATTTTTCCAAGTCTGTGAAGCTAAGGACAAACTATTAGTAGTTGTTCTGAACCAATTAGGAACCGATATATAAGGAAGCTATTTTTTCTTGATTACCCTATGCCAAACTCCATCCTTCATCAGCACATGCCACAAGGATTTTGTTTCCAAAGCTCTATTAAAAATATCAATATTCCTTAATCCCCAACCACCAAGATACTTTGTTCTGGAAATCAATTCCCAACTGCATAGGTGGAGATGTTGTTTTTCACTACATCTCGACCAAAGGAAGTTGTAGATTAATTGTCTAATGTTATTGAGCATAGAAACAGGTATTGCTGCTAGAGCCATCCAGTACACATGTTATGTTTCTAGCACAACTTTGATAAGAATGAAATGTCCACTGAGGGATAACCATCTGTTACACCAATGACTGATTATTTTTTCAAATTTTTCTAAAATCCATCTCCAATCTTTGAACTTATATTTTTCATCTTTTAAATGATATCCCAGATATCTAAAAACTTCATCCAAATCAACAAAATTATAGGAATAATCTTCTTTAAACTTTTCTAAAATATCCCCTTGGAGTCCTGAATGATGAAAGGTAGACTTGGTCAAGTTCAGTTTTAGACCCGAAGCACTGCAAAAGAGATTTAAGATATTTCTTATCTCCTTTCATTCCTATAAAGAAGTATTGGTCATAATGAGAATATCGTCAACAAAGAAGAGATGGGGAATTTTTACAATCCTGGAAACCTTCACCCCCGTTAGACTTCCTTCGACATGTCCTTTCTTTAGTAGTAGGCTAAGACTTTCCATAACTAAAATAAATAGCAACGATGATAACGATCATCCTTTCCTTAGTCCTATGCCGCTCTAGAAAAAAGGGGAAGTCTCTCCATTTATAAGGACAACAAATGAGGTATCGACTACGCAACTCATAATCCAATTTGTAGTTGAAAGGCTCAAACCTGTTTGTATTAAAATCAATCTTAAAAAATCCCAGTTAACACATTCGTATTCTTTCTTTAAATCTAGCTTTAAAATTAAAGCCTTTAGTTTTTTCAATTTTATACTATGCAATCATTCTTGCACCATCCCAATGGCATCCAATATTTGTATACCTTTTAAAAAACCCAGTTGTTCACTCGACAGAGACCACGATAGAATTGGTTTTATTCTATTAGAAATAACCTTTGGTATCAGCTTGTAACATAAGTTACAGAGTGCTATGGGTATATAGTCACCAAAAGACATAGGTTTATTTACTTTTGGAATCAAATCCAGAAAAGTTGATTTTAGGGAGCTTATCACCTTTCCTCTCATCCTAGAATCCTCCACCACTTCCAACAGTTCATCCCCTACCGGGTCAAAAGAGTGAGAGAAGAAATCAATCGTCCAGCCATCAGGTCCCAAGATTTTATCTTTTGCAAAGAGCTTGAGTACTTCCTAAATTTCCAACTTTGTACAAGGTCTATCAAGTAAATTAGAGTCCTCCTTAGTGAAAAACGAGGAATAGGCTGGCTGTATATACTTGTCCAACAAAGAGTGGTTCTTCACCAAGTTCAAAAAAAAATCTTAAATATCTGGTGGCCTCCTTTTTGAGTGCCTCTTGTCCAGTATGACTCTGCCCATTCTCATCCAGAACTTCCCAGATATGCTTGTTGTTCCTTCTAGAACTAGCAAAGCTATGAAAAAACCTTGTATTTTGATTGCCACTTTTAAACCAAGTAGCTCTGCTCCTCTATCTCCAAAGTCCTTCATCATAAAGAACAAATTTATTTCACTCTTCCTCCAAGATATTTATGTGGCAGTCTGATAATTGACCCCTCACCTCCCTCATTTTTTCCAGATAATAGTCATGAAGCTCCTCCTCCATATTTTCTACTCTAAAGAGCTTATTCTTTCTTTGTAATTTTACCCGAGTTTTAATACGTTGTTTTAAAACTTTCAATTTCCACACAAATCTTTATTATATGCATGTTTTAATCTTAAATCCTTGATCTGTCTAAACTTCTTTCACTATAGTAGAAAATTGTTCTTCTACGAACCAAGTCGAATTTAACTTAAAAGGGTAGACCGTAGGAAATTGTAGGTTTTCAAATTGTACAAGGATTGTTCCATGGTCTGAGAAATATGGATATTTCACCCAGGATCTGTATCTGCCAAATTCACTTAAAATATCCTCTGATATAGAAATAAGATCCAACCTTTTAAAAATGCTATCAATCCCCACCCTTCCATTCTTCTATGTGGGGACCAATACATCCGGTAAAATATCTACCAAATGATTATCCTGAAAGAGATCTTTAAAGAAACTAGTCAGTGGATCCAAGTGTGTTGAAACTCCCTAGACGTCAGCTGCACTAGTAGTAAAGTTTTAATCCCCTGCAACAATCAAGTTTTTATGAGACAACATACCTCTAAAATCCATCTTTTCCCAAAATGCCTTTCTCTTGTTACAAGGACCATAAAAATTTAGCAGAGATATCGACTTGTTATTCTCCAAACAAGTACCTGTGAGAAAAATACCACCACATCTAAGGTAAGGTGCTAAATCAAGTTTATTTGGTTCCCAAGTCACCAATAGCCCACCATACTTTCCAATCAAGCTTACAACACAAGTTAACTAACTTGAACAAAACAAATGCATAAAAGACCTAGCGTTTTTTTCATCCACCAATGTTTCTTGTAGAAAAATTATATCAGGTTTTGTCTTATACAAGAGTCTGTGCATGGAGGCCGATTTTAGGGTCCCCCCACCCCTCTGATGTTTAGGGAGAGTAATTTCATGGCTTATCCCTATCAAGGGATTTCATGCCTCTAAGCGCCCCATTGTCAGTAAAAATGGAAGGAAGTGAGACAATATCAGTAGGGAGGACAATAGATTTTTTATGCACACTCCTAGTTTTTATGGGGGACATCTCATATCCCAAGCCCTTTGACCAGGTGTATTCTTTTTCTAAACCCTTCCCAGTATTTTCCAACTGTCTGATAGTTCCAGTAGATCCCAATCTTTGAATAACCTTCCTCCCCTGATAGGTAGGGATAGGGAAAGGGGTAATAACCTCTCTGTAAGATGAGAATAGGGTCTCCATAACATCTCCCATGGAACTCTCTCCTAGTTCTGGTTCACTAAATCCTTTCAAAATAATACATCCCCCCTCCATCTCATTAGTCGTAACCCCATCTCTTAAAGAATCCTCATCCTCCCTAGTTAAAGTTTCCATAGGAAAAGGGTTTTCCCCTTTAGGGACTCCAGATGTAGCCCTAACCCCCCTAGGATTTAGAATCTCAACCAAAGTGTTATCATAGTTCCTCCCACTCACACGATTTAGAAATACAGATTCTGTAGTAAGTAAACCCTCCTGAACATTCTGTGTGACAACATAAGAAGTATGCACAGTTCCAACAACCAGAGGAGTGGAAGAATCAAGTGTATCCCTTTCCCAAGACGATAGTGAAAAAAAGAGGGATGGACAGAGAGCTTTCAACTTACCTGTGAAAGTGTTCAGAAAGTCTGGTTGTTTTGCCACCTTTGGTTCTACACTGATTGATTCTTGCTCGAAGGATTCCACACCTAAAGATTCATATCTGGTCGAATTCCTAAGCATAGAGTCTTCTAACTCCTCGTCCTCCATATAACCTCGAAAATCCTTTCTCAAATGGTTGGTCCTTCGAAAGATTGAGCGCCAAAAGGGTATACCCATATAGTCCAGTTTTTGGTTGAAGGTGTGACCTCACCACTAAATCTCTATGGACTCTTGTAATCCTAAATGTATGTCAACTTCAACCAAAATCTTACCCAAATGTCTTTCTAGTGAATTAAGAGACAGGTCATCCACTTTTATAAAACGACCGAGGACATTGCCAATGGCTTCCAGAACTTTCTCATTCCAGAGTTGTAATGGTAAACTCAATAACTGGACCCAGAGATGCCGAAACTGAAATTAGTCTTGTACTGGATCAAAACTTATTCTCCAACGTTTTAGCATCAAGCTACCACCATCGAAAGTCCACATCTTATCCAGTATAAGAGATGTCTCTTCTGCGGTTTTAAACCAAAACCCATACCAACCCCTCGACAAATAAAAAATCTCTGGTTCATACCCCAACATTGGAGACCAGAAAGACTGTACTCATTAGAACTTATTTATAGATTTTATGCCATGGTTTGTAAAAAACTTTTATTAATGTGTTTTTTTTTAATATTTTTAAGTCCCTCCTCACCAAACTATAATTTTTGGTACAAAGTTAAAGTAACATGACTTCGTATTATTTGAATTGTTTTTTAGATTTCATGCTATGGTTTGTAAACAATTTTTATTAATGTGATTATTTTGAAATATCAAAAAAAAATTGAATTTTTTTTAAATGTGAAAATTTTAATTGTTGATTGATTTAAATAGTGTAATGGTTATAAATATTCTTGATATATTTTTTATCTATATATTTGTCAATTTTAAAAATTCATTAAAAATCTCAAAATTTGAAAGATTTTAAAATACAAAATGTAATAATTGTTTGATCTAATAAATATATTTAATTTAATTTAATTCATTGCAATAAAAAAAAACTATTAAATATTTGTTTGAAGTTGTACTAGTTGGTGGCTAAGTATTAAACTACCATTAAATATTTGTTAGACTAATAAAATTTTACATTAATTAATTTAATTCTTCATTTTGTGCCAAGACCTTCTACGTCTCCTTTTTCTTACCTATCATAACTTCCTTCACCTATCACGACCTCTCACAACCTTCTTCTACAGTGCCACCACTTCCTTCTACACTACCTTTGGGTTTTCATGTAAATGCATCAAATATAGAGATCTTGTTAATTCCTAAAGTTATTTCTTTGGGTATAGCTCATGTGAATAACATGTTGAAGCACAATGTTTAATATTAGCTAATTTTCCAGACCATTTTCAACAAACCCAAGACTACTTCTAGGTTTGGGTGAACTCTAAACTAATCAATGGATCTTTCAGTGTGCAAAGTGATAGATGATGACCGAGTTCATGACTAAGACTTTTTTATGATGTGCTTATATTGAGTAATCTAATGTGGTGATTTAGTTGGGATATTTAAAGGGAGATTTAAACTATAGAATTGAAGAAAGAAGAAATTATGGTTTGACTTCTTATGATAATATAGATTGACTACATGCATGGCATAATGTATATATATCCAATAGTTAATGATCCAAATACCAACTTTCATAGAGAAGCAAAGAGGGGAGATATTCCATGGTTTCAATGAAGGTTCATTGTCTTTCAAATCCACCTACAATTGTGATATCGAAATTCTGAAATAACGTAATGAAATTTAGAAATATTGAAAATTGATGTCAAGAATGTTGATTTTGAATATGATTCAACTACATTAAGGGCTCAAATGTAAAGCATTATGCACTCTAACTAATACTTGAATCTAATTTAGTTGGTTCAGGGCTTGAATACAAACCATTACACATTCCAAGTAAGTACTTACTAATATTTGTAATCAGAATTTTGGCATGAGCTATGAATTTGACTGAAGCTATGCATGTGGGAAAGACAATATCCATTATGATTGGGTAGATAGAGATAACATCCATGGAAGGGATATAAGGTTGGGTTTGACACACTAACTTAGGCTTTCAAGGCACTTCATGTATGGTTGAATGTTCAATAATTGGTTGATAATAGTTTTAGGACTAGGGTTTCCTTGATGAATTGGTAACAAACTCCCATCGGGTCTATGGGAACCAACCATTTTGATTTCCTATCCCTCGAACGTTTCTTTCTATGCCACTATATCAACAACTATTATAATATGATAATATATACCAATCAATCCCCACCTTAGGATAGAGTATTTGACTTTTGTAAATAAAACAAGTCTAATTCAGAATATTCATAGGTTCTATTTGAAATATAAATTTTAGTTGTAGGTGGGTCCTTCTGATAGAGAATTTCACTCTTGTAAACAAAACAAGTCTAATTCATAATATTAATGATTCTGTCAAAAACAAATAAATTTTAGCTATAGGTTGGTTTGCACCATGAAACTAAATCTCCAATAATATATCATAGTGCTTATCTGGTTTATTCATAATAATTATTTTGGTCATCAACAACTATGGAAACTAGATGTAAATAAATTAGACATTTTTATGCTCTTTAATATCTTTACATAATTGAAATAGAGAGTGCAAATTGAATGATTTGTTGTTTCCAACATAATCCATTGATCTACAAAAAGTTGTTTAGGATTTTGATGACTTCATTGAAAAATTGAGATAAAATGAATTCAAAAATGATGGAAATATTAACCTACAAAAAGTATTTCATTGAAAAATTGAGAAAAAAATAAATTAAAAAAATGATGAAAGAAGATAATAAATTGGTGTATCTTATTCTAGAATAAGGTAAACTTTATTATTATATGGTGGATTTTGATGACTTCATTGAAAAATTGAGATAAAATGAATTAAAAAACGATGGAAATATTAACCTACAAAAAGTATTTCATTGAAAAATTGAGAAAAAAATAAATTAAAAAAATGATGAAAGAAGATAATAAATTGGTTTATCTTATACTAGAATAAGGTAAACTTTATTATTATATGGTCATATTGTTGATTAAATTAGTTGAGACTCAAGAGTTACAAATAAATATCTTAGCAAATTGAGATATAATTATAATTTTATTAACATAAATATTCACAATGAAATTCTACATAATTTTGTGCTTGTAAAAATTAATGTAAAAATTAATGTATCTCGTGTTAGAATAAAGTTGATTTCATTATTATATGATCATACAAATATCTATGTTGCTGATTCAATTTAGTTGAGATTGGAGATTCTCAAACATATACATCAACGAATTGAGAGAGATGAAAATAGTTTTAAAAGCCTAAATATGAAAAATAAAATTCTACATAATTTGTGCATGTGAATATCAAACTTACCTTGATGTTCCACATTTATTGTTATAACTATCAATGTTTCCAAATGTAATAGTTTTAAAAGACTAAATATGAAGAATGAAATTCTACATAATTTATGCTTGTGAATATCAAACTTACCTTGATGTTCCACATCTATTGCTGTAACTACCAATGTTTCCAATTGTAGTAACTCTTTAGAGCTTGGAAGCTAGTTTACAAGCTAGTTTATAAAGTGGAGAAGTGGATGAGCACTGCCTCGATAGACTAGGACTCTTGCCTTAACGGCTTTCAGGATCTCAACGCCATACTCTCATTAATGGATTCCCTGCCACTGGAGGAGGATACAATTAACTCCATGTATGAAGCTAGAAGCCTTCAAGAGCTTCTTAAACATATATTTTATCTATTTTATATAATCTGCATGCTATATAACTTTTTTCCTTCTATGCCATTGGTATTTTGCCAAATTTTGGGCTTTTGGATGGTAATTTTTTTTTATGATCGTGATATAATGTGCATATATTGTATGGTATAGTTATATCCAATATGTAAAAATTTATAAAGTGGTTCTATAAAAATGCAAAGGCAATAAAACATCAAACTTTTGCTATGCTGCCATCATATTCAACTCTTCTTACACATCATTATCATATTTCCATATCAACGTTTAATTCCATACATGTAACTGGAAATTAAGGATTAGGGTGTATTAACATTTATGGGTATATGTGAGTTAAAGTGACTGTTGAGACGTTGCTTTGTAATGCATATGAGTTATTTATATTTTCTCTTCTAATGGTTGTGCTAGGTCGACATGTGCAAGCGATTTGCACATGGTATTTGTTTGGATGAACATCTTTTTGGGGAGTTTGAATCTTGATGGAAATATTAAATTGGTTTTTACATTATTTTAAAGTATATATAAATGTTGTT
>JASDQU010735303.1:261580-291626 GCA_032191745.1 Picea mariana
CGTGTGTTGTTCCAACAGTACTCAGTCCGAAGAAAGACGGAGGTTGGAGGATGTGCACTGATTCAAGGGCGATAAATAAGATAATCATCAGGTATAGATTCCCATTGCCAAGAATGGATGATTTGATGGATTGCTTAAGTGGGGAATTTTTTTTTTCAAAGATAGATTTGAAGAGTGGATATCATCAGATTCATATGAGAGAAGGTGACGAATGGAAAACAACATTCAAGACAAATGAAGGTTTGTATGAATGGCTTGTCATGCCGCTTGGCTTGATGAATGCACCAAGTACCTTTATGAGGTTGATGAATGAAGTCCTGAAGGAGTTCATCAGGAAATTTGTCATCGTGTATCTGGATGACATATTGGTTTTCAGCAAGACGAAGGATGACCATCTGAAGCATTTGGCTACTGTGATGAAAAGATTACAGCAAGAGAAGTTGTTGATAAACATGAAGAAGTCCTCATTCATGAAGACATAACTCATTTATTTGGGGTTTGTTATAGTTGCAAATGAGTTGAGAATGGATCCAGATAAGGTGGAGGTCATTAAGAATTGGCCATCACCGAGAAATATTTTCGAGGTGAGAAGTTTTCATGGACTGGCTAGTTTCTACCGAAAATTCATCAGGAATTTTAGTGGAATTAGTGTAGCAATGATGGATACAGTGAAGAAAAGACATAAATCTTTTCACTGGACGGAAGAGGCTGAGAAGAGTTTCAATTTGTAGAAATGAAAGATTACAGAGCAACCAATTCTGGTGTTGCCAGATTTTCAGAAAACATTTTAGGTAAAATGTGATGCAAGTGGGTTTGCAATTGGAGCGGTCTTGAGCCAGGACGATAGGCCGATTGCATATTTCAGCGAGAAGCTGAATGAGGCAAAAGAAAGGTACTCCACATATGATAAAGAATTCTATGCCATCATACAGGCATTGAAGAAATGGAGGCACTATTTGATTCCGAAGGAATTTGTTTTATATAGTGATAACCATGCCTTATAATTTGTGACTCAACAGGAAAAGTTGAATCAGAGGCATGTTAAGTGGGTTGAATACATGCAAAATTTCACTTTTGTGATAAAACATATTTCTGGTACTGCTAACAAAGTTGCTGATGCTTTGAGCAGGAAGTGTTTGCTGTTGCAGGAATTCAAAGTCAGGACGTTAGGCTTTGATGATCTTAAGGACATGTATGCAGATGATTTAGATTTTAAGGAAGCTTATGAAGCAGCTGAGAATCCAGTTCTCAAAGACAGAAGTCAGTGGATAGAGTATGTGATCTAGGATGGATTTCTGTTCAAAGGCAATCAACTGTGTATTCCAAATTGCTCCATGAGGGAGAACTTGTTGAAGGAAAATCCCAGTGGTGGATTAGCAGGACATTTTGGCCATGATAAGACATTTGAAAAGCTGAGCGAGTCATACTTTTGGCCAGGGATGCGGTCAGAAGTGAATAAATTTGTGGACAGATGCAGGATTTGCCAGCATTCAAAAGGAAGGAAATAGAATGCGGGTTTTTATCAACCATTGCCCATACCTGAGAGGCCGTGGGATGAAATCAGCATGGATTTTGTATTTGGATTGCCGAGAACACAAAGAGGTGCCGATTCAATCTTTGTGGTAGTTGACAGGTTTTCTAAGATGGCACATTTTATCCCATGCCATAAGACCAGTGATGCGACTCACATCGCAAATTTGTTTTTCAAGGAGATTGTTAGACTTCATGGATTGCCGAAAAGCATAGTTTCAGACAGAGACACAAAATTCATAGGGCATTTTTGGAGGAAATTATGGAAGAAGATAAGAACCAATTTGATGTTTAGTTCTGCTTATCATCCTCAGATGGATGGACAAACAAAAGTGGTCAACAAAAGTCTGGGAGATTTGTTGAGGAGCTTGGTGACAGAGCACCATAACAGTTGGGATAGCATATTACCGCAAGCAGAGTTTGCTTACAATGATTTAGTGAACAGAAGCACAGGAAAAAGTCCATTTCAGATTGTATATGGAATGCAGCCAAGGGGAGTTTCTGAATTGAGGGATTCATAACAAACTGATACTAGCAGTGCTAGCGCAGGAGAATTCGCTGAAGTGATGAAGGAACTTCACAGCTAGGTGAAGGAGCGACTATTGAAGTCAAGTCAAGAGTACAAACACAGAGCAGATCAACATCGGAGACAACTTCAGTTTGAAGTTGGTGATCTGGTTCTGGCACATTTGAGGAAAGAAAGGTTCCCGAGAGGAACATACAACAAGTTGAAGATGAAGAAAATTGGGCCATGCAAGGTCTTAAAGAAGATGGGACAGAATGCTTATGAAATTGAGTTACCAGATGGCATTGGAATATCTCCGATATTTAATGTTTCAGATTTATATCCATATAAAGTTGATGAAGCAGGAGCATAAGGTGATGAAAAACCAGAGATCTAGTGGCAGAAGCAGATGCCAATTGCAAAGAATCCACAGATGGAGAAGATACTGAATAAACGAGTGGGTAAGAAAACCAGGAGGAAAGAATATTTTGAATATCTGGTTAAGTGGAAGGGTCATCCAGTTGAAGATGCTAGCTGGGAGACTGAAGGAGAGATTCAGAAGCATGGACATACCATGCAGGAGCTCATGGACAGGATCCCATGAAAATTTTCAAGTGAGGGAGTATGATGCAGGAGCATCCCTCACGACAAGCAAAACCAACGTGGAAGCAGAAGACAACTGGAAGACGTCCAACGCAAGTTTTTGAATTTTTAAATTCTCTCTTGAAGTTGACGTGCCAAACTTAAATGAGATCATTTAATGAAAGTGCCTTGGAAGAAATGTAATCAGACCTCGAGCCATACGTTCTCGTCTGAGATAGACAGAGGCATTTATAGTAGTAGTTGCAGGTAGATAGAATTGAATTCTTAGATTAGACAATTCTAGAAGAAAGAGGAAAAACCAAACATAGACACCCTCATTTGTATCATTCTAACATTAAGAAACAGTAGTTAGAAGAGTCTAGGGAGAATAGGAGAATAGCAGAGAGTTGTATAAGAACACCCATGTATAGATCTTGAATTAATAGAAGAAGTTGATTCAGATTCATGGCTGTTGTGTTATTCTCTGTGTATGTGTGTTGAATGATCTGCTTATGAATATTTCTTCCTGTTATACACTTGTTTTCATGCTGAGTGTGTGATCTCGTGTGTCGAGATTTAAGTCTGAGAGGTAGTGAATGAGTTACAATCGTTTCTCTGCTTGAGCAAGGATTCCTGCAAGGAGTGCAGTTGAAGTCATCCGCAAGGGAGTGCGTTGACAGAAGGCTCAGAGAGATAGATTTTGTTCTCATTCGTTGTGAAGGTGCAGTTAGGCATCGATCCGTGCAAGAAGTGTGCAGATTAAGGAAAGGAGTCTCAGTTGTGAATCTGAGAAGAAGCTTTGGAGGACTGCTGCTGCAGGAGTGCCCAGAGTCAAAGGAATCTCAAATAGTTGAAGTGTTCACAGGTTTGCCGCAAGGAGTGCGTGCAGGGAACCTTGTTGAGGTTGAAGAAGTATAGTAAAGCTCAGGAAGGATAGGCCTCTGAGTCGCTGAATATCAGCGTAGACAAGCGTGACTTGAATTCAGGAAGAAGCGTCGCAGGTTGGCGAAGCCGCGAAGGAATCTCATGGAGAGATACTCTTTTCTCGTTTCGGGAGTTACAAAAGGAAGAACGAACGGTCGAAATAATCTCAGGAGATTTCATGAAGTTCCGAGGATTGTCATATCTTCCAGAGGTGCAAGGAGGTTACGGTAAGGAGATTCCTAAGATTTAAAGCTCAGGAGAGGCTATGAGCCGTCCATCTGAAGAGGACAGGTGTCAGAGATTGGTGATCTCATGAACTCGGAGCTCGCAGGTTGAAGGCCCAAGTAGTGGGTGTTCAAAGTCGCAAGGTGCGAGGACGCGAAGTGGCGAGAGATTCGTAGCCATCCATATGAAGGGACAGGTGGCAAGAGATCAAGAGATCTCGCAAACTCGGAAGTTCGCAGGGTGAAGACTCAAGTATTGAGTGTGCAAAGCTGCGAGGCATGAAGACGCGAGGCGACGAAGGAGCTAGAGGATCGTAGCTGTCTATCGGAGGAGGACAGTTGGCGAGAGATCGACGGATCTCACGAACTCGGGAGCTCGCAGGTGGAGAGTCCAACATTTGAGTACTTTAAGTCGCAAGGTCATGAGGTAGCGAGATAAGGAGAGCCGTTGGATCCGGAACACAGGAAGACCGTTGGATCTGAGCGAGGGATCATGTCTCGGGACCTCGCAAGAAAAGGTTAAAGGATTTGGTCACAGGGATCGCGAGGTTGTGAGATAGCGATATCCCAAAAGCTAGAGAGCAATGTGTGCCATAGCGGAGTACAAGTGGAATACAGGTGGCACAAAGGATTGTGAGCCGCGAAGTGCCGAGGAGCAAGACTCGTGTGGACGCCGGGTCGCGAAGCTCTGAGGAGCCGAGATTCTCATGGATGCATGGCAGAGCATAAGGTGGGACCATGCATCTCAGGGACTCGCAGACTAGGAAGGTGAAAGCTCGACAGTTCGACTTGCGAGGTTGCGAGGTCGCGAGTAGCCCAAAAGTCCCGACAAGGGGAAAAGTCAGCGAGTTGACTGACCATCGGGTCTCGGGGACCCGAGGGTGTAGTGCTCGACTGTTGGACTCGCGAAGTCGCGAGTTCCGATCCTCCGAGGAATTAAGAAGAGGGGATCACGTGAGAGAAGAGAACTGTGGGTGTAGATTTCCCGATAAGGAAATAGAAGAACCTTGGAGTTCTTCAGGCCGAGAAGAAGAAGGTCCTGTGAGAGCAGACGTGCCCGCGTGGGTGGTGTGACTGCGTCAATTTCCTGTTGCACCCCTTGGAGCTCATCCTTAATCCGAATGAACACCTCCTCCTTCTTAGTTTCCTGCTTCTCTACTATCTCCAACAAGGCATCGTTTCATGCTGCGACGATGAAATCGAAGTCATCTGAGGTGAGGGTGGTCTCAAATTTGGTCCTCATTGCTTTCAATTTCTTCTTTGAAGAAGGTTTTGGAGAGGAAACCTTCCTTTTCTTTGAGGGGTCATCCTTGTCTCTAGGAAGTGTAACTTTGGCTTTCTTCAGTTCAACTTCTATGCCATCTATCTCTCCACCATATCCTCCTTGCTCTACTGAGATGGAAACGGTATTCATGGATGCGCTGTCTAAATCATGGACCTCTTTGGTCTTCTTTGTCTTGCTAGGTCCAGGTATATCCATTGCAGTTTTTGGACTACCAACATCAGACATCTCTGCAGGGTTCACTGGAACAAGGAGGTCCACTGACCATTCCTTGGTAGTCTCTTCCAGGTCATCCTTCGTCAACTTGTAGTACGACTGCAACTATTATTTATGCTCATCAGTGTGTGCTATGATATAGATGAAATGGCGGTCCACGTTGAATTTCATCAAGGGCCTGAACCTATGGAGAGTGTTCAGGGTTATACAAGGCTTAGACTGGATGGATACCTTCAATTGGTTGTAATAAGTGTGGAAGACTACATTGATTTCCACTGCTTGTTCATGTCGTTCGAGTACCATAGTGTATTGAACTTCGCGGCCAGAGGTTCTAACGACTCAATTTCAAGGAAGGTCGCACCTTCTGTCATCTCCCATGCGATGAAAGTGATCAAGATGAGAAGATAGTTGAAGTGGAACTCATATCCTTGATCTTGAGCTTCCCTGTAGTCCAATTCCAGCTGGTTTACAAGGTACTTCACCCAATTCATTTGTAGGCCCTCCGCGCACTTTCCTACGAGGTCAGCTACAAATCTAGTCACTTGGATGGGTCGGTTCTTGCGAACCAACTTTCCTGCGATTAATTGACAGGATAGGCACACTATGATGATCTGGATAGAGGCTACCTTGTAGCCTTGCGTTCCCTTCTCAACATCCCTGTAGGTGTCTTTTATCTTCTGCGCAAGAGCGCGATCCATGGTTTTCCTAGGATAGAAATCTCGTGGGTCAGGGCCTTGCATGCTCAGCCCTGTGATCCAATTAATCAACGTTGGATCCACTATGATACATTGATTCAACCATAAATATCCGCCATGGTAGTAGGACAATAGTAGCTTGATGCATGCGTTCACTTCTTGGTGCCTTCCGAAGTGTGGGATCTTTATAACATTGAGGAGGGTGGACTGTGCGAGGTTCATGGTCCATGATTGGCGTATGATCTTCTAGTTCTTTCCCTTGGTTTTGGTCAGATACTTGTGTGGGGAGAGAATGTTGTACACCTTCCTATCGCTGAGGTTGAAGTTGCTAAAATTCAATGCTGTGATCTTATATTGGTCTGTGTGCACTAGGCGTATCCCCTTTGGGAGGTACGTAGTGACCAATTCATATTCAAAGTCTCTAGGCACATTGTCTCAGTTTATTGCACCACTTAGAGGTGGTAGATAGGTAGGTAGAATGATTGGAATCAACTTATCATTCTCTAAGTCATCCTTGTGCTTAGTTCACCTTTTACGGAATGGTCCAACTCCGTGAGTAGTGGATGGGGATGCTTGCACTGCTTTGTGGATGAATCCTGGATACCTTCAGACATCGACATGGCTTTCTCAGTCATCAAGTTGATCAAAAATTCCTCAACAACTTTCTCTGCAACGCTCTATGCTTCTAACATACGCACTCAGGGTGAACAATTCGTGGGTTTGGGGAACAACTTAGACATGGTAATGAGATAGAGAGAGAGAGAGAACAATGATCACCATATAAACTTGGCTTAGTCTGTGGGCTCAAATTCTCAATTAGCAAAAAGTGTTCTCAGTGCATGGCGTGACGTGATAAATAGGTAACTCGACAATGATGTGCTTACAATGGATATGAGCCTCCATTAACTCTTGTTTGATCCATTATGGCGCAACCCAATGGTCTGATGACGAACCTTTATTTATTTTCTGCCTATTTGAAGCGGGATTCGATTGGATATATTGGCCCCAATGACTATATTGCTTCGTCATGGCGAAGTGCCATGTGTCGCTGTTTTGATATCCCAGCGAAGCTCTAATTCTACAATTTTTCTTTCTACAAGGTCTCCTCCAGAACTTCCTATAACTTTTCAGCCTTAGCCCTCTTCTTTCTTAACTGTCGAGCCTTTTTTCCAGTGAGCTTCATCTCGATAGTTCCTTTTCCATTCTGATTCTTGTCTTCTGTGGTCTTAGTCACTTCGCTCTGTTGAGATTCTTCTCTAGGGTTCCTAGATAAGACTTCTTCTTTGTCGGGGATAGGTAATTCAATATTCTATGGATTCTCTAGAGTTCTCTTAACTTCGAAAGCCGGGTTACTATCATTAAACATCTTTGATCTATTCTCCTGTTCTTCAATTAATTGTGTGATCTTTCTGGTCATAAAAACTTTTAACTCTTTCTTCTTCTGTTCCAAAACTTCTTCTTCTTATTTTCGTCTGGCTTGATCTCTATCAATCTAAGGTTTTCCTATTAACATGGTAAATGGGGCACGGTTCTCAATAAATTGAATAATCTCAAAATATTCTTCCATCAAAGTTCCATTGATAGTCATAGGTATCTGAGTGAGCCTCCCACACATGTTTACCGGTTTTCCTCTGAATAACCCTATTTATCCTAATGAAGGGATCATAATAGGCCTTCCTGTAGATTCCTAAGTTATTTCTGTCATGATATTCACTTGTGTTTCCTCATTTAGAACATAGTCAATGTCGAAGTCCCCTAATCTTTCTTCAATGCATTCTTTTTCTTTAAAGATCTCTGATAACTGGATATGTCGGTGATCATTCAGGGTTTCATTTATTTGCAACAATACTTTCTCTAATTATTTCTAGGGTTCTGCTATAGCCTTAGTTTCTGGATCTGTCTTAGGGTTTTCTTGTCTTATGTTCATACTTTCAAGCTTAGCAATCATTCTAGGGAAATCCAACACTTCATGGTCTAGAGCTTTGCAACAAATACAACTAGGTCTTCCACCATGGCATTCCTTAGTAAGATGTCCCGATCTTCTGCAACTGTAACAGAGGGTTAATCCTTTATTTCTTTTAAATGATCCCTGACCTCCTCTGTACTGTGCACTAGGATCATAGGAGGTAACCCACAATAAATTATTTCTAGGATTCTGCATCCATTTGTTAGTCCAAACATTCTTTCTATGCATTGGTATAATATATCTTTCACTAGTCTTATCAGATCTATTCATATCAAGCCTTCTTTCATCTATTAATGCCCTAGTTTTTAGGCTAGGATAGATCCTATCAATCATACCTAGATCCATACTCTAGAAACAAAAAATTCTACTTATCTTACTTCTACAGAGCACAAAGCTTCCAGATCTAATTTTTTTAACTATTCTTACCTTTATCAGAGCACAGAGCTTGCAGATATTACCACTTTTAATTATTAATTCTTACTTTTACCTTTCTTAGAGTGCCAAGCCTTCAGATATTGCTTGTTTCCTTCATACCTGATCTTCTTTTCTTCAGATCAGGCTTATTTCTTTCAGATCTGACCTTCTTTATTTAGCACAGAGCTTTATAATTCAAGTAGGACGATGTGCGCTAGTTCACAGAACTACGCACTTAGCTTTCACAATTTTAGGATGAGTCTTTGCACATAGCTTTTTATTTCTTAGTTCCCAACAATCAAATTTTAGGTCCCGAAAAGAGAACCATTTGTTGGCACAAGGGCAGACCCAGGGTTCAATGCTACAACAATGCACCAACAAAGCCCTAACTACTGACCCTTTCAGCAACACCTGCGAGGCAGATGAAGTCTCACCCGAGGTAGAGGAAGGGGTGGTTACAAGAATCAGGTGTCTGCAACCTTAGCTGGGACACATATATGTGTTTATAATACTTAATACAACTCTTAGAACCATCAGTTCCTTAACATGTAATCGCTATTCACTTCGTTGATACAACAAAGCTTCACAGTATTCACACCAATCTACAGTATTCAAGCATTTTGCATATACAAATGGATCAGCATGAGCATATCACACACTAAGCATGACTATCTAGGTCAGATATAACATTCTCACAGATAATAATCACAAAGCATAAATAGATCTATGTTAAACATATTAGATCACTTAGCACATAACATATGAACACATCAAGACAAAGCACAAATCACATAACACAGTGTTTACGTGGTTCACCCCCACCATGGGGCTACGTCCACCAACTCTTCTTATTTATTGTCTTCAGTCAATTAGTTACAGGCATGAAGCCTTCAAAACCCTTACCACGCATAGTACAAAAGATCTACGCAGCTCGCTAGATCCTTCTTCCTTGCGCTACAACACTAAGCTCTCCACAATCTGCTACAAGGACTTGCACTTAGCTCTGAAAGTCTCTTATAGTCATGCACAAATCACTTTCAGACTCTACTCACACTTAGCATGCATTCACATCACATAGATGCACTATTCTCCTCAACTACTACTAACTTACATTGCCTATCCTTCTATTTATACATACAAAATAGGCCTAAACATGGATAAACCCATGGGCCGACATCCCATTCTCGTTACATATTCCCAAAAACTCAAAAAGGGGCCCAAAAGGGGGATGAGATCTCTTGATCTCTGCTTCATCTTGTGCTCCTCCTTCAACAGGATTTTGAATTCTCAAAATAGGTCAACATGACCAAGAAACTCCCAAAACTTGGTCAAGGGCCAACAGGCCCCGAACACTCACATGTGACTCATCCCGAGTCACTCTGGTCTGATAAGTTCAGCTTTGAATGCATCGAGCTTGTCCTGAGCTGCTTCGACTTGCTACTTTGCTCTGGCCTCTTGTTCAATGAACTCCTATATTACTTCGTCATTCACTGGCCCTTCTAGGTGTTGTTCTGCTGCAGTGACAACCTGTTCTAATTATGTTCCTTGGCTCTCCACCTCTGTAAACAAATAGCATGCCTTATCTTTCACAGGTTAAAGCCATTGAGTGACTTCCATCACTTTTCTTTGAAGCATATGGATTTGTTGCTGAGTTGTGCGTTTCTATTGAGACCTCTTCCTTCGTTCTATAGCCGACAGGGCCTTCAGTTGTGCCTGTAGTGTATCTGCATGCTGCTTCGCTTCTTGGAGCTGTGACTCCAGTGTCTATAACTCTAGGTTTTCAGTGAGGTTCTCGTATGTCTGGGTGATTTGGTTACTCAACTTCTTGCACTCCAAGGCAAGAGATTTTAATCTGTCAACTGTGCTGCAGAAAGTTCCTTCACTTAGGTCTCTTACATCTTGAGGAGTCTCGGGCACAGTACGAAGCTCCAAGTCTGCTATGCGCTGTTGGAGCTACTGGATTACTTCTTTGAGTTTCACCACCTACTGTGGGACTCTCTCTTCGACATTTACTTCGATGACTGTGAAAGAGCGAAGTGCTCTGTGAACCATTTCCTTAACTTCAAGTTGCTCGACGAGAAACTGTTCCTTAATTTGCTGTAACTATACTTTTTCTTCATCCCACTTCGCTTGCAGAGCCAACTTTTCCCGTTCTTCAGCACTTCGTTGCTCCTCTAGGTATTTTTGTACTTGCGGTAAATACTGGGTGGCTTGTGTTGTCTCTTCCTAAGCTCGTTGAAGGAGATCTTTGACTGTATCAGTAGTGCGGTGTATTTGTGCTTGCTCATCACCTAGTTCTGATGTTCCTACCAACAGAGGCACAATGGAAATTGCACGGATGGACTATATTTCCTGCTGCACCCCTTGGAGCTCATCCTCAATCCAATTTAACACCTCCTCCTACTTAGCTTCCTGCTTCTTTTCTATCTCCAGCAAGGCATCGTTCAGTGCTGTGACGATGAAATCAAGTCATCTGAGGTGAGGGTGGTCTCAAATTTGGTCCCGGTTGCTTTTGATTTCTTCCTTGAAGAAGGTTTTAGAGGGGAAAACTTCCTTTTCTTTGAGGGGTCCTCCTCGTCTCTAGGAGGTGTAACTTCTCCTTTCTTTGTTTCAACTTCTGCACCATCTATCTCTCCGCCATGTCCTCCTTGCTCTGCTGATATGGAAGCGATCTTCACGAATGCGCTATCTAAATCATGGACCCCTTCGGTCTTCTTTGTCTTGCTAGGTCCAGGTATATCCATCGCAGTTTCTGGACTGTCAACATCAGACATCTACATAGGGTTCACTGGAACAAGGAGGTTCACCAACCATTCCTTGGTAATCTTTTCCAAGTCATCCTCCGTCAACTTGTAGTACGACTGCAACTGTTGTTTATCCTCATCAACCTGCGCTGTGATATAGATGAAATGGTGGTCCGCACTGAATTTCATCAAGGGCCTGAACCTGTGGAGAGTGTTCGGGGTTATATGAGGCTCAAACTAGATGGATAACTTCAATTTGTTGTAATAAGTGTGAAAGATGACATTTGATTGCCACTGCTTGTTCATGTCGTTCGAGTACCATAGTGTATTGAACTTCGTGGCCAGAGGTTCAAACGACTCAATGTCTGGGAAGGTCGCACCTTCCGACATCTCCCATGTGATGAAAGTGATCAAGATGAGAAGCCAGCTGAAGTGGAACTCATATCCTTGATCTTGCACTTCCCTGCAGTCCAATTCCAACTGGTTTACAAGGTACTTCACCCAATTCATTTGTAGGCCCTCTGCGCACTTTCCTATGAGGTCGACTACAAATCCAGTCACTTGGGTGGGTCGGTTCTTGCGAACCAACTTTCCTGCGATCAATTGATAGGTTAGATGCACTACGCTGCTATGGATAGAGGCTACCTTGTAGCCTCACATTCCCTTCTCGACATCCCCATAGGTGTCTTTTATCTTCTACGCAAGAGCACGAACCATGGTTTTCCCAGTATACAAATCCTGTGGGTCAGGGCCTTGCATGCTCAACCCTGTGATCCGATTAATCAACATCGGATCCACTGTGATACAATGATTCAACCATAAATATCCACCATGGTAGCAGGAAAACAGTAGCTTGATGCATGCGTTCACTTCTTGGTGCCTTTTGAAGTGCAGGATCTTCATAACGTTGAGGAGGGTGGACTGTGTGAGGTTCATGGTCCATGACTAGGGTATGATCTTTGAGTTATTTCCCTTGGTTCTGGTCAGATACTTGTGTGGGGCAAGCATGTTGTACACCTTCCTGTCGCTGAGGTTGAAGTCACTAAACTTCAATGCTGTGATCTTATCTTGGTTTGCGTGCACTATGCGTATCCCGTTCAAGAGGTACACAGTGACTGATTCATATTCAAAGTCTATGGGCACACTGTCTTGGTTTATTGTGCCGCTCAAAGGTGGTAGATAGGCAGGTAGAATTCTCGGAATCAACTTAGCATTCACTAAGTCATCCTTGTTCTTATTTCACCTTTCATGGGATGGTCCAGCTCCGTGAGCAGTGGATGGGGACGCTTGCACTGTTTTTGTGGATGAAGCCTGGATACCTTCAGACATTGACATGGATTTCTTAGTCATCAAGTCGATCAAAACTTCCTTAGAATCTTTCTCTACAGTGCTCAATGTTTCCAACATACGCACTCGGGGTGAACAATTTGTGGGTTTGGGGAACAACTTAGACATGGTAATGAGATAGAGAGAGAGAGCACAATGATCATTGTATAAACTCGGCTTAGTCTGTGGACTTAGATTCTCAATTAGAAAAAAGTGTTCTTAGTGCATTGCCTGATGTGATAAATAGGTAACTCGACAACGATGTGATTACAACGGGTATGAGCCTCCATTAACTCCTGTTCGATCCATTATGGCGTGACCCAACGGTCTGATGAAGAAAATTTATTTATTTTCTTCCTGTTCAAAGTGGGAGTCGAACGAATATATCAGTCCCAATGACTATATTGCTTCGTCATGGCGAAGTGCCATGTGTCGCTGTTATGATATCCCAACGAAATCTCCAATTCTACAATTTTTCTTTCTGCGAGGTCTCCTCCAGAACCTTCTGTAACTTTTCCATCTTAGCCCTCTTCTTTCTTAACTGTCGAGCATTTTTTCCAGTGAGCTTTGTCTCAGTAGTTCTTTTTCCATTCTGATTCTTGTCTTCTGTGGTCTTAGTCACTTCACGTTGTTGAGATTCTTCTCTAGGGTTCCTGGATAAGATTTCTTCTTTGTCTGGGATAGGCAATTCAATATTCCATGGATTCTCTAGAGCTCTCTTAACTTCGACAGCTGGGTTACTATCTTTAAACATATTCGATCTGTTCTCTTGTTCTTCAATTAATTGTGCGATCTTTCTAGTCATGAAAACTTTTAACTCTTGCTTCTTCTATTCCAAAACTTCTTCTTCTTCTTTTTGTCTGGCTTGATCTCTATCAATCCAAGGTTTTCCTATTAACATGGTAAATGGGGTGTGGTTCTCAATAAATTGAATAATCTCAAAATCTTCTTCTGTCGAAGTTCCATTGACAGTCATAGGTATCTGAGCGATCCTCCCACACATGTTTACCAATTTTCCTTTGAATAACCTTATTCCTCCTAGTGAAGGGATCAAACAGGACTTCCTATAGCTTCCCAAGTTCTTTATCTCATGATATTCACTTGTGTTTCCTCATCTAGAACATAGTCAATGTCGAATTCCCCTATTCTTACTTCAATGCATTCTTTTTCTTTAAATATCTCTGATAACCGGATATGTCCATGACCATTTAGGGTTTTGTTTATTTGCAAAAATACTTTCTCTGATTCTTTCTGGGGTTCTGTTGTAGCCTTAGTTTCTAAATATGTCTTAGGGTTTTCTTGTATTATGTTCATACTTTCAAGCTTAGCAATCATTCTAGGGTAATCCAACACTTCATGGTCTAGAGATTTTCAACAAAGACAATTAGGTCTTCCACCAAGGAATTCCTTAACAAGATGTCCCGGTCTTCTGCAACTATAACAGAGGGTTAATACTCTCTTTATTTTAAATGATCCCCGACCTCCTCTGTACTGCACACTAGGATCATAGGAGCTAACCTGTAATAAATTCTTTCTAGGATCCTGCATCCATTTGTTAGTCCAAACATTCTTTCGATGCATTGGTATAACGTATCTTTCACTAGTCTTATCAGATCTATTCATATCAAACCTTCTTTCATGTATTAATTCCCTATTTTTCAGGTTAGGATAGATCCTATCAATCATACCTAGATCCATACTCTAGAAACAAAAAATTCTACTTATCTTACTTCTATAGAGCACAAAGCTTCCAGATCTAAAATTGTTAACTATTCTTACCTTTATCAGAGCACAGAGCTTGTAGATATTACCTCTTTTAATCATAAATTATTACTTTTACCTTTCTTAGAGTGTCAAGCATTCAGATCTTTCTTCTTTCCTTCAGATCTGATCTTCTTTTCTTCAGATCGGGCTTCTTTCTTTCAGATCAAGCTTCTTTCTTTCAGATCGGGCTTCTTTCTTTCAGATCGAGCTTCTTTCTTTCAGATCGGGCTTCTTTCTTTAATATATGACCTTCTTTATTTAGGATAGATATTTATAAGTCAAGTAGAATACTGTGTGCTAGGGCACATATATATGCACATAGCTTTCACAATTTTAGGATGAGTCTTTGCACAAAGCTTCTTCTTTCTCAATTACCAACAATCACAGTTTCAGGTCCTGGCAGTGGAACCATTTTTTAGCATAGGGGTAGACCTAGGGTTCAACGCTACAACAACGGACCAACAAATCCCTAACTACCGGCCCTTTCGGAAACACCTGGGAAGCAGATGAAGTCTCACCCGAGGTAGAGGTAGGGGTGGTTGCAAGACTCAGTTATCTGCAACCTTAGCTGGGACACAAATATGTGATTATAATACTTAATACAACTCTTAGCACCGTCAGTTTCTTAACATGTAATCATTATTCACTTCGCTGATACAATCAAGCTTCGCAGTATTCACACCAATCTACAGTATTCAAGCACTTAGCATATACAAATGGATCAGAATGAGCATATCATGCACTAAGCATGACTATCTAGGTCAGATCTAACATTCTCATAGATAATAAGCACAAAGCATAAATAGATCTATATTAAACATATTAGAGCAGTTAACACATAACATATGAACACATCAAGACAAAGCACAAAACACATAGCACATTGTTTATGTGGTTTACCGCCACCCTGGGGATACATCCACCAACTCTTCTTCTTTATTGTCTTTGGTCAATTGGTTACAAGCACAAAGCCATCAAAACCCTTACTCCGCACAGGACAAAAGATCTGCGTAGCTCGCTAGATCCTTCTTCCTTGCGCTACAACACTAAGCTCTCCACAATCTGCTACAAGGACCTGCACTTATCTCTGCAAGTCTCTTACATTCATGCACAAAGCACTTTTAGACCCTACTCACACTTATCATGCATTCACATCACATAGATGCACTATTCTCCTCAAATAATACTAACTTACATTAATTATCCTTCTATTTATACATACAAAATAGGCCTAAACATGGGTAAATCCATCGACCGACATCCCATTCCCGTTACATATTCCCAAAAACTCAAAAAGGGGCCCAAAAGGGGGCTGAGATCCCGTGATCTCCACTTCATCTTGCGC
Source organism: Picea mariana (assembly GCA_032191745.1). Taxonomy (NCBI): domain Eukaryota; kingdom Viridiplantae; phylum Streptophyta; class Pinopsida; order Pinales; family Pinaceae; genus Picea; species Picea mariana. The sequence continues at coordinate 277,098 of JASDQU010735303.1, forward strand.
TCCTCCTTCGACAGTCTGTCGAAGTCTCAAAATAGGTCAACATGACTAAGAAACTCCCAAAACTTGGTCAAGGGCCAACACCTTGTGTAAACCATTCCATTTGGTGTTTGTTGCAGTAAGTGTAAAGAACAGTGTTGGAGAATTATAAGATGTAAGTTAGGTATGAGCTATTTTTTACCTCTTTATGACCTTTGATTTTAATTGTATCCATATTTTGTATTGATCAAATGAGGAATTAACCCAAAATTGATGCCATTAGACACAAACTCAATCCTAAGTCCAACTAAGAGAAAAAACATCAAACGCTAATTAATCTAGGAGTTAAGCATGCAAACAAACCTTCTCACAAAGAAGCGCTAGTTGGTGATGGAATCCAACATCGCAAAATCAATGGGTGAAGGGGATGAGTTTCGGCAGGTGGGAAAGTTACGTTGACAACCTGCTTACCAAACTAACGCCCTGGTGCAAGTTACCTCACCGAGCAGTGGGAAATCCTCCAAGGATTTTGAGTGAGTATAGCCAATGTTGATCCCAGGTACAACACCACCTTCCCTGTGCTGTCACCTTGTGTAGGAAGTCTAAAATATTATGGCCTCTATGGTACCACCTACTATACCAAAGCAGAGTGGGGACAGTCGACAATCGACACCAAGACCAACAAAGCAGGGTTGATTACTCTGAGGGCCCCAATGTGACCTTGCGATTGACCGTTGTGTTAGAAGGGATTCCCAAAGTCAATGATATAGCAACTGGATTTCACTCCCTAACTCAAGGATTTATGTTTTTTTAGCAGCTTTGGAAAGTTATTCTTACAATCCTATTCCAAAGCTCTACACCTAAGCTAATATGGGTTTGAAGAGCCCTAGAAAATTTGCTAGATAAATTTTAATTAGCGCTTGATTTTAGACTGTTGTTACTCAAAGGAGTGGTCATGAAACTGATGGTGTTTTAACTTGACTCTTTAAACCATGCAAGAGGAAAATGAAATGCAAGAAATTCAAATTCGATGAAAACTAGCTATGGGAAAGAGCAAGAGGTTTCCAATTCTGTATTTTTGCTCATATGGAATCCTTACTAATCTCAAGCATATGCAAAGGCTTCATGAAGATTGTAAGGACATTGTGATAAAAACAATTGTACATGTAGCAAAGTGTTGAAGAATTGACATTCAATACTGAACACATTTCCTTGAAGAATACTTCATATAATGTAAATATTTTTCTAAATTGAAGTTGAAGGTTGATAGGATTAATGGCATAAGTATGATTTTCTTTAGTGTGTAGATTTTGAAGGACTATTTGATGAAGAGAAAGAAAGACAACTATTTATGTGAAGGACTATTTGATGAAGAGAAAGAAAGACAACTATTTATGAGACCCCTTGCTTTATTTGGCTTGGACGTGACCTTAAAATTAGAGACTTTTGTAGCCAAAAGGCTTAATGGTGGAGTCCATGTGTATTCTTTGTAAGGATTACATACAGGTGAATATCGTCACAGAGGAAGCTGCTAGACAAGTGAAACTCATAGAGGGTTTTCACTTTACCACTCTAATGGTTTTCATTGTTGGTCAAAGGGGGTGCTAAATCCCCCTACCAAAGTATAATTATATCCAAAGCACGTGGTATGTTTATCCCTTTGAAAAAGTGGGGCCATCATGGCCATGTAAGTGATTTGGACAATTCCACCTCAATTTTGAGAGTTTATATTAAGTAATAAACAAACTTTACTACTTTCATTATAACTAAAACCTATTACAAATGGACATGGATCATTAACAAAAATACTAAAGGGAGGTAGTTGGCAAGGTATCGATTACCCCTTATTTTGTATAGAGGTACTACTAGTGAATTTCTTCACTACCCCTTGTGATTTTTATGAGCCTTGGATAGTTGGGGAACTTATTTGGTTTCATGGATTATGACGAGCTAGAGGGTTTTAAGACATGTTGATGGAACATATGATGTTTTATGGTTCCTCTTGAGAATTTGGCTTCATCCTGATTTTTGGGCATCTTTATAGTTCCCAAGGCAATTCACATTACATAAGGCATTATCATGTATCCCAAGGAAGTCCAAGGTTGGTCAAAATAGTTTAGAGTTTTTATTCATTTACCAAGACTTCTCATGCCATGCCATGTCCTAGATTTTGAATCACTCATTTAGAGGCTTGTGTCAAATGACTTCATGGGAAATCCACCTTGGAGGTTGCATTGTGGAACTATTTGTCACATGTGGACTTATCTAATTCTCCCATGACTTGAGGAGAAAGTTGGCATGATTTTAGGAGGGTTGTTACACCTTGAACACCTCTCCATGACACTTTTGGAGCTGATTTGAAGGGTTCATCCACTCTTGCAGGGTCTTACTGATGATTTATGAAGATTTTTCACCTTGGAGATCTATGTGTCCACCTTGGAATATACCTAAAAGACTTTACTTGCATACTTTGAGGAGTTTGTTGAGGATCTACCCCTTTGGAGGCATTTGGATGCTAGACATTACACCTTGGATTCACCTTCTTCCTTCATTAAAGGAGACATTACACTCTATTGGGGCCTTTTCACTTGGATCTTTGTACATGTGGTTTGATCACCTCATTTTTATTGTATTTTTTGACTAGGTAGTTGGAGGAAGTAATATTTTATCCCTCCCTAGGATAGATATAAGGATCTCACATGAGACATTGCTATAGGCTATGTATAAGGATCTCACATTAGACATTGCTATTTTATTGTAAATGAAGTTGAGAAACACTCTACATGAATATTTTTCCTTCCTCCTTATCACTCATGGTTGGATTTTTGGAGCATTCACTCCTTAGAGCTTAATTGACATATCTTTATTGGAGCATATGGTTGTGTAAAGGTTTCTTTCTTTGTAGATGATTGTTGTCAATTCTTGAAGCTTATCTATTGTGGTTCTTGTTTCGTGCATACAGATTAATGGTGAAATGCTCAAGTCTTCTACGGACTAATTACTAGATCAATCCATTGAAGGGATTTTTCTACCATTGGAGGGAAGATGTTCTAGGGTAATTCATCTCCTTCTTCCTTTGTCGGTTTGGTAAGTGCCTTGCTTTAGCTATCCATATTGGAACCCTAGAAAGAAGTATTAAGTAAGAATATAAAGCCATAGTTGATCTTGTTGGTGAAGGTTGTTCCCATGATGATCCCTTCTTGTTGGGCCTTCATATCCATTTTTAATCTTGATTAGATGAGGGATTACTCTTCCTTTTTTATTCTAATCTCTAAGCCCTAATCCTTGAACGAAATATACCAATTGTGATCAAGGTTTCTGTTGAATCATGTTGTCATTGATGCCAATGGTTTGATTGATTGATGTCAAGTGATTGATTGATGTCAAAGGATTGATTGATTGATGTCATTGATTGAATTCAAGTGACTGATTGATGTCAAAGGATTGATTGATTGATGATTGATGTAATATAATATGCATTTTCCTTGATGAGAATGCATAGATGAAGATGGATCAATGAGTTGACATTGATATGATGAATATGGATCAATAGGTTGTCATTGATACATGATGAAGATGGATCGTTGTGGTTTCATTGGTATATGATGCATTGTTGGAAAAACGTGTAGATGAATCATTATTGTCTTATCATGATTGATAAGGTGCACAAATGGATGAACTCAGTCCCCTTATGGTGAAAGCCCTCATGAGAAGATGCTTTGCAAATTGAGTTATTCTAGAAGAATGGTTGGAGGGACCTTGCTCTCATTATTTTCTTATCATGATTGATAAGGTGCACAAATGGATGAACTCCAAAGTGGTCCCCTTATGGTGAAATCCCTCATGGGAAGACACATTACAGATTCAGTTATCCTAGAAGAATGGTTGTAGAACCCATGCTTGTATGTGGAATAATGAGATGAAGATCAAGGAAATTGTTGGTGAAACTATCCTAGATGGATAGTTCTTGTCATTCCATTTCCGATGGTATGTGGAATGTCACTTAACTCCTCATGGTTTGAGCGTTATGTCCTTACGAAGATGAAGGACCCCCACATGAAGGCTTGAAGCCCCCAAGGTCAAAGAAGTCAAAGTGACAAAGTCAAGGTGGATTATTTAAATAATAAATAGAAGTGAAAAAATCAAGAAATGATAAATTAAGGTGAAAAAATCAAGAAGGAATATTTAAATGATAAAGTATTGGAGAACCTTCTAGTTATGGAAAGTGGTTAACCCTAAAAATAAGGAAAATAGGTTAAGTGACCTAGAAATGGGTTAAGTGACCTAAAAGAAGAAATAATTATTTAAATGATAAAGTAAGGTGACAAAGTCAAAGTGGATTATTTAAATAATAAAGAGAAGTGAAAAAATCAAGAAATGATAAAGTAAGATGAGAAAATCAAGAAGAAATATTTAAATGATAAAATATTGGAGAAATTTCTATTTATGGAAAGTGGGTAACCCTAAAATAAGGAAAATAGGTTAAGTGACCTAGAAATGGGTTAAGTGACCTAGAAATGGGTTAAGTGACCTAAAAATGGGTTAAGTTACCTAGAGGATGAAAGTATAAATAAGATAGCAACAGTCTCTTGTAGATCATCCTTTTTGTGGATCTATTAAGAGCTTCTTGTGAGAATATCTTTTGGAGCATTGATGGAGAGTTTCTTGTGAGAGCTTCTTGAGCATTTTTGGTGTGGAACACTTGAGAATATTGAAAATATATAGGTTATTGAGGTAACCAAGGATATCTACGCTGAATTTTAGAAGGAAGGTGAAGAAAAGAGGGCCGAAATTGAAGGGAGGATAAATTCTTTTGATGATGCTTTCTAAGGTATGTTATTTACAAGTCATCTCATCATTTGTTCTATAACGTTTTTTACATAATTATTCAGACTGTGAAATTTATATTCCATTCATAAAACATACCCAAGTATCTATGGTAAAAAATTCAGCTTGTGGGTCGTTGTATTTTGGGAGTTACACTTCGTGGAAAACAGGGTTTGTGGCTAGTCTTGAAACTAGTCAAAAACAGGGGTTTCGAGTAAAAACGTCATAAATTCTTCATAACAGATCCAAATTCAGTGAGACAAAGTGTGTTGGTTAGGGTACAGTTTGTAGTATGTTTTGTAACATTTTTAGATCAATTAAACTAATTTTTTTTGTAGGGAAGGCTCTACAAGGTCACTCTCTAGAATAAGCCAGAATTCAGCAAGGTATGCCATTTTTTCTATAACTCTTTTTATGAGAGGTTCCAAGTAGTTCCAACTTTAGGAATTGCGTAAAAAAATTTGAAGAACATTGAGTATCAGTTTCATATATTTATTCATTACATGTACAAATTTATGATTATTTCAAGTTGGGGTTGTTGACTAATCCAAAACTAGTCATGGTTGAGACAAGCAGTTGATGGGTTGGCACATACATGAGGTGTATAGTTGATGATGCTGGTACATATTGATGAGTAGTTGACACATGATTTGTATATACTTGGTACATGGTTGGATGCACTTGTTTATGGTACAGGTTGATTACAGGTTGTTTGGCACAGGTTGGTGCATGGCTGATGCACTTGTTTATGTTGACAGATTGATATTTGTTGAGGATTGTTGCCTCATCTCAGTTGGTGATGAGAATTTAAGATGAGGCTTGCATATAGATTTGGTGCTCTTGTAGAGTTGTACTCTATTCATTTGTTGCTGAAAAACCCCCGGATTGAAGTCCGTAAGAAAAATAAAAATCGTACAAATATCTTGTGTTCTTTGTGTTCCTTGTGGAGATGATTTGTTGATGATATGTTGCTGATATGTATTCAAATATAACTGATTATAAATGAAAAAAATGAGTAATGAGAAAATGTTGAATGTTAACTAAGGAGTTTTTGTGTAAGAGGGAAGTTTTGGGGAAAATATCTCCACACTCATTCACCCCCCCCTCTAAGTGTGGTAGGTGTGTCCAACAATTGGTATCATAGAGAGCCTTCACTACAATCCTTAACAAGCTTGAAGGAGATCCATAGACACACAAATGGATGATGAAATAGCAATCCTTGATGAGGAAATCTATTCTACTTGGAGAATAGAGATGAGAGTGTATTTGAAGACAATGGGAGCAACTATTTGGAAGGAAACCATTGGTGGATCGGTTCTGTTGAAGAACAAGTCAAAGTTTGCAGCTCAAAGGGAAGGAAAGAAGAATTATTCATTGGCTCTCAAGACCATTCTTAGTGGACTTTCAAGCCCTATCAAAGAAATCATGGGACAATGCACTTCCGCCAAGGATCTATGGCTAAATCTAGAGGAGACATATCAAAAAAAGAAAGAAGATGTTGAAGACCACTTCGTCAAGATTATCAAAGGTAAAGAATATCTAACTCTTGATTGCATATGTGATGATTTTAAAGGAAAAGAATCATGCGATGATGTTGGCAAGAAGGAAGATATTGAAGATACTTCAAATGAAGGTAAATAATCTCCAAAGACTCTTGATTGCATTGATTCAAAATGTGATGATGTTGAATTTTTCTCAAGTGAAGAAGATGATCTAGAAATAGTTTGTGTAAAGTTTGATGATAATTATCCCATGGAAATAATAGAAGAAAATCTATTAGAAATTCAAAAGGAAATTGAAGAGGGTTTATATAGATATAGAAGTGATCATTTTTATACACACTATAACTATCTTTCGGATAACACTAAAAATTTTCTTAGGAGGAGTCAAAGGTACATCTTGATGTTAAAGGAAATGATCAAAGAGAGCAATAAGACTCAACTAGAAGAAAAGGAATAATAAATCACAAGACTAAAGAATGAAAAAGAAAATGTGAAGGTAGATAATGAGATTAGAAAAAGTTTTGAAACTATTGTCCATCTCAAGACCCAAATTGAAGAAGCCAAAAGAATAGAGGAACTATTGAAGAATCAAATAAATGAAAAGGAAGAGTCATGTTGTAAGTTAGAAGATGAAATTGTTGACCTTAGAAAGAAAGTGGAAAAGTCAAACAAATTCTTGAATAGCTCACGAATCTTGGATGAGATATTGGAAAGTCAAAGATCATCATGTGATAAATCAGGTCTTGGATATAAAGGAGAAGATACACATGCTGAAGCAAGTACCTCAAAGAATAATGAGGTAAATCCATCAAAGAAAGAAGAAAATGTTGCAAAGCAACCATCTACAAAAGGCAAATAAAATTTCAAAAGAAAAAAGAAAGAATCTATTCTTGGGACACCAAAGAAAAGGTATGAAAGTATTTTTCATGGGCATTGTTATTCATGTAATGGATATGGTCACAAAGATTTTGAATGTAGATCTTATGAAAGGAGATATAATGGAATATTTTATAACACCATGAGGTGTTGGAGACGTGATCAAGTAGGACACATTGTTGTTCATTGTAACACTATGAGATGCTACAGCTGTAGTGGATTTAGCCACAAATCCCATGAGTGTTGGAACACAAGAAGAAATTCTATGATGAGAACTTCAAATAGCATGGATAGAAGAAGGAATGAAGTAAGGAAGGGAGACATATTTGAAAATATGGATGCTCAGAGCTCAAGTTCTAAGGAGAAGGGACATCTATAGAAGTGGGTGAAGAAGATAGAGCAGCCAGAACATAATGAAATACTGAAGGGAATCTCAAGTAAGTCATCTATTGAAGCATACACAGGTGACAGTGGTATCAGTCGGGTACATACATAGGCTGACCTTGTATAGGTCGCGTACATATGCGAGTTGTTGTGCAACAGGCCGCGTATATGTGGTAAAGCCTTGAGAAAAAATATATACACATGGATTGCAGTTTGATGTGATGGTATAACACTCTGTTGCAGGGTCTGACATTGTTTGTTGCAGGTTCTGATACTATTTGCTATAGGTTTAAGTGTTCATCTATTGGTTTATGTAAAATAAAATCTCGAGTGCATGACACTAACCCATGAGTATGTATTGATGCTGATCTGTTGGTGTACATGGATGGTACATATTTGAGTTTCACCGACATATCTTATGATGTATTATTGGAAGCATATGTTGATATCATGATGAATTATTGGAACTTTTCTAGTACATTGGAAGAGGCACCTACTAGCAGTTTGATTGGCACATGTTTTATGGAGGATTTGGCATACATATATGGGATTCATCATTTTGTGGTATTGGTGCATGGTAATGTACATGTTTGGTACACTCATAGATGGCATATGTTTGATGATACTACACCATTGGTACTACTTGATTAGTGTTATGCCTCTTTTGTCACCTAGATGAGAAAAAAATAGGTGCTTATGAGCTTAGTTGGGTTAGCTAAGCAAGACAACAGTAAAGGAAAGGGTTAGAAGAGTATAACATAAACAACTAAACTAAGAATTAAACTAGAAATGATAAAACAACTAAACTAGAGTGCATAAGGACATAAGAACAAGAAACAAACAAGACTCATGTCACCAATGGAAAGGATTGTATTAGTGAAAAGAAAACACCAAAGAGAAAGGGGGACTTTGGGTCCCTCTTTCCTCCAGGGAGGGCTGTTGGACCCCCAAGATTGAGCTCTTCTTACAACTTGAAAAATTGAAAGAAATGGTGAAAGAATCCCAAGCTAGTTCACTCAAAGGGTGATGTGAATAGCTCTAATGGAATGGTGCTTGTATCTCTTGATGAGAAAAGAGGATTCCTCAAGAGAATAGAAGAAACATAACCTTACAAATGAATTCCTTGAAAATATAGTGCACCCATGGCCTCTTTTAGAGCATAACTTTGAGGCATTATTCAACCAGCTTTGAGTGTGAACAAGGGTCCCTTTAGGGTACCCTTAGGTCTTTGACCAGCCACCCAGCCGGATTCAGCGGAGATTTGGATGTCAAATCGACTTGGAAGTTGAACTAGAAGTGGGTGGGAGGCTGACCAACATCATAAATGCATCATTCTCAGATGTGCATGTCTTTTAGCATCCATAGTCATGCATCGTGCGCATGTGCACTTTTCCGGCATTTCTTGATGGCGCATGTGCGCATGTGCCCTATATAGTCATAGCGCATTCTGATTTTATAAGAAGTTGTATAGTTTTGGACCTTTTGGAGATGCATTTTTGGTAATTTTGGTCCATGGGTGAACTAATAGCTATTTGGAGATGCTGGATTCGTATAACCATGCGCGTATGAGATTTCAGTGATAACAGATGCCCCCTGATGGATGAGGTTAGGAGCATACGTATAGCCAAAATTCATCAATGTTTCTTCTACTAAGAGTACTGTTGTAAGAGTGATATCAAGAGGATCAAGAGAAACCTGTTGGAGGGAGAAGGGAACTTGTAGGACCTGACCTTTCTGAAGGTGTGAAAAATAAAATGTGTACAAACGAGGCAGGCATGCCTCATGCTCATGCCGTGTAACTCAAAACATGTGTAGGATAGTAGCTGAAGTGGTATGTTGGTGAAGATGAGTGCAGCACCCTCGGGGGCATGTTGATAAGAGCAGAGGACAATTATGATGAGGAACAATACTCTGAAAAGTAAACAATGACACTTGGAGGAAGTATCAAGGATTTGGTAGGCGTTGATGGCCCAACAAATTTCATAGGTCTTTGGCAAATATAAAAACAATTGCAATAGTCACAAAGTAAGACCCACCGTAACATGAGAGAGTGTTGAAGTCAAATTTTATGGGGGTCAACGATAACAGAGAGCAATGGTGGTTCTCCCTGTGCCATCCAAGACTCCTCATTGTAAAGGGAATGAGAGTCAAGATACAGTCGCCCTTATGGAAAATGTGTTGATGTCAACAAAAAGGGAGACATGACTTCCAAGAAGCGAAGGGCTTCGGGAAATTCACTGGATGAGATCAATAATCGAGGAGGTACATGGAAAAAGTCAAGATGGATGGAGACTCAAGACTGCCCTTGGTTGGGGATATATGTGAAGTGTTTGCAACTGTACAACTAGGTCGAGTGTCAGGGGACAACTAGAGGTGGGCTAAGTTGTGCCAGAGGCGGGTCAAAGTGAACAAACTCAAAGAGCAGAGGGAAGTGTCCTGTGGGATACTCAGGGTTTGTGGACTATGTCAATAGGAGTAGAATAGAATGGATTCCCCAACCAAGAGCGACATGGGTTGCATTTGCTAAAAGGAAGAAGGTCGTCAAAGGTGACGAAAAAAAGCTAGTTAAATGATGAAAACAAAGGCTTTGTACAAGTGCTAAATAAATAAATAATCTAGGGATGAGTGTACAAATACAGAAACAGGTGCCCCAATTCAATATGGCTTGGACTAGGAGGGCGCAAGTTGTGTAGGGAACTGGTGGAGGGTGAGGGTCCCCATGGGTGGGTCTCTGTATGAGGTAAATGAATGAAGGGGGATTCACAGATGGGAAAAATGATTGTGGATGAAAATGGATGGTTAATGATACCGTGGAAGTGCAGTCAAAAATAGAACCATGATGAGATAACCTGGGAGTCCATTGGGAAGGATAGAAAAAGGTGGAGAAGGAGTATGTGGCTGATTCTCGAAAATGCGTAAGACTACCGGGACTCCCATCCCTAAAGGGTGAAAAACAACATGAGTGTCAAAGTTCCAAGGGGGACTATGAATGGGACAACTCATGTGGGGGAGAATTCTACCGGGTGATAGTACCAAAATGCAGTGGAGGTGACAGTACTGTAGAGCCAGATATAGGGACCCTAAAGGTAAGTTTTAGAGGGTGTGATTGGAGATGCAATTGAGATTCAGAGGGAGCGATTACATGCCAGTTTCGATCATATACCTGAAGGGGTCGCGCTGGTGTGTGATGACCAAGAACCTACACACATGAAAACCAAATACCCAATGTGAACAATATCTGAAGATAACGAACATATAATAGTTATTTGACAATTTTGAACATGAGCATGCGTACTTGAACGGGGTATGAAAAAATGGCTCCCCGGGGGCCAGGGATGGATGGTGACCTGGGAAGTATGAATGTGTAGGCAGTAGTATTTTGATCCCATGGCTGAAGACAGATCAAAAAATAGACTTCTGAAGCTACTGGAATTGAGCATGGAAGTTTTGGCAAAAAGGGCCTATATATAGCTGTAGGGCCCACATTGCCACCTCATTTGTACTTACTGCTATAGTGATAAGAGAGGAGATTCCAGAGAATATTCCAAGATTCCAGGAGTGCGAGGAAGCCGATCTGGGAGGTGCGAGAGTCAGGTTAGTGGTCTCATCCTCCTATATAGTAGTTAGATGTTAATTTTTGAGAAGGACTATACAGATGGCCATACAGTGGGTTTTTGGGAGTGAGGCCCCTCAAATGCATGGGCGATCGATGGTGAACCGCACACTAGTGCACGACTGTAATGGGTACAGTCACACATGGGTGCACCCCAATTTGGGAGACATGCGTGCATGGGATACACGCCTGTTCGACGCACAAACGCGTATATGTGCGCAACTGTGTTTCCAACTGTTGGTTGTGGAGCCTGATTATCTTCCTGATTCAGAGGTCTTTTACTTTCATTTGTGTTTATACCCCATGAAGTATTTACACCCCAGAAGTATGTACACTCTTCCATGTGGGGGAGTGCAGAGGGGGGGTACCCCTTCTGCAGGGTCTGGGGGCAAGTGGGCCCCTAGCGGGGGTTCGGGGGTGAAGCCCCCGAAGGAAAAATTGCCTTGTAAATGTATATTGTAATTTCATTGTAAATATGGACCGTTCATTATAAGGTCCCAAATCTAACGATATAGATTATGTTAGGGTTTTTTTCCCTAGAAGGCAACCCTCTTTTATGAGGGAAATATATTGTGGCTATGGTTGATGGAAAATATTTTACTCTGAGATAGGAGACTGTGAGAGAAAGAAGAGGAAGTTACAGTGGGTTTGTTGTAGGTTGTATCACTTCATATGCTGGATAATAATAAAGGAAGGACCTAGCAATTTCTTTGGTGGACGTAGCCCACACTTGGTGAACCACGTAGATCTATGTCTCTATTGTATTGTGTATCTTATGTGTTTTTTTTCCGCATTTGTTTTATTTTATTGCTCCATGGTATTGTTTTTCTAACAACTGGTATCAGAGTGAAAGGTAACTCACAGGAAAAGAGGGTTCCTGGTTCTAGTGGGAGCAATGTCGGAAGATGGAAAGTTTAGGGTCGAGAAATTTAATGGCCAAAACTACCAGTTATGGAAGATGCAGATGGAAGACTATTTATATCAGAAGGATCTATTCCTACCATTGGGAAGAATAAAAAAGAAGATGGCAGCTATGAAGGATGAATAATGGGAGATTCTTGAGAGAAAGGCTCTAGGAACGATACGGCTGAGCCTCGCAGCATTGGTGGATTTCAATATTTCCAAAGAAAAGACAACGAAGGGTTTGATGGATGCATTGGCGAAATTGTATGAAAAATCCTCGGCGTCCAATAAGGTATTTCTAATGAAGAGATTATTTAATATGAAGATGTCGGAAGGTGGGTCTATTGCAGATCATTTAAATGATTTTAATACGGTTACTAATCAACTAAGTTCTGTAAAAGTGGACTTTGATGATGAGTTCAGGGCTCTTCTAATCTTGTGCTCATTGGCAGAAAGATGGAACAGCTTGGTCATGGCTGTAAGTAACTCTATCTCTGGTTCAAATAATTTAAAATTTGATGATGTTGTTGGTGTTATCCTTAGTGAGGAAATGCGACGGAAGAGCACAGGTGAGACATCAGGAAATGCATTGAACATGGAGAACAGGAGAAGACAAAAGGATAGAGGAAAGGGTTTCAGGAACTGTGGGAATTCTAGGAAGGGAAGATCCAAATCCAGACTTGGAATGATAGAATGTTGGAATTGTGGGAAGAAAGGACATCTGAAGAAAGATTGCAGAGCTCCAAAGAAACAAAGAGATGGACAACAGGAGAGAAATTAGGAAGCAAATGTAATAGGTGATGTGTTACAAGATGCTTTGATTCTTTCTGTAGATAATATTTTTGAGTCTTGGGTAGTAGATTCAGGCGCTTCATTTCATGCCACACCCCATACAAAACATTTTCTAGATTATGTTCAAGGTGATTTTGGACAGGTTCATTTGGGTGATGATGCACCATGCAAAATTGTTGGAATGGGAAAGGTAAAAATAAAGCAACACAATGGAAACCAATGGTTGTTGAAAGAGGTAAGACATGTTCCATATTTAAGGAAAAATCTAATTTCAACAGGGCAGTTGGCAAGTGAAGGTTGTATATCCATATTTACAGATAAGATGTGGAAGGTCATCAAAGGATCATTGGTGATAGCGAAAGGAGAGAAGGTAGGTACATTGTATTTATGTACTGGTAATACTAACTCTTCTATATCTTTAGCTTCTACAGGAGTGGATACAGAACTGTGGCATCATAGGCTTGGACACATGAGTGAGAAGGGGATGCAGATAATTCACAAAATAAATTTTTTGCCAGATCTTAAACAAATTGATTGGGACTTCTATGAGCATTGTGTTTATGGAAAACAAAAGAGAGTCAGATTTCTCAGAGTCGGAAAAGAAAAGAATAGTGAAAGGTTAGAGATTGTGCATACAGATGTATGGGGACCAACTCAGGTATCATCTCTTGGTGGCTGTCATTATTATGTTACTTTTATTGATGATGCAACTAGAAAAACTTGGTTTTATTGCATTCGACAAAAATCTGATGTTTTTGATACTTTTAAGAAATGGAAAGCTTTGGTCGAGAATGAGACAGGAAAAAGGTTGAAGTGTCTCAGATCAGATAATGGAGGTGAATATTGCAGCAAGGAGTTTGATGATTACTTTTCATACCATGGGATTCGTAGAGAGAAGACAGTTCCAAGAACACCACAAGAAAATGGTGTGTCAGAAAGGATGAACAGGACAATCATGGAGCGTGTAAGGAGTATGAGATTGCATGCTGGTTTTCCCTTACATTTTTGGTCAGATTCTATAGATACTACTGTTTACTTAATAAACAGAGGACCTTCAAGCTCTTTGGATGGTAGAATTCCAGAGGAGGAATGGACAGGAAAAAAGGTAAACTATTCTTTTTTGAAAACTTTCGGTTGTGAAGCATTTGTCCACATTGATAAAGAAAATAGAACAAAGCTTGAGGCAAAATCCAAGAAGTGTACCTTTATTGGATATGGTGTTAATGATTTTGGTTATCTCTTATGGGATTATGAAAATAACAAAATCATTAGGAGTAGAGATGTCATATTCAATGAGAATGTCATGTACAAAGATCAGGTGTAGGGAAAGAAACAGGAAAAAGAAAAACAAGAATACACAATGCTCGATGAGATCACTGAAAAGAAATTCCAAAGGAACCAAAAAATAAAAATGTACAACAACAGGAGCAAAAGGTACCTCAAACACCTGCAAGTGTTGTTAGAAAATCTACCAAGTTAAGTATACCCCCTGAACGATACTCTCCTTCATTTTATTATTTATTGTTGACTGATTCTGGTGAACCAAAATGTTATGAAGCGACAATGCAGGTAGACACCAAAAGGAAGTGGGAGCAAGGCATGAAAGAGGAAATGGATTCCTTGGTAAATAACCATACTTGGGACTTGGTTCAATTG
>JASDQU010735303.1:302082-321609 GCA_032191745.1 Picea mariana
ATGAAGGATTTGGGTGCTGCAAAGAAAATCCTTGGTATGAGAATAACAAGAGACAGGAAAAATCGCAAACTGACATTATCTCAGGGTGAGTACACAGAGAAGGTGTTGGACATGTTTAGAATGCAGAATGCAAAACCAGTTAGTACACCTTGGGCCATCCATTTCAAATTAACTAAGGAAATGTGTCCCAAGACACAGGAGGAGATAGAATACATGTTGAGGGTCCCATATTCATCAGCAGTTGGTAGCTTGATGTATGCAATGGTTTGCAAAAGACCAGATATTGCACATGCTGTGGGAGTTGTGAGAAGATATATGAACAATCCAGGTAAAGAACATTGGGAGGCAGTAAAGTGGATTCTCAGATACTTGAGAGGTATTGCTAATAATGCATTATGTTTTGGAGGTTCAGAAATTGTTCTACAAGGATATGTTGATTCAAATATGGTAGGTGATAAAGATAGTAGGAGGAGTAACACAGGGTATGTGTTTACTATAGGTGGAACAACAGTAAGTTGGATTTCAAAACTGCAAAAGGTTGTTTCACTTTCAACAACAGAGGCAGAGTATGTTTCTACTACAGAGTCTAGTAAAGAGATGATTTGGTTATAGAGGTTTATGGAGGAATTGGGAAAGAAGCAAGAGAATAATAGGTTGTACTGTGACAGTGAGAGTGCCATTCATCTTGCAAAGAACTCAACCTTCCATTTGAAGACTAAGCATATAAATTTGAGGTACCACTTCATACGATCAGCCTTGGAAGATGGACATTTGAGGTTGGAAAAGATACACACTAGCCATAATCCTGCAGACATGTTAACAAAGGGAGTAACCAGGGAGAAACTGAGTTTCTGCTCAGTTTCAGTTGGTCTTCAAGAATGAAGATGAAGATGAGAAAATTTCTAGGTCCAAGAAGGTTCAGAGTCCAGCATATACAGCAGCGGTGGAGTTGTTGAGATCAGTCTCCAAGTGGGAGATTGTTGGTTGTGGAGCATGATTATCTTCCTAATTCAGAAGTATTTTACTTTCAGTCGTGCTTATACCCCATGAAGTATTTACACCCCAGAAGTATGTACACTCTTCCACGCGGGGGAGTGCAGAGGGGGAGTACCCCCTCTGTGGGGTCTGGGGGCAAGTGGGCCCCCAGTGGGGGTTCGAGGGCAAAGCCCCAAAAGGAAAAATTGCCTTGTAAATGTATATTGTAATTTCATTGTAAATATGGACCATTCATTATAAGGTCGTAGATCTAACGATAGAGATTATGTTAGTGTTTTTTTCCCTAGAAGGCAACCCTCTTTTATTTGGGAAATGTATTGTGGCTATGGTTGATGGCGAATATTGTATTCTGAGATAGGAGACTGTGAGAGAAAGAAGAGGAAGTTACAACGGGTTTGCTGTAGGTTGTATCCCTTCATATGCTAGATAATAACAAAGGAAGGACCTGGCAATTTCTATGGTGGATGTAGCCCACACTAGGTGAACCACGTAAATCTATGTCTCTATTGTATTGTGTATCTTCTGTGTTTTGTTTTCACATTTGTTTTATTTTATTGCTCCACGGTCCCATTTTTCTAACACTGACAGTAGCGCATAAGTGTGCCACTATGTAGTGAATAGGCGCGCATCTAATGCGCTCTTGTGGGATGAACATGCACACATATATGCATGACTGTAGGGTGAACAGGTGCGCATGAGTGCGTTCCTGTGGGGAAAAACAACTGTGCCCTTAAGGCAAAGCTGAGGGTGAAAAAAAACTTATCATTTTGGGATATTTTTGACGTTTTGATGAGTGGTGATGGCTAATCGAGTACTGTATATGTGGATGCAGGTGATCATTTGGAACAATGTCGATCCATTGGCGAGAGAGGGACTAGGATCGACTGAGGGAGGTCGTGAGAGATGAGGATCCAACAATTCATGGTGCTTTGGCGGCCTGTGGGCTCCTGAAGTTTTTTGAGTGTCTGCTGGTGAGGGCATAGGAGTATCTGCTGCAATTCCTGATTTCCATGTGGAGTCTGGAGTTGCAGTTTTTCATTGTGTATGGGGAGCACTTGGAATTCTCTATTGAGGAGGTTGTCTATTTTCTGACTGGGCTCCCTTTTCGGGGAACCCTACTACCAGTCGAGCTGGTGGTAGTTGGAGATGGGAAGTTGGCTACCCTTGTTCGGGCATAATGTTCAGGAGAGGATTTGATGTCCGGGTCTGTGGTAAGGATTGGGGTGATGGATTTCCTGGTACATCATTGCATGGCAGTGATGATCATCAGAGTTTATGGGTTTTTTGCGACTCAACAGATTAGTGGAGGCCAGCTGAGGATCATGCAACGAGCACTCGAGGGTGAGCATTTTTCCTGGGGCTTGATGTTGCATGCCAAGATGGTGGGACAACTCACCAGGTGTCAAGAGGCCGAGTCAGGGGATTTTGTATTCGGATCCATCCTGGTGTCTTGGTTTCTAGAGAGGGTGCCTATGTTGTGCCCGAGAGTTTTGTTAGATCCACTAGGGGTCCGAGAGCCATGAATACGGTGGTGGGCGACGATATTGGTTTGTCATGGGGGTGGTGAGGGTGGCCATTACTTCACGGCTGAGGTTACACAGGTGTGGTGTCAGATGCCATGGATCATTTTACAGTTTCCATACAGCGGGGTAGATTTCCGTGATGACCCTGAGATGATATTACCTCCGAGAGAGGTATTTGACCGCCGAGGTATGATGTTATTTTTGATGGTTTGTTGATTTATTTTAGATAGTATAGAACATGGTTGATATTTGTATGGATGATGATGTTATCATGTGTTTGTGTATGTAGATGTGGGACCACATGGATGAGAGGTTGAGATGATCAGAGCGCCAGGCCACCAGGGGCCTATGAGACCACCGCGGGTAGAGCTGCGAGAAGGGGAGAGGCGGCGATGAGAGGATGCTAGGGTGAGGCCTAGCGATGATGATAAAGCAACCAGGAGGCACTGTTATGATGACCCTAGTGCAGGGCCATCAAATTCTCCTCCGGTTGAGGCCAGGGGAGAGTTTGATGATTTCCGCCGCCGATTAGAGGTGGTTCTATAGGGGGTGCCTGAGGGGATGTGGGTGAGGATCCAGGATGAGTGGATCCTGGAGCAATGTATTGGGCTGCCAGCAGAGTCGTGGACCCTAATCCATAGAGAATTTGTAGCCGGAGCTGCGATGACTGGGCAGTTTCCCCCAGGACCTGAGGGACCTAAAGCTGGTGGGGTACCTCCGCCAGAGGGAGGACCTAGTGCTGGGGCACTAGTGGTTCCCTGAGGGCCTCTAGATACGTATTTTTTGTATTTGATATGGGTTGGTGGGCCCGTTTTGTATAGTTGTGACATCCATTTTTGTATTGATAGGGATGAGGTGACTCACCTGCCAACAAGCGATGTACTAGTTTTGTAAACACTTATGACATTTTGACCGATATATATATATATATATATATATATATATATATATATATATATATATATATGGAGATACATTTTGGGATCTTGGTAATGTGTATATGTGTTATGTGTTTTTTTTTATGATGTCTAATGTATATGTTATGATAGATTATGGATGTTTGATGTATGGGTACAGGTAGCTTGATGTGATAAATGCCAATCTAATACTAGGTTAGACATATTATTTGCTATTTGATTAAATTGTCTTGGAATATGTGTGAATGTGATGGAATCAAATTTTTGAGATAACAGTCTAACTTGCAAGTATTTGCAGAAGAGGCAAGGATCGTGGATGCGGTACACGTTATTGAGTTGGAGGACAACCAACTGGGAATCAAGTAAAACTCTAAGGTGACGAATATGGCGATGACTGGCCTCAACGAGGAGACCAATTATGGCGGTGTATTCTTCTTGATTGTTGGTGGCTGAGCCTAAACATATGCCACTGGTGTGGAGAAGGTCATGTGAAGGTGAATAGAGGGACCAAGTAGTCGAAGCAAGATTCTGAGTCCAGTGGCTAGCTCCGTCGGTGTAACTGATGTGGTAGGTCGATGGGGGTGTCATCTGTCAATAAAACGAGTGATAGATTAGATGGGAGGTATGGATAAAACAATATTAAAAACTCTACAAAAGATGTAAAAAAGAAAAGGCCTAGTGTAGTATGGCTACGCTCAGGCGTAAAATTTCTTTAAGTACAACCCGTTGATGGGTTCTTTGAGAAGATGATCTTCGGGGGAGGCCAGGATGTATGTGCCTTTAGTGAGGCAATGTTGGATGTTGTATGGTCCATGCCAAGGGTATCGTGAGTGATATTGTAAGCGAGAACGAGGTCCCCTTCATTAAATGAGAAAAGGTTGACATGGCGATAAAAGGTGGCTTTTGATCGTTTCTTAGCTGCCTCATTGTTCTATAATGAGGATCGGTGATCTTCATCTATGGAATCTGAGTTCAACAAATGCCACTCCATTGGAGTAGTGTCAGGTAATAGCGCGATAGTGGTGCGTAAGGTGGGAATTTCTCACTTGATGGGAAGAGTGGCCTCAACTCCGTGGACTAGATGAAATGGTGTGAAACCAGTGGCAGTTTTGACTATCGTGCGGTAAGCCCATAGCACGGAAAATAACATATGATGCCAATTGATCTTATGTTTGTTAACTGTGTACTGCAACATGGTTTTGAGGACCTTGTTAACGACTTCTACCTGTCCATTGGATTGAGGGTAGTATGGTGAGGCGAACTCATGGAAGAAGCCTAACCTGGATGAGAGTTCAATGAAAATCTCATTCTCAAAATGTTTCCCATGATCAGAGACTGGTTGGAGTGGTACTCCAAAGTGGGATATGACGTGGTTAAAGAAAAAACATGTTGTTGTGTTAGCAGTGTTGTTGAAGGTAGGCATGGATTCGACCCACTTTGTGATTTCCTCGACGACTCCATTTTTGATGGAAATATCGATTTTGATGGTGGGGGAAATGTTGGCCATATTTCCTTCTTCAAAAGCATCAGTGGCAGGGATAGGGTTGTTGAACTAGTCGATATGCCATGATGGGATAAAATCCTTGGTTTCAACTGCGTATATGAGGTGTTGGTTAGGAGGTGAGAAGACTTCCTATGAAAAGAAGAGCGATTTGTGGTGTAGCACATCCCATGGGCAGTCAGGGGTGGTTAATTCCTCAAGTATGTCCTCGTCATAGTGAAATTGTCGGGAATACAAGGGATCCAAAAGAGTCACATTAGTGAATGTCAGCATGTGATTGTCATCTGGTGATGAAGAAGTAGGGGGGGTGATGCAAGGAGATTGTGATGGCTCACTCAACATAAACAAAATATCGAGATACTGAGGGTTAAAAATGGTAGTCGGGCATAAAAATTTTGTGGGGAAATGAACGGGGGAATTGGGGGGATTTAGGGGTAAATCCTCATATAAATCATCCAAGAACCATGGGGGAGTAGGGAGTGCTTCAGGTTCAGGAGAAAGGATAACCTTTGGAGATGGAGTAGGGGTAATTACTGATTTTGTTGGCACTGGAGGGGGTGTAGCGTTTTGAATAGGAGCAATTTAGCAACGCCAATATTTGATGATCATTAGACATTGATATGTAAAATGATCAAGTGATTCACATAGGGTGTAGGGACACCTCATACATTCATTGATTGAAGTGGTGACATAATGGATGTCATTTTTTTGGGTACTTGACAATGTGGGGGTAGAGGGGTTTGGTTGAAAATGCTGGTGTACTGCCGTGAGTGTCTGTTGAAACTGAGGTAGGGAGGGGAAATGATGAGTATAGTGTCCATACTGTAAACATATGGCACATGCGAATTTGGTTCCCGACCCTTTATTGCCTAGAGTAGACGATATTGTGGTGGTATTGGGTGTTGTTGATGAAGCCCTGGGCGATGTAGTCGCACAGGGAGGGGATGTGGTTGCACGAGGGAGTTGGATTAGATTGTGTAGCTAGGGGAGAGAGGGACATCGATTAGTGGGGTGGCCTTCTTTCCTGCAGAGTGCACAAGGGGGTTGGATGCATGGAGGGAGGGGAGTGATGGGCTCTTTCTTCTTTCATCTACCCCCAACTGTAGTGGTGGCGTGAGTAAGAAGGGGTGAGGGTGTTGTTGTTAGAGTAGGTATTGGAATCTGCATTGGAACGCCTTCGGTTTGAGGAGGGAGAGATGTTTGGGGAACCATTGCTGGTGGATGTAGATACGATACTGGGATTTCTATCACCGTATTGGGAAGGGTAAGCGTTGTAGCTACTTGAAAATATTGGACACCCGGTGGGGCGTAGAAGAAGAGGATTTGAGTAATGGCTTGGGGAACTATTTCCCAAACGAGGATATGGCCCTGAGGTGAGGTGAAAATGTGAACTGGTGGAGTTGACGAGTTCTCAGGAGATTCTTGAGGGAGGAGGTCTGTGACTAGTGGGACGTCAGGGATAAAAGAGGCCTCGATGGGAGGGAGAGTATCTTCAGTTGTCATTCCGTTGGAGGATACGACACATACTTGGGCTGAGGGAGGGAGGAGAGGTGGTGCTCTGTGGTATGTCCCTATTAAAGATGGGTCTTTGAATATTCTGGGGCCCATCTCGATGAGTGGATAGGCGTCGGGATTAGTGTGGATGAAAGGGAGGATGTTATCGATGTTGGATGAAGGATTGGGCTCATAATGCGAAACTTGATCGATGGTAATGGTCTTCCCATTATGGGGGAACATCATGGTTTGAAAGATGGAGGAGGCGACTGCCTTCATAGCATACATGTAGCTACGACCGAACAAGATATTCTAATCGAGTCGGGCATCGATAACTTCAATGTCAATGATGCAATGGTGAACTGTAATGTTCTGGATTTTATCTAGTATTTGAAAAGAGATGAGAGCGAGGAGGCGAGGTTCTCCACTATCGAGATCAAATGTGATGAGTCGGGTATCTGTAGGGTTGACTGTCCTGAGGGTGGAAAGTAATGACTTCCGTTGGGTAGGACAATTTTGAAGGACTTCCAAGACTGACATAGCAATAGGAGATTGGGCCAAATCATCGACCAAATTGTAGTTATGAGTTTCTCTAGCCTGAGGGTTGTGGATATTCTGGCGTAATGGAATGCAAGGAATACAAAAGGGTGGGTCAGTATTCGAGTGAGGAATCATTAAAGGGGGCCAAATTATTACTGGGGGTGCATTCGAGGTAGTGGGAGTAGACTTAGGGGTTGTGCTGTATTGGCGACTGCGTGTTTGTAGAAGAAATTATTCTTCATTGGTGAGGAGGATAGTACGATTGGTAGGGTTTCCCGGATGGGGATATTGTCCTATTTGTGGTAGCATAGGTTGCATGTCTTGTTGGGTGTTCATTACTCCCTGGTGTGGGATGGGGTTTTGTAGCATGACTGGGGGGGGTTGCTGCACATATTACTGTGGGGCCTGCTAGGGGGCAGGCAGTGTTGGGGGACGTGGTCCAGTTACAGATTCTTTCATCCATTTAAAGTTGATGATTTGGGGGTAATGGTGAGTATAGTGACCAAACTCACTGCAAAGGGCACAAGGGAATTTGGTCCAAAGATTTTTGTTATTCTTCCCTTGGTGTTTGTTATTTCTCCCTGTGTTTTGGTTTCCCCCAGCGGGTTGGTTTTGTTGGGGGTGAGTTCTTCCTTGCCATGGATTATTATTGTTCCAGTTTTTTCCTTTCTTTTTGGCATTATTTGACTGATGGGTTGGATTTGCTGTATTCAATTGTTCAAAATTTTGATATTGCTGAATGGGAGAGGGATGAACAAAATTAACCCCAGCATGTGGGTGTCCTTGTGGTGGAGCCATGGGCTGGGGAGGGCCAGGAAATGGAAAGTACAAGTTGTGTTGTGGAAATGATCCATAAGGCACATAGGAAGGCATGGCACTTTCGCTAGTTCTTAGGGTATAGGCTAAGGTAGAAGGAGTACAACACTTGGTTGGGTAGGTGGGTGTATTATGGGTGTTGGCGGGGGTCCACTTATGGGTGGAGGTAGAGAAAAAAGCTATGGCTGTTGATAAGGAGGAGGAGGATAATAAGGGGTTCCTCCATATGCCGAGGGATATTGGGGTGTGCCATACATGGGTGGTTGTCGAGGCTGTGGATTGTGATGTGTGGAATTACCGATCAATCCGTCTGCAGAGTGAGACATCCCAAGTTTGTCTTGGCCAAATGGCATGGGTCTTGGGATATTAGGTAGTACTGTGTACAAGTATC
Organism: Picea mariana; assembly: GCA_032191745.1. Classification (NCBI taxonomy): domain Eukaryota; kingdom Viridiplantae; phylum Streptophyta; class Pinopsida; order Pinales; family Pinaceae; genus Picea; species Picea mariana. Next base: position 310,261 of record JASDQU010735303.1, read on the forward strand.
CTGATTGTTAATAGATGAGGTCATACTGTTGAGCCTTACTGATGGCTTCTTCTTCTGATTGAGGGAAGGTAGAAGCCACATCTTTACCAAGGAGAGAGACAAGTGATATGAGAAACCAATCAAGGCATTGTTGTTTGGTGGTTTTTGATTTGCACAAACTACGACGTCGATGTCACTCATGAATGTGATCAATGATATGTGTGGCTGAGGTTTGTTTAAAATCATAGATTAGTTCAAGACCATTGTCATGACATATTGGTAATTGAAATAAAGTAAAAAATTATTTGGCCAAACACTCGAAAGTCACATGGGACCCAGATTTTTCATCTACATACCACTTGGTTGATGGACAAGTGAGTGTGCGTTGAAATAATTGTAGTGAGATGGAATCATCCATAATGCTGTTGGAAGAGCACCATAAGTGGAAAGTCATGACATGCTTGGCAAGGTCGCCCCCTGCCTTTCCTTCAAACTTGGGGATGTTTGAAGGCAGTTTGGTAGGCATTGTAGGCCATGTGGGGTCATGCAATATAGGATCATTGTTGAGTTTTCTTAGATCTATTATGTTGAGAAAATCCAAATATGGCATCTGGAGTGTTGGTGGAGGGTTAGTTCTAGCCATGGTGTGAGTGTTTGGAGTACCTAACCCTTGAAGGGGATTAGGTGGCTTTGTACTTCCCCCTTGAGAAGAAGTTGGCCTCCCGCCTCCGTGTAAAGGAGAGTGAGGGGATGGTTGACTTTGGAAAGTGGACCCAAGTAAGGTGGAACCAAGCAAAGCTGATCCAAAGACAGTGGCATTCACAGGGGTGTGAGAAGGTGGAGCCGATGAGTTGGCAAGACTAGGAACTCCTCTTAGAATAGGAGGAAGATTTAGCAAGCATCTGGAATGACGGGGGTTCTGTGGATCCCTTATGATGTCCAACTAACTAAGAAAATGTGTGAGAATGGTGGTGAGAGAAATAAATGAACAAGATCCTTTGCTACGATTTTTTGAACCTTCATAATATATCTCAATCAGATGTAATTAGAAGAGCATCATACATAAAACAATTTAGATAAAGAAGCATATATGTGGATAGGTGGATTTTTTCCGCGTGGGAGAACAAAGAAAAAAAATGCTCGTGTCCTAAAAGATGTAACATCCTTCCTCTCAAATAGCAATGGACCTTCCAATAGTACTCGACAGTGGGGTCTGAAGCCACCGGAAGAGAAACTAGTGAAGGATGAAGTAATCAGTTATAATGAGGGGTAGAGGGGGCATATCCTGAAAGAATTGGCAATATTTCCCAATATCCACACAAAATCTGATCAAGGTGCAATTGCAGCCCACAATTGCCACCTGGGTAGATGTCCTAAAATTTGGTCACTAGGTACCTCAGTCAAAGTGCGACACTTAGATTTTCGGCCTAAGAAATGGGTCATGGGCTAGATCCCGTCCAAGAGGTGGGTGCTTCAAGGGGGGATGCACAGAACAACCAGACCTCGGCCTTCAACCCTTCATGGGTATCTCCCTGCCTTATGGTGTTAGGAACTCTTGACTTGGAGGATTTATAGTTCCCTATTTGACAACTTCTATTGTTTTGAAAAATGTGAGAACCAGATAATGGGGAGTTTTTTGGATGCCTATCCCCGAAATCCTACCTAGGATAAAAAATTCTTTTGGCACCTCCTATGGAGGAAAACTTAGTGAGTTTTTAGAAAATTTTAGATGTGTTTGTGTGGGAGATTGGGGGTCTGAACCAACCTCGTTGAAATTAAATGGGAGTGGATCGTTTTGTCAAGAAAAGGGTGGGGTGTTTCATAATCCCTTTGGAGGAAACTTACTTTAACCTCCACAACTTCTAGATAATACTATGTGAGTGATTGGTGATCTTCTGTGTGAACAAGTGACAGTGTGCCAAGTTTTTAATAGATTATGTGTCACCTTGATGCATGTGGACTTCGCTTGGTCCTTAAAAGTCTTTAATTACCTAATTAACTAAATGTCATTGGTACAACCTTGTGGAATTTAAAAATCCCTAGGAAACTAGCATGTGTACATGTGGGTCCTTTACTATTCCTTTTACTCCCTAAATGTGATTTAATCTAAGAAATATTTGAAACTATCTTAGATTATGAACATGTGGGCATGTATGGGCCCTTACAATCTTAAGATGTGTTTGAAAAACAAACTAAGAGGATTCCCGAGGGGGCTGTTGTCCTCTCCTAAAGATTTTGTCTTTAAAAAGGAGATGAAATTGTCCCTCAACCTCTTTCTGATTCTGAAGATCACTTTGAAGCGCGAGAGAAGAGCATACTCAACGATTGATATCCAATTTCTGGTCCCAATGCAAATTTTATATGTGATGTAGAATGATTCCAACTTAACTCTAGTCAAAGCAAGCCATCCATGTTGCGAAATGACAATAAGGAAAAAAATTATGATTTTACCCTTAAGTGCCTATGTGTTTTGACTAATCCCTTTATATGATGAGAGAACTAAGTGTGGTGCAAATTATAATGTGCATGAAATCAATTTTAAGGAGGCTAGGGGCCTTTCACAAATCACAAAAAGGCTTACAATGTGTATTTTTTTCACAGGTGCGCGGTTCTTAGAGTAGACAGAGGCGCTCTGAGCACCAATGCATGAACTGAAAGAAACTTATGGGTGCATGTGCACAGAGAGCGCTATGCAGAACAATGGGTTTGGCGCACATGCGCTAAAGATGTGTATGTGGGTTAAAAAACCCGTGCACATCTGACACACGACCGTGAAGAAAAATTCTGGTTGAAAATCTCTCAACTCAGATTTGAATTTGGTTTCTTGTAGGTCGGCTTGGGCCGGTTATGGTACTTGCAGGTTAGATAAACCAAAAGAAGAGCTAAAATAACCCAAATGGGGTAGGAAATTGATACCTCTCCCCAATGGAGTCGTCAATCTGTTGTGCCTCTTTTTTCACCTAGATGAGAAAAACATAGGTACTTACAAGCTTAGTTGGGTTAGCTAACCAAGACAATAGTAAATGAAAGGTTTAGAAGAGTATAACATAAACAACTAAACTAAGAATTAAACTAGAAATGATAAAACAACTAAACTAGAGTGCATACAGACATAAGAACAAGAAACAAACAAGACTCATGTCACCAATGGAAAGGATTGTATTAGTGAAAAGAAAACACCAAAGAGAAAGGGGGGCTTTGGGTCCCTTCTTCCTCCAAGGGAGGGCTCTTGGACCCCTAAGATTGAGATCTTCTTACAACTTGAAAACTTGAAAGAAATGGTGAAAGAATCCCAAGCTAATTCACTCAAAGGGTGATGTGAATAGCTGCAATGGAATGGTGCTAGTATGCTCTTGATGAGAAAAGAGAATTCCCCAAGAGAATAGTAGCAACATAACCTTACAAATGAATTCCTTGAAAATGTAGTGCAGCCATGGCCTCTTTTTATAGCATAACTTTGAGGCATTATTCAACCAGCTTTGAGTGTGAACAAGGGGCCCTTTAGGGTACCCTTAGGTCTTTGACCAGCCACCCAGTCGGATTCAACCGAGATTTGGATGTCAAATTGACTTGGAAGCTGAACTAGAAGTGGGTGGGAGGCCAACCAACATCATAAATGCGCCGTTCTCAGATGTGCACGAATTTTAGCGTCCACAGTCGCACATCGTGTGCATGTGCGCTTTTTCGACATTTCTTGATGGCGCATGTGCACGCACGCCCTGTATTGTCATAGCACATTCTGATTTTATAAGAATTTGTATAGTTTTGGACCTTTTGGAGATGCATTTTTGGTAATTTTGGTCAATGGGTGAACTAATAGCTGTTTGGAGATGCTAGATTCCTATAACCATGTGTGGACGAGATTTCAGTGATAACAATTAGTACAGCAATTGGCATTTGTTTGAGATACTTGATTGTGGCACTTGGTTCATGATGGAGACATATCATGATTGATATAATACATTGTTTGGCATGTTGGTAGATGCACATGGTTGGCATATTGGTAGATGCACATGGTTGGCATATTGGTGGATGCACATGGTTGGCATATTGGTAGATGCACATGTTGGCATGTTGATAAAGGCATATGATTGATACATTCCATGGATGATATCTTTTGGCACATTTCATGATGTTGATGTACATGGTTGATGTACATAGGTGTTGTGCATGATGAGCACACATTTTATACAGGATGTACTTGGTTGATATTTTGCTCATGATTCTGTATTTCATTGTTGACATATCTTTTGCTTCATGATGCTTGGTATGGCATGAGTTTGATGCATGAACAGGTTCGAGGATCGTTATATGGTAGCACAATGTTCATATTGCAGAAAAGATATGGGAGACATATCCATAGGGGGATTCATTATTCTTCCCATGATTATAGGAGGCGATATTTATCAGATTCATACATAGAAAAGAACCCTATACTTGAAGAAAGAGCACAAGAGCATAATTTCAGGGGGAGCAATGGTCATAGGGGGAGTATGTTCAATGTATCTTCAGCATTACATCAGAGTGATATCCCTTGTTCAAAAGGGGAGAGATTATTCAGAGGAAGATCAAAGGCATTCAGACAGGGGGGGAAACCCCAAGGAGAGTTCAAGCAAGGGGAGCAACCCCAATATGAGAATGGCCCTTTTTCATTGATGTCAAAGGGGGAGAGTTAATCACATTGATGTGATTGATGTTTATTCATGGGGAGAGATAGTCACATTGATTATTGATGTATAACATTCCTTATCTACATGTTGGCATCAATAATTGGTAATTGGTGTTGACATCAATGTTGGTATTTCCATCAATGCCAAAGGGGGAGATTGTTGAATCATGTTTTCATTGATGCCAATGGTTTGATTGATTGATGTCAAGTGATTGATTGATGTCAAAGTATTGATTGATTAATGATTTATGTAATATAATATGTATTTTCCTTGATGAGAATGCATAGATGAAGATGGATCAATGAGTTGTCATTGATATGATGAAGATGGATCAATGAGTTGTCATTGATACATGATGAATATGGATCGTTGTGGTTTCATTGGTATATGATGCATTGTTGGAAAAATGTGTAGATGACTCATTATTGTCTTATCATGATTGATAAGGTGCACAAATGGATGAAATCCAAAGTGGTCCCCTTATGGTGAAAGCCCTCACAGGAAGTCACTTTGTAGATTGAGTTATCCTAGAAGAATGGTTGGAGGACCCTTGCTCTCATTATTTTCTTATCATGATTGATAAGGTGCACAAATGGATGAACTCCAAAGTGGTCTCCTTATGGTGAAATCCCTCATGGGAAGACTCTTTATGGATTGAGTTATCCTAGAAGAATGGTTGGAGGACCCATGCTTTTATGTGGAATAATGAGATGAAGATCAAGGAAATTATTGGTGAAACTATCCTAGATGGATAGTGCTTGTCATTCCATTTCCGGTGGTATGTAGAATGTCACATAACTCTTCATGGTTTGAGAGTTATGGCCTTACGAAGATGAAGGACCCCCACATGAAGGCTTGAAGCCCCCAAGGTTAAAGAAGTCAAAGTGACAAAGTCAAGGTGGATTATTTAAATAATAAAGAGAAGTGAAAAAATAAAGAAATGATAAAGTAAGGTGTCAAAATCAAGAAGGAATATTTAAATGATAAAGTATTGGAGAACCTTCTATTTATGGAAAGTGGTTAACCCTAAAAATAAGGAAAATAGGTTAAGTGACCTAGAAATGGGTTAAGTGACCTAAAAGAAGAAATCATTATTTAAATGATAAAGTAAGGTGACAAAGTCAAGGTGGATTATTTAAATAATAAAGAGAAGTGAAAAAAATCAAGAAATGATAAAGTAAGATGAGAAAATCAAGAAGGAATATTTAAATGATAAAATATTGGAGAAATTTCTATTTATGGAAAGTGGTTAACCCTAAAATAAGGAAAATAGGTTAAGTGACCTAGAAATGGGTTAAGTGACCTAAAAATGAGTTAAGTGACCTAGAGGATGAAAGTATAAATAAGATAGCAATGTTCTCTTGTAGACCATCCTTTTTGTGGATCAATGGAGAGCTTCTTGTGAGAATAACTTTTAGAGCATTGATGGAGAGCTTCTTGTGATAGCTTCTTGAGCATTTTTGGTGTGGAACACTTGAGAATACTGAATATCAATAGTTGAATGAGGTAACCGAGGATATCTAAGATGGATTTTAGAAGGAAGGTGAAGAAAAGAGGTCTGAAATTGAAGGGAGGATAAATTCTTTTGATGATGCTTTCTAATGTATGTTATTTACAGGTCATCTCACCATTTTCGCTATAAATTTTTTTATATAATGATTCAGACCGTGAAATTGATATGAAATTGATAAAATATAACCAAATTCATCTTGTGGGTTGTTGTATTTTGGGAGTTACACTCCGTGGAAAATAGGGTTTGTGGCTAGTCCTGAAACTAGTCAAAAACAAGTGTTTCAGGTAAAAACGTCATAACTTCTTCATAACAGATCCAAATTTAGTGAGACAAAATGTGTTTCTTAGGGTACAATATGTAGTATGTTTTTTAATAGTTTCAAATCAATTAAACTAACATTTTGTGCGGGGCATTCTCTACAAGGTCGCTCTCTAGAATAAGCCATAATTCAGCAAGGTATGGCATTTTTGCTATAACTCTTTTTCTGAGAGGTTCCAAGTAGTGCCACCTGGAGAAATTGCACAAAAAACACTGAAGAAAATTGTATATCATTTTAATATCTTTATTCATTACAGGTACAAAGTTATGATTATTTCAAGTTGGGGTTGTTGACTAATCCAAAACTAGTCATGGTTGAGACAAGCAGTTGATGAGTTGGCACATACATGAGGTGTATAGTTGATGATGTTGGTACATATTGATGAGTAATTGTTGATGAGTAGTTTACACATGATTGGTATATACTTGGTACATGGTTGGATGCACTTGTTTATGGTACAGGTTGATTATAGGTTGTTTGGCACAGGTTGGTGCATGATTGATGCACTTGTTTATGTTGACAGATTGATATGTGTTTAGGATTGTTTCCTCATCTCAGTTGGTGTTGAGAATGTAAGCCGAGTCTTGAATATAGATCTGGTGCTCTTGTAAAGTTGTACTCTATTAAATTGTTGCTGAAAAACCCCCGGATTGAAGTCCATAATAAAAAGAAAAATTGTACATACATCTTGTGTTCTTTGTGTTTCTTGTGGAGATGAGTTGTTGATGATATGTTGCTGATATATGTTGCTGATATGTATTCAAATATAAATAATTATAAATGTCAACAATGAGTAATGAGAAAATGTTGAATGTTAACTAAGGAGTTTTTGTGTAAGAGGGAAGTTTTGGGAAAAAGATCCCCACACTCATTCAACCCCCCCTTTAAGTGTGGTAGGTGTGTCCAACAATTTCTTCTTGACTCCATAATAACCTTTGATTCACATTGACTCTATTGCCCATGTTGGATTGGACATTGATCTCTACTTCCTTCCATCACCTTTTTTAAATTATAAAAACCTCAAAACATTGGTCTACTAAAGCTACTCCTTCACTGTGTGCCTAATTGCTTAGCTTTAGTAATCCTAGTAGGAATATCTCCCTTGATCTAGAGGAGAGCCAACCTAAAGTGAAGAGGATAAGTTTATTAGGTGACAGTGATGACCATCCTAATAGTTTCCCCTTGAGTTGTGCCTCGTGGATTAGTGATTTTATCGTTAAGTACAATTTGGGAGGTAACATTTTTGGCATCGTTGTTGGGGATAAAGTCCTTTCACCCATAAATTTTAAGATTATGCTTCATGACATCATAGTGAAAGTGTTGTATTACATATCTCCTTCTCCAATGGTGGCTCCATGAAGGGACAAATCTCTTGTTCCTTACAAATTTTGAAGATGTTGTTGGGTGTAAAGGTGAGCACATCAAATCATTTTGAAGGCTCTTTGGAGAAAATATCATCTTGGTGACTCCACCTTTGGTATTGATATGAGGTTTGATCATTGTTCATTTCAAATTTTATTTTCAACCTTGTATTGAAGACCTAGATGCAAAGAAAAATGGGATTGCCTCCACGGTTGGTCGATTGGCATGCTCCATTTGATTTCGTAAATGTCTTGAGGTTCCCTCATAAAAACCCAAGTATATATGCAAGATCAATTCCAAATTTTAGTGGACATGATGATTCAGTCATACTACATATTTCATCTTTCATGGAATTCAATTTGAGCATGGGAATCATTCATGAAGATGTTATGATGAATTTGTTTTGCATTTAGTATGAAAAATAGTGCAAGAAATGGTTTGGAAATCTTGGTAGAGGAGAAGTGTTATCTTTTGCAAGATTTGTTGAGGAATTTTGTAGGAAATGGAGCCCTAATTATCATGAGAAATGTATTCCCATTGTTGAAAGACTCAAGGAAGTATATGGTCCACAAAACCCTATTGAACATACTCCGAACTCTCATATTTAATATGATGAAGGAATCATTGAAGCATGCTTTCCAAATTTAAAGATAGATTAGTTCTTGGCTTCTACCTTCAACATTGATGTAGGTAAGGCTGCATGTGGGTATCCCTTAAGCACCCCCATCCCTACAACATGACCGATCTTTTCCAAATATTAGGTATGGATTCCAAATTTCAAAGAAAATGCAAATGAAGAAGTTTGGAATGAAGAGTATAATACATGTTTAAAATTCTATGATGAGGTAAGTCCTACTATCCTACATGATAAAGAAACAAATTTTCCCATTCTCAAGTTGAAAAGTGAAGAATTCACACAAACTTCCACCAATAATCCAAGCTTCCTGAGCAAAGCAATCCTAGATCCTATGTTTTTTTTTTAATGCCCCCCCTATTTATGACATAGATTTAGATGAAGAAGAGCATATGGGTGATTGTGTTATAGAGTTACTTTGTGAACCACATAAGGAAAAAACAAAGAACCTTCTCCCTTATTCTCTAGATACTCATCCTGAATACAAAGGGTTTTATTGTGTGGATATAGTTGACAGACATCCATGGTCATTTCCAAGCACTACTATTGATGTTCAAGGATGTGGATATTAGGAACCCATTGTGAAGACTACAGATAACACTTAGGTTACTCACCATTCTTTCTTCCCTCGTGTGTGTCCTCGTGTGATACCCTTTCTCCTCATAGACTCGCCCTCATGTGCCCTCGTGTTCTCCCCTTTCTCCTCCCAAACTCGTCCTCGTGTGCCCTCATGTGCTCCCATTTCTCCTCGCAGACTCACCCTCATGTGCTCCCCTTTCTCCTTGCAGACTCACCCTCGTGTGCCCTCACGTTCTCCCACTCTCCTCGAAGACTACCCTTTCTCCTCTCCTCGCAGACTAACCTTTCTCCTCACAGAGGTCGCGTGCACACTCTATTCACGTGGGGTATGGAGTGCATAGTACAGGATGTGGCTAGGGTATGGATCGGGGATATGCATACACAAATGGAAGGGGATTTGTTTTTGTTAAAAGGCTTTTGGTTTTGTTTTTTTATTTATTTCTTAATTTATATATTTATAATATATAAATTATATATTATATATTATATAATATGTAATTTATATATTATAAATATATTATAACATATGGGTATGGGTTTTTTTTTATAATGGAGCATCTCGTAAAGTCTCATACAAATGATGTCAACATCAACAAGATAAATGAAATCTCGTAAATTCTATATATATATATATATATATATATATATATATATATATATATATATATATATATATATATTTATAGATAGACTTTACGAGATTTCATTTATCTTGTTGATGTTGACATCATTTTGTATGAGATGGTCAATGACAATGGTTAGTGCAACCTAGAAGGAAGATTGAAAACATTATGGGTTAACACCCAAATTTATGTTGTTACCACTTATTAATTATAGGTTTGTGTGCAAAGTGACCAAACACTCTTATAATAATCAAAGCAGGTTAGCGATTGCTGAGTTACTACATGGAGGAGCCATCTGTCTATCTCACCAGGAGCCATCTGTCAATCTGCTGCGTGGAGAAGCCATCCGTCAAACTCTGATTCGCTGTGCGTGGAGGAGGTCACATCTTCAAGCTGCTAAATATTTTTGAATGGGGTGAACTGCATTGAAGGATCATTGTTACTATTAAGATGTTGAAGAATTTGATGTTCTCCAAAATTGCACAAGAGAGCAAGTCGCCTCTGCATATTTTATTATTGAATCGTTGCCACCGTTCACAAGGAATTTCTTGCAAATTATCACATATTCTCACTGCCAGAGCTTAAGGGAGGGTGCATATCGTTGTTTTTAACGCCAATAGACCCTGAAAACTACTTTCAAGAATCATTCGTTGTCTTCTCTGGTGGTCACGTTCTAGCCAAATCGTAGAATATTTTTTGTACCAGATCATAGGATATTCACTGTTAGGAAAGAGGAATAAGAGCCTGTCGTGATCTGTTGTGATCTAAAATTTATCCAATAATTGGTTCTGTTATCACTCCAACAGTCTTTCTAGGTTGTGATTGAAATAGCCTAGTAACTTAATCAATAACTCAAGAACTCATATAAACTGTAACTCTTAATTCCAACCCCTTAACTTTATTACACCCATCACCCCTAACACTTAACCTTTATAACCTAGAATTAATATAAACCTTAACCATTAAGCATTATAACCTCTAAATCCCCTATAACATAATTACATATATAACCTTAAGTTTCATGGTTATCACAATAATTTATCCTACAAATAACTCATATAAACTGTAACTCTTAATTGTAAATTATAACCTCTAACCCCTCACCAATATAACTCCTTAACCTTAACACACATTCATTATAACCCCTAAAACATAACCATATAAATACTTACACCTAATCCTCATATTATAACCCCAATAACACTAATCCACTAATCAATAAGACTTATAACTCTTAACCCTTAAAACCCCTTACCCCTATAACACATGTTACCATAAAACCTAACCTACCACCCTTAATCCCTCACACTTCTAAACATAAACTCTCATAATACCTACACTATATAACAATGTTAAATATTAATACCTAATCAATACAACCCTTAAAACCCCTAAACATCAACCCTTCTAACCCCTAGCTCTTATAACCACAAACCATCTCAAATCTTAACTCAAAGAACTTTCTTTCTTATAATATCTATAATCTTGACCCTATAACCCCTCACCCCCCAACCTTATAATAATTAACCCCTAAAAGATAAAGCTTATAATCATTACCACATATAACCCCTATAATCCCTCACCATAGCACCTAATATATAAGTTATCCCTCATAACCCCTAGCACTTGATATTTGTTGGTTGTGGAGCCTGATTATCTTCCTGATGCAG
>JASDQU010735303.1:340446-351710 GCA_032191745.1 Picea mariana
TTATGCATGAAGAACTTTCACTACTTGTGATAACCTTGTGGCTGTCTCTATTTGCTGTAGCATCAATTCTCCATACAACAGTGCACTAATTCTCCAATATCTTACTCTTGCTAATTTGCTACCAACCATCTCCATGAATCATCTCCTCAATATATAGGAGAAGATTGTTTAGTTACTTGGATAGAGTGTAATCCCAAGATATCTGGAAACTCATTAATTTTGCCAACCATTCGAACTCCAACTCATCCTTCTAGAAGGATCGAGAACTTATTCATTTTCTCCCTTTAGAAACATTTCCACACCCTGACCATTAACACAGTGCGGAAAGTCCGCAGTCAGACTGAATGCAGCCTGCGGAAATTAAGGATTTCCGCAGTATAGTATATATGTAGCCTGCGTATTATTTCCAAAAGTGTGATTTAGAGAAGCTGATAAGTGTAACTTTCTTCACGGAAAAGATCTAAATGAAGAGTTAGATCTTCCATCACCCTGTCATTATCATGTCATCATCTCGATAACCAAAAATGTGGATAACACTAGGGGTCTGCGCACATCCTGGGATCTCTGGATGCATCTAAATGATTCCATGAACAAAATTAGCTGATATAGGACTCAAAATGTTCGCTCGGACGAATGTGGAATTGGGTCAGAAGGGTTTCCCCGGATCTACTCTAATGATCTGTCTATAACCCCAACTGTCCTTCCAAAAGCGTTATGCCCTATATGTTTGAATGATGCACTCTGAAGGATTTGACCGTCTGAATCCGATGTGAAGTTTCTCAATCTATGTGCCCTAGATGGATCTCAACTAGGTCGGAAGGAAACTGCAATCTGAGCTCTAGTATCGTGCAACTATACAACCCCTCTAATTGACCTTGCACCTTCACTAGCTGAGCTGCGCAACACTGCAACTGGATACTCCTAAATAGCATGGTGAAATACCTCTATGGTATCTCCAATGGGATATGGTGTGTCTCTCAACACCGAAACCTATCAATGGTGGTGGTTTCCTCCAAAAATCCACAAAAGAGTAGACGTTGAATCTCTTCCTCCTTTGGGAACCATCAAAATCAAATCATAACAATGCATAATGAATTAGGTTGCTTTACCCTTCCTTTATAGCTTCTCGAAACCCTAATTCATTGTTGACCTTTTCCCTCCCCTATCTAGCTACTCTAGTAGGCATAACACTTTGTAATGTTATAATGTCCCAAAATGGGGACATTACAGTCCTCCCTGCCGGAATATTTCTTATCCTCAAGGAATAAATGAATCCAACTACATATGATACCGGGGTCCCATATCCACCTATGTGACACAAGGTAGAGTCCCCTGAAGATGTGGCCTCTCCAAGTGCTCACCACACATGACATCCACATGCTCCTGATGAGTAGAATGATCAACGACCAAAGAATCTCAATCAACTCCTCAAGCAACCACTCTACTCGAAAATCAACTCCATCAATCGTGAAACTACCAAGAACTCCAATCGTTGGATCCCATATCAGAATGTTAACTGCAATGCCCTGTGGAGTATATTTTTGTAACACATCAACACCATGAGTCACCTATAAATAACACATGGCCTCAACCCGAAATGTGCCTATCCTACCAGAACATACCAAACTCAAAACGACCCCCAACGATTGAACATGTTGTTTTCATAGTGAGGTACTACAAGACCTCAATGAATCACCAACATCAAAGTGAATCCCCTTTGCAGATGCCCACTCATATCCATCAGTCAATGAAATGCCCAGCCCTATAATACCAGGGTCCCATGCTAGTCTCTGACAGGGACCATCATGTTGATGTTTCTCTACTTTGATCATGATTGTCTGCTCAAAGTATCCATACTAGACCCTCCACTCATGGATCCTCATAAGATGAAACAAACTTTTGACCCAATGGACTCCCGAATCCCATGTCAAATTTGGAAGTTCATCACTTCCAATCCCCACTAACTGTTGATGTGCCCTATTGGTAACTATTGAAATCCCTCCACCCTCATCCCAATGAGAGTCTGAATATGTAGCAACCTATGAGATATCCTCTGTCCCATGGCCTAGGATACTCTCCATCATGCCTAGGGCCTCAACTGTTTGCCCTTGATGATCCACCCCTATCTTGTTGTATGCAATCAAGACACTCCTGTTAGGTGGTCTCAACCTAATAACTCTCCATGTCCCTTGCCACTGTCTAGCTCCCCCTGCACTGTTGTCAATGATAAAAGTATCGGGAAAGGATACCATAAATATCTGCAACCAACTGTAGGACTAGAAAGTGTCATATGCTTGGGTCAATCCCAAGGACTTGACCAAAATCGCATCCACCAACACCCATGGTAAATAATCACCTGTACTCATCACTGAACACCAACCATCGGGTACAACAGTAGGTATCTCCACAAACTGAGGCTCAATCATGATCCATTCATCATCAATCACGCAACTGTTGCTAGGATGAAGGTGATATCCTAGATCTGCATACTGCTTCAAGGGAGAGGAATATCCATTCTCTATTAAGTACATCTCCTCCCTACAATCTAGTGCGTCCCCCTGAGTCCCACTATACACCTATGTATGTCTCTATGAACTACCACTCATCACTATATGTCCCTGCATACTCATGTGATATCCTTTATACACCTTCAACATCATGGATCCTGGATGTACTACTGGGTCATCCTCTACATGAAGGTCAACCAATCTTGGAACACAAATGGAAGTGTCCTCATATCTGCCCTTGGTTCCTCAATCCCAATGTGTATGTGTGTGCCCAACTGTCTCAACACCACTCGTGAAGGGTGGTTTCTGTGACTTATGTACATCCTCTTGTGTCTTTGGATCATATCTCTCCATACTCATAAGTGATCTTGGGTACTCCTCATGCTCCTCCCTCAAATGGTGCTCCACTACTAAACCACCAACATCTTCTTGCAATGTGGCTAAGGGATATATATGACTCTCTGCTGAAATAGATGTAGTGTATCTATGTCTAATTTCCTCAAGGAGCTCCTCCAATTTGGCCTCTGATTTCTGAAGGGTTGTCTGTGTGCCTTCCAAGAATCTCCGTGTGTTCACCAACTCATGAGTGAGTCATTCCACCTCAATCCCCTGCTCTCTTAGTGCCCTATGATACTTCTCACCAACACCCAATAGGTAATCCCTATCCATGAACAACTACTGGTAGTCATCCCTCATCACAATCACTCTCTCCCTGAGTGTATGGAATTCATCAATGAAAAGTCCCCCATATGAACTAACTTGTGCCATCGAGGTCCTCCAACAATAACTTGCCACCAATGCATGTGTATCATCAATGCATCTAGTGGATGTCATGATCATGTCCTCAATGACTCTCAACTGTCCTGCCAAGTGTCATGACTCTCGGTCACAATCCCGTTGAGGTGATACCTCATGCCTCTCACTGTTAGTGTCAACAATGGAATCCCCAACAACACACTCCTCAAAATATAAGGCAATGCAATGCCCATTGTCCCCTATGCTACTGAGTCCTCCTGTATGCCACTACACACTATCATCAACTGCGACCTCTATCTGAATCACATCATATCTTGTATGGGTAGCTGTATCCTCCTGTACACTCACCCTACTAATATCATCTGCACTTGGATCCCATAAAGATGTGTCCAGACACGTGCTATGGTCATCTCAACCAATAAGGAGTGCATCCTCATCACTCTAGATCAATCCTGGGAATAAGTGTCCCAACAAGTTGTCGATCTCCACAACCTGGTCCATCAATGGAATCTCCAAGAGTGGTGACTCACTCTCCTCATATTGATAGGTATGTGTAAGCTCAACTATCTCCAATCCATACCTCTCCTCCTGGGTCTGCAGATCCATATGTTCCTTGTGTACAATCCCCACACAAGGCTCCTCTACCATATCAGGAATGCCACTGATATCCTCATGCATCATGGCTATCATAGGTGTTTGAGAATATAAAGAATGTGTCACTGTCATCATAGAAAGCTCATCATTCTCCATACTTGACTTCCTGGAAGCCATATCTACACCCACTGGTAGGTCATCCAACCTCCTAATCTCATCTTGCCTAAGTGCCGACACATATGAATCCTCACAAGTGTCACCACTATGATGGAGTGTTAAATCCTGAACATTATCTGATGGGAAAGATGAAGGATATGCACTATCATCTTGTCCATCCAACTGTCCCTCAGATGCGCAAGAGTCCCTAGCCTTATCAAACTATTCTAAATAGGCATCTATGGTTTCCTTCACATGCATCTCCTCATCCTCGCTGTCATAGTGCACCTCAACAATGTGCACCTTCCCTTTACCCCTACATCTATGATTTGGCTTCCAAGGCACTTTCAACTGTAGCAATGCTCCTTGCATCTAATGGGTGTAGGTTCCATCTGTGATCCTGTAAATCCACTCACTAGTAATGATGTATCTACATCCTTATCTGATTTTCCTCTTAGGCTGGCAGGCAAACCAACTCCGATACCACTGTAATATCCCTGATCCAGTTGATCTGAATTTCTACTGCTGATCTAGAATTTTGTCTCACAGATTTGATACTCTTGGGGTTTCTGGATGCATTTTAGTTATGTGTTTGAGATGTTTTGTGATTATCTCATGTGCATGCTATACATTATGGTTTAAACAATAAATATATGATGCATGCGAAAATAAGGAACAACAACCGCCCAATAATATGTATTATGAGATGTAAGCAGGGAAATACAATGAAATACTTGAAATATAGGAAATAGCCCTCGGTTAGATCTCATGGATCGTCAGCGGAATATAAGAAAATAAAATAAAATACCCATGACCAGAAGATGAAGGCAGATCTGATGCATGCACAAATAAATCCACAAAATTGACGGTTCCGGAGAAGCACGGTAACTGCTACAAACTGGAAAACTCATATGGATGACTATACCGGTCAGAATGAGATGAAAACTATCCCAATAGAAGTGCCCTAGCCTCTAGAATAATCTTGGTGTGTGTCGGATGACAGATACGTCCTATGATGCTTCATATCTCTTCCCCTTGGGGTCTGCGCACCTCTCGGGCTCTCTAGATGCGTCTAAATGATTCCACCAACGAAATTGGTTGATATAGGACTCAAAACGTTCACCCCGATGAATGCGGAACTGGATCGAAATGTTTTCCATGGATCTGCTCTGATGATCCATATATAACCCCAACTATCCTTCCAAAAGCGATGCACGCTAGATGGTTTAATGATGCACTCTGAAGGATTCCACCATCTGAATCTGATGGGAAGTGTCTCAATCTATGCACCCTAGCTGGATCTCAATTGGGTAGGAAGGAAACTACAATCTGAGATCTGATCTCCTATAGCTATAGAACCCCTCTAACTCACCTTGTGCCCTCACTGGCTGAGTTGTGCAACACTGCAACTGGATACTCCTGAATAGCACAGTGAAATACTTGGATGGTATCTCCAATGGGATAGGGTGTGTCTTTCAACACCAGAAACTATCAATGGTGGTGTTTTCCTCCAGAAATCCACAAAACAGTAGAAGTTGAATGTCTTCCTCCTCTTGGAACTCTCAACATCAAATCATAACAGTGCATAATGAATTAGGTTGCTTTACCCTTCCTTTATAGCTTCTCAAAACCCTAATTCATTGTTGACATTTTCCCTCCCCTATCTGGCTACTCTAGTAGGCATAACACTACGTAATGTTATAATTTACCAAAATGGGGACATTACACCTATTTACTGCAAGGATAGTCGAGCTTCGGGAAGACACCCTCATGGCACTTGCGACATGCAAAGATATGAAAAGGTGGTACGAGAAAGCATAAGAATCCATGGAAAGGGTCGACTATATCAGTGCGGTCCAACAAGGCCGAGATACAAAAGAGCACAACATTCAGGTGTTAAAAGAGAGAAGCCTTTATTGCATAAAGAAATTGACTGAGTATTGGGAAAAAATGGCTCGAGAACCTCATCGAGAAATCCAAGAAAAATGGGCCAAGTGCAAGAAAATATGGATCAATATCAACCAGGTAATGAAAGACATCGACCTCCCTGAGTTTGGCACACCCGATGACTTTGTCGACTTGTACGACATAGTCAAGACTCATGCTAAATAAGAATCATCATGGGCCGAGGAAATAGCTAAGGTGATAGATATGGCACTAGGTCAGGTGCGATAGTTCATGGAGCACCCAATCAAAGCTCAAGCTATGTTGCAACAATTAAGTGCTAGAATAGTCAAATATCGAGCACAAGCAATCGAGATAAGAGAGATTCACTCAGCCCTAATGGAACAACATAGATTCCTGTATGCCGACACATGCGAGGATCTCTTTATCAAGTGGTCAGAGTATGAGAAGAGTCACCCACTTAAGTGGGATCTTGAGATGACTCTTAGAAAGATTGATAGAAGAAAGCACCATGTGGAGAGTTTTTTTTTACTTAGTTTCACTTTAATAGTTATTTTTATTTAATAGTATGTTATAAATAGGAGGATCGGCCTATTAGAAAAGGTCGATGGTTGGTGCAAAGACCCTCATTTTGGGTTTTGTAAAGAACTATTTCAGAGCTGCCTTTAATTGAGAAGTCCTTTTTGGGACCAGAGACAAGTTTGTGTTTTTCATCAAATGCGTGTATGATTGGATGTGGAGAAGAATTATTTATTATTTCGTCTTAGGAATGGATGCTTTAATGAGTAAAATCTACTAAATATGTTGATAAGTTATCTGATTCAATGTTTTACAGTTCTTGTCTTTAATGATGAAAATAAATCGTTGTGTTATTATGCGATTGATGATTATAGTTGAATGAATTATTTTACTTTCCATCGTTAATTGCATGCATGTTTTCTTCTGATAAATTGTATCCCAGTCATTAATTGGAATACCTGCATGGTTAAAGAATTAGTACTAGGCCTGTGGTTGACGATCACTATTTGCATGCTAGAGTGAAAGGGTTATCACAAGCTCAACCTCTTCTCTAGTAGTTAATTTTGTTCCCACTTTGTAACTTAGTTGGTTTATACCGGCTTTATCTTATATCAATCCCACCTAAGAGAAAACACAAAAAGAGAATGTCTGAATTGAAGGAGAAAGCCTTCTCAAGAAAACATAAAGCCCATAGATTATTTTGGCCAAATCACAAGATCTGGAGAACCATTACACTATTAAACGCTGCAGAGTCTAATTGGGCCTTGGTGGTAGGTTTGGTTCATGCTGTTGAGTTAAAGGGATTTATGACCCCTCAACAGAACCCTTGGACCCAATCATGATGGACAATGACTAGATCAAGTAGATCATGGTGACAACTAGAAATATGCATAGTGGATTACCCTACCAATACAAGGGGAACACCAAGAAGAGAGACGTAGCTGCGAGGGAAGGCTTGGAAAGTGATGAAGAGGAGGTAGAGGATCTTTGGGCTATGGAGAAGATTGAGGAAATCCTATGTGCAACATATGAGAGGAATATGAGAGGTCCAAGAGTGGGAAGAGAAGGCAACAATTCTATCCACATTAATCTCAGTGTGGAACGCATAAACCCATGTGCAACTAACACACCCAAAATAACACCACTGTTTAGACAATCGAATTTTGGAAGAGGGAAGACAACAAGAAGTACTTGTACACAAGGATCAACAACTGGAGGAGCCAGTTCAGAAATAATTGTTCAAGTATCTACACTGCACAGAGGTAGTAGTTCAACATTCAGGATGGCAGGACACAATCCCACCATCATGTTACCAGAATTCAAAGGAGAAGCATTGGAGGACCTGAAAAAAAACTTGTGTATCTGTGAGAAGATCTGGGAACCCAAACAGATCATAGAAGAGGACACCAAACTTGCACAACTAGCGATTACACTAAGGGATCACGCACTAGATTGGTATATGAGTTTAGCCACAAAAATCCACCGGGGCAACCGAAACGATTGCGGCTATCAAGAAATTGTTGATAAATGAGTTTCAGAATCCAAGTTTAGAGGACTAGTACATGAATGAGATGATAGAAATTAGACAGAAACCAAGAGAATCCATATAGGAGATTGACGATAGATTCAAGTGACTAAAAGGAAAGTTGAAATATCTCATGACAGATATGCATCACATGCAACTGTTCAGCAATTCACTATTACTACACTTAAAATATCCACTGCGACAACAGAAGTTTCAAACACAGGTAGAGGCTCTGCAGGAAACCCTGCAACTAGAAGAAAACCAATATCAGAAGACAAACCCAACCATCAAAGAGCTAAAGGAGGATTTGAAGAAATTAATGTTCTAGCTAAACCAGAATAAAAGTAAGGACAAATAAGAATTTGTTTGGTGTACCACATGCAGGACGGAAGGACACCACGAGAATGAATGTCCAACATTTTTATAGTAAATGGAAGCAGGGATGCCAAATCCATTACAAACAAGAGGACTATGGTGCGAAATCTGTAAGAAACTGGGCCACGATCCATATCACTAACCATTGATGCAGAAATACCAGACAGTCCCAAAGAGTTCATATTGCAACTTTTGCAAGTCATTGGGCCACGATGACAAAGACTGTATAACTATGGACTTGATGAGAGATAGGACATCAGATGCATATAGGGTGCACAAAAAAATATTACTGGGCAAGCCACTCCTCAGTTTAACCAAGTACCGGCCCCATACAACATTGCGTAGCCGCAGTATAATATTGCACATCAACTGTATAATACCCTAGAACCACAATACAACACACCACAACCTCAGTACAATACCACGTAGTACAATTAGGCACCTCGATATAATGCGCTGAGAGGAGATTGAGTTGGCTACAGAGGTGGAGGACGAGCAAGAGGAGGCTTTGGCAGAGGTAGAGGACCAGTGGTATGTCACAATTGTCAACAACTAGGACACTATGCAAGAGAATGTCCACTTCCACCAACGATTTGTATGTATTGTAGGCAATCGGTTCACAACATAGAAGAATTTCCTACATTATTAGGGAAGATACAGGAAAAGAAGAATCAAAACAACTAGAATGTTCAATGGATTTCAGTGGAAGCAAGGGATGATGGGAGAAACATCAACATAGTTAGGAAACAACGTTGTCCAACAAGAGAAAGTACAACACCAGTGGGTGAATGGGTGAAGAAGAATGTTGAACCAAGGAAACAGTTTGACACGTAGAATGAGAAGGAAACATTTAAGCAAACCAGACAAGAATTCTTGAAGTAAGACACCACGTCGACCTCCACTGTGCAACAGACTAAGGAAGTACCAAAGTATGAGATGCCTCCATCATTGGATCATACCAAAGAAATGTATCCCTTGGGACAAGTAAGTACAATCAAAGGATTTTTGCAATCATGTGTAAACATATTAAATGATCCATCCTCTGTCAAAATATTGAAAAACATATTAGAAATATGTAGCATAGAGACAGACAAAAAAATAGAAAAAAAAATAGTCAATCACCTACATACAAGGAGAAGAACAAGTAGGGAGTTCAGGTTGAATGCCAACATTGGAGATTTCAACATGGGAGATATCATACTGGATCTAGGATCCGAAGTCAATGTATTACCCAAGAAGACATGGCAATATATGGGGGATCTTGCATTAGGATATTCACCTGTTCAACTGAAACTAGCAAACCAACATAGAGTTATCCCAATCGATAGAATGAAAGGAGTGACAATAGATCTGGATGGAGTGCGCACTAAAGCAGACTTCGAAGTAATATAGATAGTGGACAACACAACACCATATCCAACATTTCTTGGCTTGGATTGGGCATTTGATAACCATGCCATAATCAATTTAAAGACATGAACAATGAAATTTGAGTCAGGAGAATACAAGTTCATTGCGCCATCAGACCCATCAAAAGGGGAGAGGTTTGTAGAGCCTACTTGTTTAGACTTGGAGGAAATAATCCATTTGTATAGGGAAACTATGCATGATGAGGATTACGTAAACCCAACTGCATATGGGATACTCAGATGGCGGATCATTACTTCATGTGCATGAGACTCAGATATGGGTTTAGAAAACTAGCAACAAAGGATACACAAAGTCTCCACAAGAAGATATGAAAGAATAAACCACACAGTAAGATGGGTAGGTACAAAGATAAAGGAACCACCCAGTTTCCATGGAGTAAACGATCTAGAAGCATTAGTGACACAGTATGAGGACAAAGTATTAGAAAATTAGAGTCTCTTAGCACTTGATATAGCACTCAAGGATACACCTGCTAGATGGTGGTGTGCACACAAGGAAATAATCAAGGATTGGTACCAATGTAAGTGATTACTATGCATAAGGTGTTCCGCAGAATAGAAAAGAAACCAACAAAATAATTAGGATGGACAAGGGGCACCAACGGAACACTTGGAGAAGTGCAAAGCGCTGTGGAAAATGACACCCCCAGAGGAATCGCCTCATCATTTCGTACATACCTTAGTAGGAATCCCAACAAACTGGTATACAAACCAGGAACTACACAGAGGAACTACGAGCTAGACAGTACTACAACATAATTTTACAGTCACTTTCTCATTCGAGCATGAGAACCCCAACATAGATGCAACACTTAAGAAAATAAGAGGGGTGATATTCATTAAGGAACCAAAAGTCGAACTCATAATAGAGGAAAAACAATGGAACAAATAGATAGTGAAAGAATTGTTGGCATGATACCATGTACAAGAAGACGTACCAGATGAAGACGATCCGTGTGATATCCAGATTGAGGAAGTAGAAGGCAAAATAGAAGCGAAAGGTCCACCTCTAGAATAAAAATTAATTGTTGCACCGATCAAAGTGAAGAAATTCAACATTGGGACAATTGAGAATCCCAAAATGGCCAATATTGGAGACTACTAGGATGAGAAGATAGTGGAAAGCATAACAAAGTTACTGCGCGAGTACAACGACCTATTCCCCACAACATTTATAGAAATGAAGGGCATAGGAGGAGAGCTAGGTGAAATGAAGATACCACTCAAAGCTGAGGCAAGACTGATCAGACAATGACCATACATACTAAATCCGATCTATAAACAAAAAGTCAAAGATAAGATCGATAGGATGCTCGAAGCCGACATCATAGAACCTGTGGAAGAATCAGAATGGATGTTGAGTCCATTTTTGTGCTTCCTTAAACCATACTTTTGCTTCTTTATTGCCCATTTTTCCTTCATTTTATTCCACATTTCCCATGAAACAGCCTATCCAAGGTATATTTGTCATCCTTTAACTTCAGAATTGAATTTTCT
>JASDQU010735303.1:361466-398342 GCA_032191745.1 Picea mariana
TATTTAAATGATAAAGTATTGGAGAACTTTCTATTCATGGAAAGTGGTTAACCCTAAAATAAGGAAAATAGGTTAAGTGACCTAGAAATGGGTTAAGTAACCTAAAAATGGGTTAAGTGACCTAGAAGATGAAAGTATAAATAAGAAGCTAGGATCTCTTGTAAAAAGTACATTTGGTGGTAATCCTTTTTGTGGATCAATGGAGAGCTTCTTGTGAATATCTTTTGGAGTATTGATGGAGAGATTCTTGTGAGAGCATATTATTGGTATGGATCTCTTGAGCATGATTGAAGATCTATTCCGAGGAAGAGAGTGAGAGGAGGATCTCATGGATGCATCAAAGTTTCGCAATGTCAGAGATCTTGACGACAAAATTCTCAGATTCACAAAAAACCCTATTTTCTGATGCCCACGCGGATTGTCTATGTATAGGGTGCGTGTACACACAGGATGGCTGTGTATAGGGTGAGTGTACACACAGGTTGACTGTGTACAGGGAGCGTGGAGTGGATAAAATCATGGAGATTTGTGTTTGAGCTGGTGCCAAGCTCTTGGATGATGGGGCAGGTTCCAGATCTACATTCTATGGCCTCAGATCTATCACTGAGACACTGGTATGGTTACATTATTGTATTTATGGATACTATTGTTTGATGTGTTGTGAATTCTTAGGGAATTCTTGGTATGGATTCTATGATGTGGTTCAGTTTGTTTGATTTGGTTGATGGAGTGAGAAATACTCTTATGATTCAATAGTGACATGATTGCTATGGTATACTAGTTGTTTGTTGTGGAGCATGAGCAATCTATTTGAGAACTTGGATGTGTTGTGACTAGCTATGGGTCAGTGTGGACAGTGGAAGATAGAACATAAAGTGATTGCAGGTTGCAAAGGATCTAAGCATATTTCATTATACACTGGCCACGTTCACACGCAGGTTGTAGTGAGCCAGGGTGCGTGCACACATGGGCTGCACTACTGACAGGTCGCGTACCTGTTGACAGATTGATATCTGTTGAGGATTGTTGCCTCATATCAGTTGGTGTTGAGGGTGTAAGCTGAGTCTTGCATTATAGAGTAGGTGCTCTTACAGAGTTGTACTCTATTCAGTTGTTGCTGATAAACCCCAAGGATTGTAGTCCGTAATAAAAAGAAAATTGTACATACATCTTGTGTTCTTTGTGTTCATTGTGGTGATGAATTTTTGATGATATATTGCTGATATATGTTGCTGATATGTTCTCACATATAACTGGTTATAAATGAAAACAATGGGTAATGAATAAATGTTGAATGCTAATTGATGATTTTTTGTGCAAGAGGGAAGTTTTGGGAAAAAGAGCCCCACACTCATTCACCCCCCCCCTCTAAGTGTGGTAGGTGTTTCCAACAGACAGGGGGTGTGCTCAATAAGACAAAGGCACATAGAATGCCTACATAATACACGATCATGGAGGATGATGCAGAAATGGTGGCCCAAGTGGTATAGGATCACACATTCAAGGATTTTGAGAATGTTGCGCACCAAAGGGACATAATTGAAGAAGAGCTAACATACATGCGACAAATCCTCAGGTAGATCAGGGAAGTGCAGGAAAATGAAAACAACGTAGAAATGTTCCTGACAACATCACATATAGGAGGAGAACCTGGAGCAAGTGAGCAAGATGCAATCTAGATGATAGCACAACCGAGTTTAACATTTCATGTCACACCCAGTATGTTGTGCATGGATGCAAGTTTGTGGTAGACACCCCGAAAGGGATTGGCTCAACTACAGTTGGTATTACTGCAAATACCAACCAAGGCACTATATAAATTGCAAGTCAACATTACACAGGAGGTACAGTCTTGTGCACGCACAGATACAACCGAATTGCAACAGGTAAAGGAGAATCAAGATGAGCTAGAATTGGTATTTGAGCAGGCTAAGCTCAAGACCAAATAAGAGAAGGAAGGCGTGAAGGGATTGAAGAAGAAAGTGGTCGTAGTCTACGAGAATATCCCAAAGAATGAACTGACGGTCGAACTCATGATGATATAAAATATTGATTAGATTATGTAGATAATCGATCAATACCAGCAGGAGATCGAGAATATTTGGGAGCAACTCACACCTACCACTCCACCGGAGGTGAGGGAGAAAAGGAAACAGGAGGAAACATAATAGAAATAGGAGATATAATGAAAAGTACACATGGCGGATGACTTGTTTGAGAAATCAGCGCAACTCTAGACAAAGCTGGAAGAGGATTAGCAAGTCTAGCAGTGGGACCATGAAAAAGGAAGGATAAGTGCAGCTATCCAAGACCTCAATCAGAGGCACAAGAAAATGTCAATCACAGAGCGCATCAAAGGGGCACAAGACATGACGAAACTGCAAGAAGAACTCATAACTGCATAGACGCAAAAAAAGGAGTGCCAGGCTCAAATGGAACTGCTATAGGAGAGAGAAACAAAGGTCATTTCAGATGCAGAGGAAGGAAAAAAATATATGGTAGACCCAGGAATAATGTGAAAGGTTGGTCAGTGATGAGATTGTAGTGCAACTATTGGATGCAGTCAAGGAGAAGACCTCCCAGGCCCAAATGCAAGCAACGAAGCTCACGGAGAATTTCCAAGTGATCACAAGGGAGATCAACAAAGCACACAGGGGTTAGGTGGCTCGGGAGGAGCCACATGTCAGTGTTGGGGGCCTGTTGGAAGCAGACCAAAGAGAAAAGAAGGACCATTTTGGAAAGGAAGGCATGCATGAGGAAAGAGATAGATGGAAGGAAGAGCAGCATGCACGCATGCATGGAAGACCTAACAACATTAGGGTTAGGTTTTTTGTAATACATTGTAATGGTTGATGAGCTAGAAATGTATATATAGAGATGTTTAAGGATGCTTTAGGAGAGTCTATGGAGTGGAGATAGAGAGACCTTGTAGGGAGTTTTGAAGAAACACTACTGTAATCTGATACCTTTTTGTAAGATGTTGAGGTGTAGAGGAGTAAGGAGGGTAGATATTGAGGGTTAGATCACAGGCTAAGGATCCTGGTGTGATCTAGTCCACTTCTCAATAGATTTCAACCTGACTGAGGATGAGTTTTAAAGCACGTGGCATTGTAGTTTTGGAACTACCATAATAGAAGAGCTTAAGAGCCAGATCTTTGTGGGTGTAGCCTAGGGGGGTGAACCATGGTAAAACCTTTGTTATGTGATTGAATTATTGTGTCTATTTTACTGTTTATGAGTAGATATTAACATGATGAATGAATGAGTTGATTATATAAATGCATAATCGGGAATGACAACATATTTCTTTAATAAGTTAAATAGAACTATCAGCGCACACTTTGTACATATCCACTCAATCCTAGACTGCAAACACCCAAGTATTGCAGTCACCTATTAAGACTATCTTAGGTGAGACTGCGTAGTGCACTCTATGTACCACGTGTCCTTTTGGTTTACCAGGAGGGCCGACAGTTTTAGAGGCTTTGTTGGAACCCCAATAGACTTGAACTTGGGTCAATCATGTTAAAAGTATAACATAGATATTTAAACCAACAGTCTTGGATTTGGAAATATAAGTTACAGAGGAAACCCTAGCCATTGTCACAGGCCTCCCCAGGACTGGAGAATATTGGTTCAAGAAATTGACACTTGGCACAAAAATTTGCAACCGGCTTCTTAAGGCGCAATACCAAAATGCAAGCTGGAAAAAGGGATTCCCAAGGGCATACATCATGGATGACTGGCAAGCACCGTTGGAAATTTTGCAAAAGTACTTAACCT
Source organism: Picea mariana (assembly GCA_032191745.1). Taxonomy (NCBI): domain Eukaryota; kingdom Viridiplantae; phylum Streptophyta; class Pinopsida; order Pinales; family Pinaceae; genus Picea; species Picea mariana. Next base: position 365,250 of record JASDQU010735303.1, read on the forward strand.
GTGACAGAAGGTATGCCCTCAAATACAGTATCATGTTTTAATTTTACTTCATTTTGAATCCAAAGAACTAATAAATTTTCCCTACTATCTATACAAAAGTCTAGAAAAAATGTTTAAGATGGTAAGAAGGAAAAGTCAAAACCCTCAAAGTAGCCTCTACCATCATGGATTAGTTAAACTGTTGGTAGAAGTTGAGCTTTGTAAAAGAAATAAAACGTGGGGTACGTTCTTGGGTGAGAATGCGTTTATAGATCAAATCCCTGTGGCAGTGGAAGAGGGGCTGAGCACTTTGGGTAAACGAAAGAAAAAGGAAAGGATACCCATGGTAGTGGAAAATGAACCAATCAATTTGGGTAAACGAAATAAGAAGGAAAGAATACCTGTGGTAGTGGAAAAGGAACCAAGCAATCTGGGTAAACGGCAGAAGAAGGAAAGAATACATGTGGTAGTGGAAAATGTACTGAGCATTCTAGGTAAATGATAGAAGAAGGAAAGAATACCTGTGGTAGTGGAAAAGGAACTGAGCAATCTGGGGAAAAAATAGGAAAAGAAAAGAATACAAGTGGCAGCGGAAGAGGAACTCAGAAAATTGGGTAAACAATAGAAAAAGGAAAGAGCCAGGAATGGTAAGTTAGAAAAGGAGGCTACAATGGTCAAGCCACTGTTTGAGATCCCTCCAGTTCGTAGGGTCACCTGTCATATGGAAAATCTAGAAACCCCAAATATTGTTGGACTAGCCCCTGTGTACCCACTAGATGAAACAAATGAGGATCCAATTCATGTTTATTATGTAGACACCTTTCCCATCACACAAATTTTCAAAGTTGCTAAATGCCACAAACCCGTGGAACAATATTAGCCGTATACAGAATTCGTAGTCTATAATGACCAACAGATAAATGATCCTGTCGAACCAAACTCACTAGTAGAGCCACAGGCACAATTTTTCACCCCCGCAGGAGAAGGGGGTTGTAATGATGGAATGTTAAAAGATATTTATCAGACTGAAGTGAAGAAATAGAAGCCTAGGATTCCAAAAACTCCCAAGATAGTTTTTCCTAGACCTTCTAAGAAAGGACTTGAAGATTGAGAGGGTTCAAACGTCTTGATGGATGACTCTTTTATTGAAATTCCTCTAGAAAAGAAACTCAGTAAGAGAAGCAGAAGAGTTAAAAAGATGGAACAGGAAGTCATGGATTTGTCTCTCCTAAACAGGTGTATTGAAAGGGAAAATCAACAATTAAAAGGGCAGAGCAAGAAGTTCCAGGAAGAGATTAAGAAACTTCAATCTGAAACTAAGAAAGTCAATAAGAAGATGCATAAAATACTTCATCCATAGCAAACAAGGAGGAGCGATAGGTTGGAAAATAAGAACTCATGCCTCAACATACTGATAAACGCAACATGACTCTCTTAGTGGTTGAAGAGAGCATATATTTCAATTTTGAACAATTTTGGGATATTTTTGCACGAGGACATGCAAATGATCAGGTGTGGGGGTAATGTTGAGCTCCCATTTTTTCACTCACCATACACTTCTTTTGGCGATTTATTCCCCACCTAGGAATTGAAATCCAACTCGTTGTCTCCTACTTTTACCCTTTTTGCCTGCCTAAGATCTTGATTTTAGCATGAGGTAAAAGTTGCTTATTTTGATATTTTCTGAGTTCTTAATGAATTAATTAGGATCATTTGGCTATATTTTACTAATGATAAAAGTATACTCACCTTTTTAATGTAACAATTGTTCCCGCACTATTCCTGGCATTTCAGTACCAATGCACGCATTCTGGTACCCAAGGTTGTGGATTCTCCTATTTGTGCATGCCCATAATGGATTTGGTGATATGGGTATTGTTCATGTGGCCAACGAGATGGGTGTTGACCATTTTGTTTGAGCCCAAATGTTCCTCTGCATTACACAAAAATTAAGAAAACCCATAAGAATATCTTCCAGCGCAACACCAGATCAGGGTCAGAACTTAGAGTAGAAATGTTATCTAAGTTTGTTAGATCGATTTCCTAAGATTGTAACCTAGGATAAAGGAAATTGTGATCAGGAAGATCATTCAGTTTTGATAGTCATTTTTACCCCTTAGTCCACGAGAACAGGGGAAGACGATGTAATATGATACATGCTCAGAACTTGATATATAGAGGGATTCTCTCTGTGTACAAACTGATATGTATACACTCTTTTCTAAATATAATAAAAAAGTTTTGTTACTTGTTTCTTGTTTTCCATACTATTATGAATATGTTGTGAGTTGGTTAAATATTTCCATTTAATACCAATTTGGGTTTGCTTTATTGTGCTTGTACATTTGTGAGTTACTGAATTGTTTCCACTCACTACTTGGGAAGGTGTGGGCCCACCTCCCCTGGTAAGTTGAGTTATTTTTATATTATTTGTTCTCTATTTGTTGTAGATGTGTTCATGAATGGATTTGTGTGGAGTGGTTTTTAAACTGTAGGTTTAATTTAAGTTATGTATACTTATTTCTCACTGAGATTTCCATGTGTTATGAACCTAACTTCCCTTAATACAATGGAAGGCTTTCATATATATAGATAGATGCATGAATGAATGATTAATATTTGCATCTTACTAAAGTATATCTCCTTCTTGTACAAGCTTGAAAGCTAAACATGTTTCAATATTTATTGGTAGCTTACACAACTATGAATGTATGATCTAAATACCTCACACACTTGCTGGTAAAAGTTAAATCTCATATGATCCAATGACTAAACTGAACTAAGATACTAAAATTACCCACGGTGTGTGTGACAACTTGGAGTTGTATTGAAATAAGTAATATGGTGACTCTGGTTAATGAAGAATTTTTTATGAGCAAATTCAAGTATCTGGAATGTAAGGCATGATCATATTGTAACTTCCATCTGCTTAAGGAGCTACCCCATTTGCTTATCCTAAATAAGAAGGATTAATATAAAGCATTGATAGAAGCTTTGTGATGACCTGGTCACATATCATGAAACTTTAAATACTCTTTGACTGTTGGGAGAATGGATTGTAGTCATAAAGGATTCAATTGACACCTCCATACTCTGACTTTGTGGTATTAAGGGCATAGGTCTTCAAGTCATTAATATGAGTCTGTCTCTAAGATTTGAGTTTCCTTCTTGCCGAGTGTGGTGTGACCTCTAGAGGTGTTTTAGTGAAATTAAGATGATATTTCATGGGACAAGAGTTTAGTTTCAATCGAGTGAAAATTGTGTGTTTACATTCCTTACTAGTCGTTGTAAGTCTTCTTTGTAACATATTGTTATCTCATTGATTCACCCACCAATTGAAGTTTCAAGCTTTGTGGCAAGGCTCGTTCATAGTCATTCCCCTGCATGATGATTTGATGTATGTGGGTAAGAATATAGTAGCACCATAGAGTCTGTCCTTCTTGTAGTGAAGTAGACATTTTAGGATAAGGGTAGGTTAGACACTAGGAATTACTCTCAAGCTGGTTAGTCTTATTCTAGGTCAGTAACACGATTATATGAAGAATTGAGTGGATTCATACTATTGACTGAAATAGAAATCTGCCTAGGTAATTGCTATTATGTTTTTATTAGTTTATTGTTTCTTTACTGCATTGTTAAAAGGTTGATTGCTTGTCACACATAGAATATGATCTAGATAGTTAATTCCTTGGTTTGATTATTGATTAGCTATGTGGAGTAGTGTTTTCTTTGTTTATATTAATGAATGATTGGTAGGTCACCTAGCTCTCTTTCTCCTTGAAAGACAAATTAGGATACACTTTTGTCATTTTCCTGCACATATTGTGCCTACAGTTCATTAGTTTACGAACCTGGTTGACATTTATGTGGGAATTTATTACAACAATTAATTGGCCCAACAATTCTTCCTAAGATATAGCCAATGGAAGATAAGGTTTTTGACTAATCCTTTATCAATTTTAAACAGGTTATCTTGGAATTTTTTCTATAACGTTTTTTTGGGGGTAGTTTTTGATCCAGATTAATTTGAGAACAAAATGAAGGCAAAGATATAAAAAGGAAATACATAGAGATATTGCAAGAAAATCAGAAATACAATAATACACAATTTATATTAATAAGAGAAATGTACAAAACTGTAAAAATATAGAGTGAATGAACTTGTTAGAATGGTGGTAGCTTATCTCTAAGAAGAGATGTGATGGCTATGCTCATTCACGAGAATATGTTTATAATGAGGCTCCAAAGGAATTTTTAATGTAAAGAATAAATGAGAAAATATTAAACATACAAAACCATAACTCGAAATATGAAACGCCAAAAGGTTTGTGGGCCCCAAAGGGCGTAGTTGATACATCAACTTCCCTAGGGCATACAGTTTGCATACACTCTTCATTTGGGGCACACGATAGCTTGTTGGAAAGGTATATCCAATAAGTACGCATTCAGGTAATGCAAGATGATGCCTTTTGAAAAACTTCCAAAATAAAAAATTGTTCTTTGATCTAGTGGAATAGGTGGGTGGCCACCGATATCCACTTGGATAATTCCTCCCTCCTTAGGAAGCAATGGTCCCCATTGCATCAAGTTCCCGTGGGAGATGGAAATTTTTTTGCTGAATCTGAATCTTAGTGAGTTGTTTTCCTTGCTGAAGAAATTGTCATGTTTGTACTTGTCATTAGCTTGTTGAAGGATGTCATGAAATTGTTGTTGGAGGGGTTGGATCCATTCAACCAATATAGCTGCATGATCTTCCTGAGTGTGGGAGGAATCTCTCAGTGAGGATGCAACATGAAGAGATATATTAGTGGGGGATAATGGTTGGAACCCTAAGCTCATCTGAAAAGGGTTTTGGCCAATAGAGCTATGAAGGGATCTGTTATAGCTTGGCTTGTCTGGGTAGTGTGGAGGCACCCATGTAGGTGACTCAAGAATATCTTTGTCTTCTTCTACAATCTTGTCAACCTGCTTCTGCTGGATAGAAAGGGATTGGGTCGAGTCTTTAATGGTCACAATGTCCTTATGTTCACCTTTTGACCGAATCATAAAGAGGCTAAACTTTGTGGTATGAGAGATTACTTTATGACATTGTTTTCTCGAGAAAATAGTCAGAACTACCTCTGGTACCCTGTAGAGATAACCCCCCGGAGTAACAATGACACTATGGGGTCAAGACTCATAAACAACATGACGCTTACACATATATGATTTCCCTAAAAGAACATCAAAAACTTCCAATGGGGCGAAATTACACAATACCTCATCCTTGAAGGGTCTGATTTCATAGGACAGGTGACACTGTCAGATGACACAAAGATCTCATCCCTGGTGAACCCACTCGATGTTGTATGGATGTGGGTGTGGTGTTTTCAGCAAATCCAACTTCTTGAGGACCTCTGCTAAGATGAGGTTCTTTTGGATTCTGCTATCAAAAATGAAATGTAGTGGAATCCCCTTCACCCACATCTGTGAATGGAAGAGGTGCTCCCCCTCCTCGAGCTCCTTTGGGTCTTCTGGTTGGATGGTTTTGGTCATGATAGTAGTAGTGGGTTTTGCATCAATGATTTATTTCCTTTTATTTTTTTCTAAATCAGATTCTGAGTTGGGGATTGATTCTTTTTCTTTGAGCTTGGCCACCAATGACTGTTTCGAGAAACATTCATTGGTATTGTGCCAAGGGATTTTGTGGAAGTTGCACCACTTTCCAATGTCTTCCCGTTACCCTTGTCATTGGTCAACGATGGATTTCATCAAACATATGGATGAGGTAGGCTCTTTATCTTGTCTTGTTAGCATATTTGTTTACATAGCATACCTGAGATTAGAGTTGATTTCTGTAGTCATTTCCATCTGTTGTGGTTTACCCCTAGCCATAGAGAGATTTTCCTCATAAAAACCACATAATAAATTACCACATTATCCAATAGGGATGGCTAATATCCGATTTTTAGGTCAACCGAATTGGAGAAGTGTTTTCGCCAGTCATCGAGGATCGCCGATGTCTGATGGTTGGGTCAGTCGGTTTAGAGAGGTGTTGCAAGTGGTTTCCAAGATGATTATGATCCAATGGCCAATGGTCGAAAATAGGGCATCAGGGTGATTTTCAATCAAGTTTGGTTTTCCAAAGAGAATAGTTGATCGATTGATCATCAATGGAGTTCAGATCAACAGTCTAGATTGCTTCGAGCTAGCGATCGAAAGTGGAGATTGATCCATAGGGTTTGGAAAGGAGTAGTTGATCAATGGCTTAGATTTCAGTCGATTTGAGATCGAAAAATCATATTTAAAGGGTTTTTATGATAGTAAAACAATCAATTTTCTACAATTTGTTTGGGATTTTGAAGGTCATGATCTTTAGGGGCATTGTTGAGGCCCTAAACGATGATTTTAGGCAATAAAAACTCACAAGAACAAAGTGTACCAAGGTACATTTTGTCTTTGCATCTCAAATAAAACAATGTGGGGAGAGATATCCAATGATCTACTTCGGGTGCAAACTAGAGCTTGTATGAGAAAGATACAACTGAAATAATTAAGATAAAATTTTAGCACCAATTTACTTCTAGAGGGCATAACTCCTTGCTCAAAAGTTTGTTTGGGGCACAGGAGTAGTCTATGGAAATATTATGAACCATAGAAGAAAAAAATGGAGCCATATTTAGGATCTGGGTATGAAAAAATGTGCATGAAGAGAAAGAAGACACGTGTAACATCCATGGATAAATTGGGTAAAACAGTGAAAACTTCTCCAGACCATAAATTTCAACTTGGAGCTCGGATTTGAGAAAACAAATAGTCGTTGGAAAGGTCTTTAGGAGAGAAAACATCCATCCACCCATAATTTTGAGTTGGGCACTAAAATTGATCGAAAACTAAGAAAGGTATTTATGTAACAATAAATGATTGGAAATTGCAACATGTAAATGTTATAACTTTTTGCTCAGAACTCAGATTAAGGCATGCGTATAGCCATTTGGGAGTTGTTTAAGAGGAGAATACATATAAGGAATCAAATTGTGAATTGGTGCATTTTGTTACCCAAAAATTTATGAGAAGAATATATCATATTCTAATTAATGAAATGTTTCATGTTATGCATGTTCTAACAAAAATTATTAAACATGCACATTTCTTGTAGAATTAGAGGTACACGAAAACAACTTTTGTTTTTATATGAGAACTAGAGTTATGGAAGATGCTCAGGGATCTTACAACCATGAGGAAGAGGTCAAAGTTGTGCATGTTAGCATGGGAAATGTTGAGATAGATAAGAGTTGATAACCATGAGAAGCTCGAATAGAGAAGTGCAGAGTTATAGAGCAGATAATGAAAGGATTTTGAAGTCTCAAGAAGAGACACTTCAAAGTTTGAATACATTACATAAGCAAGTCAAAAAATATTTTAGCACCAAGCAAGCAACTAATTCTAGGAAAGTAAAACATTTATATCCCAAAGAAAAAGTGATGATCATGGAAATGATAGGAAATCAAGAAGCATGCATAGGAACCATCATTCCCTAAGGAAATCCTCCAAAAGAACTCATGCAAGTTTAGGTCCAGGGAGAAACCCAAGTGTGTCTCCTATCCGGAGGCAAAGAAGAAGGCCTTAAGAAAACATCTTTCAAGGTGAGGTCATAAAAATCAAACCACCAAATTTCAATGGTGAGCATAGGAAAGGAGAAGAAGTTGATGCCTGGTGTTGGAAATGAAGAGTTGCATGATTACTCTTCCTAAGTAGAAGCTAGAATTACCACCTACCACTTGCAAGGAAAGGAAAACATGTGGTGTGATCAACTTAAGTAAACCAAGCACCTTGATGAGAAGAGGATCTAATGGAGGAAGTTCAAAGGATATTTCCAACATAAATTTTGTCCGATAATTATTATGAAAGGAAGATGAAAGATTTATTTGAACTCAAGTTGGGAAGCATGACAATGGATGAATATGAGAAGATGTTCTTTGAATTGTTGAAGTATATGGAATTCATAAAGGATGATAAAGTCAAAATCCAAAGGTTTCTAAGCGGGTTACCCTCTTTCTATTGTGACAAGATACAATATGAAAACCCCAAAACTTTGGAAGAAGCCATAAGGAGAGAAAAACATCTTTATGAGAAAATCATAGGAAGGTCATTTTTCCAAAACGCTTGGAATAACAAGATGAAGGGTAAAAAGGATCAAAGGTAGAAAAGTTTTAAGACACCCTTTTCTAAGAACAACTCCAAATAAAATCAACAAGGTCAGTCAACCCAAAATGAGCACAAGACAATAGATTCATTTGGGAAAAGGCAAGGCAACAACTTGTACAATGTTGGGGATGTGAGGGAAATAACTTATATAGGAACTTCCCTCACAAAGGAGAAATAATGAGGACTTTCCACAACATTTAGGAGGTAGAAACAATGGAATACATGGGGGGAAACATGCCAAGGATTTATGCAGCCTCGGACAACAAAAAAGTGTATCAATCCCCCATGATTGATGTGGAAGGTAAGATTGATAACCAACCCATAACAATTTTAATTGATTGTGGAGCTAGCTATAGTTACATAAAATATAATATTGTTGAAATATTTCACTTGAAAAGGAGAAAGCATAATAAATATTGGTTAGTTCAATTAGCCACAAGGGCTAAGAGGAATATCAATGAGCTAGTTAAAGATTGTCTAATAGACATGAATGTACTGAACACAGAGGTAGATGTGAACATCATACCATTGGTTTCATATGATTGTCTAATTGGCATGGATTGGTTGTGAAAACACCATGTTTTCCTAGAATGTTACAACAAGACAATCATATGTCTTGATGAAGAAGGGAAACAACGTAAAATTCAAGGCATTTCAAGAGCTGTAGTTGTTAGAGAGATTTCATATGTGCTGTTAAAAAAAAGTTTCAGGAAGGGATGTCAAATTTTTGCAGCCCATATGGAAGAGGAAGGAAAAGATAAAGTGGCATGAATTAAAGACCATCCAGTCTTTAGGGATTTTGAAGATGTTTTTGGAGAAATCCTAGTATTTCCACCAAAGAGAGACATTGATTTCTTTATTGATTTGGTGCCATGAGTTTCCCTAGTGTCCAAGACAACATACATAATGGGAATCCTAGAATTGAAAGAGTTGCATATACAACTTGAATAATTTTTAAAGAGGAGGTATATACATCAAAGTGTGTCACCTTGGGGTTCCCCAATGCTTTTTGTGAAGAACAAATATGGAACCTTAAGGCTGTGTCTTGATTGCAAACAGTTGAATAAATTCACCGTAAAGAATAAATACCCTTTTCCAAGGATTGATGATTTATTTGATTAGCTGAAAGGTGAAAGAATATTTTTCCAAAATTGACTCAAGATCAGGTTATCGTGAAGTGAGGATAAAGGAATAAGACATCAACAAGACAACATTCAGGACAATATATGGGCATTATGAATTCATGGTAGTGCCATTTGAACTATCAAATGCCCCAACTGTTTTTATGTGCATAATGAATGGAGTGTTCAGAGAATACGTGGACATGTTTGTGATTGTGTTCTTAGATGATATACTCATCTACTCTAAGTCATAAGAGGAACATGATCAACATTCAATAATGGTGTTGCAGGTTTTAAGAGAGCATAAGCTGTATGCCAAGCTAAATAAGTGCATCGTTTATCAAAAGAAGATTCACTACTCGAGGCATATAATTTCAACAGATTGGATAACAATGGATCCTTAAAATATAGAGGCCATTAGAGGATGTACAGTGCCAAAGAATGTGACAGAGGTCATATCATTCATGGGTCTTGTAGGTTATTACCTAAGTTCATAAAAGGATTCTCAAAGATTACAAGCCGAATCACTTCTTTGAAAAAGAAGGGAATGCAATTTGAATGGACTTCCAAGTGTGAAGAGAGCTTTCAGAAACTGAAAGGAATTTTGAAAAGTGTGCCAATACTAAATATTTCAGATCTGGATGAAGATTTTTTTGTGTGCATCTATGCATGCAAGGAAGGGTTCGGTGGAGTTCTCACCTAAAAATATCATGTGGTATGCTATGAGTCCAACAAATTAAAAGAACATGAAAATAATTATTCTACCTGTGATCTAGAGTTAGCAACACTTGTACATGTGGAGACATTACCTTATGGGGATAATATTTGAGCTAAGGACATACCACTTTGGTCTGAAAAAATTGTTTGGACAACTAACACTAAATGCCAAACAAACTAGATGGCTCTAATTTCTAAACGAATATGAATTTTAAATTAAGCACATCAAAGGAAAATAAAATCAAGTGGTTGATGCACTCAACAAGAGAGCTCATGAAGTACATATTGCATCCATTAGCATGTATATGACTAATATGAAGGATAAAATTATCGCAACAACAAATTCAGATCAGCACTACTTGAGAATGAAAGAAACATTACAACAAGGTAATTTTTCAGCAGAAATTTAATTTACGTGAGCTGAAAAAAGATGGAATTCTCATGTACAAAGGCAAAGTATATGTGTTGAATTCTAGTAAGCTGAAAAATGCAATGTTAAGGGAAATAAACAATGTTCCATATACTAGTCACCCAAGATATCAGAAGATAATTGAAGCTGTAAGAAGTGAATTGTTTTTTCCTAGAATGAAGAAAGAAGTGGCTAATTACATAACCAAATATCTAGAATGCCAGAAAGTGAAGATATAGAATAGGAATCAAGTTGGGTTATTGCAACCATTTCCCATTCCATAACGGAAGTGGGAAGTTGTTACGATTGATTTTATTACTAAGTTGCCCATAACAGTGAACCAACATGATCCAATCATGGTGGTTGTGGATAAATTGACTAAGGAAATACATTTTATTACAGTGAAGACTACACACAAGGAAACAAATATTGTAGAAATATATATGAAAGAAGTTGTCAGGCTACACGGAGTTCCTAAGGAAATAGTTTTAGACAGAGATTTGAAATTTTCACTTCCAATTTTTGGAAAGGTTTGTTTAGAGGATTTGGGAAAAATATAAATCTTAGTACAAAGTATCACCCAGAGTTAGATGGGAAAGCAAAGAGGACTAACATAATAATTGAGAACATGCTTAGAACTTAAAGGCTTCCCAAGACAAGCAGAATTTAAAGGTCGTCGAGGACAAGCAAAAAAGTTATGTAGACAAGAACATAGGTTTTTAGATATTTTAAAGTGGGTGAACATGTGTTTTTAAAAGTGAAGGCAAAAATAAGTTCGCTAAGATTATGAAGTTTCCCAAACTTGCTAGCAAGATATTGTGAACCTTTTAAAATATTAGAAAATATAGGGCTAGTTGCATATATGCTAACATTTCCTGCATCCATGAGAGTGCATAATGTATTTCATGTGTCATTATTGAAGAAATATGTTCTTGACCCTAACCACATAATTGATTGGACTGTGATCTAGGTGTATCACGAAGGGGATTTCTGGGTGGAACCAATATGCATCCTAGACCAAAAATTCGAAGTTCTCGAGAACAAAGCCATAGGGATGGTAAAGGTTCAATGGACCTAATATGGTCCTAAAGATGTGTTGAGCTCCATACATTTCTTTTCTTTTATTTCACTCTACCATACTTAAATTTTTTATGATCCCAAAAGAATTTTGTGTCATATAATACACACTTCTCTTTTCCGTGGCCTACATATTCTATCATACTTAGACACTTTCCTATATCTTTGCGGTTTCATGGGTGGTGGACTCATGGATGCATCTTTTATTCTTTCATAATCATTTTGCCAATACTTAGCTTCTTTTCTTTTTTCACGGACTCATGGACTCACAGACTCATATTTATTTACCAATCCATCCATACAAGTCCTACCAATAAATACCAATACTTAACCATTTTACGGATTCATGGACTTGCGGTCTCATTTAAATATTTCTTCCATCTCTGACTCCCCTCCATGATGTGTCATATTTATTTCACACTTCTCCAGTTATATTTAATATTGATTCTACATACTCAACTACTAAATTTAATTCAAAAACGGTTGTTGTTAAATGACATATTTCTCGAGGCAATTACATTTAATTCTTATATTCATCCATCGAAAACAAAATTTAAGTATTATTATGTTACCATTTCTCTAAGAAGTTATACAAGGAAGTTCATCAACCTGGTGAAGATGGTCGAGAGAAAACTACAATTTTGTGGAGATAATTTAAATCTGTTTGCCAAAGAATAACATAATTATCATTGGTCAAGATATTATAGGTATTATGCAACATCGCCAAACAAAGACATTAATAAAATTTGGACCTCAGGAGTGGCTCGTGTTGGTTGTGTTCCTGAAGTTTTCGACTGTAAATAAGTAGTCACCTGGTGCACAGATAATTTTGTCCAGAATAGAAGGACGATTCCACTGTAGAACGATTCCCTTATTTCATTTGTGTCATCATTCTTCAAAAAATTATTAAAATTACCATAACCGAATCTCACCTATAAAGGAGAAGAATCTAAAAATTTTCTTAAAGGAAAAAATAATGGAATAGAGCTCGTACAATAGTATTTGCAAGAACCAATAGAAATGCCACAAGATTTATCCAAGATTTAGGTGAGTTCTCTGAAAGACCTCTATCTAGAAATACTTCGCTTTTTACTAGAATCATTGGTTAGGATTCTACTACGACTATTCCTCGGTTGGACCTATGTATTATACATTTTATAGTCCTTTAAAATGTTGTCTTTGAGTGGGTGAAAATTGTATCTAATGAAGTCTCTACACAAGTAATCAATTTTAAGAGTGAGAATAAGTTCTACATGGATTTTTATCTGATATTTTCCATTACATACCATCATATTTTTTAAGGCCTGAGCATCGGAAAGAGGGTGAATTCCAAGGTTGATCCTGTGACCATGTGGTATCATGCCCTGTGGAGACAAAACATTGTTCACCATTTTTATGAAGTTTATAATGATTTTGTGTCTGTATTCATAAAAATTTTCTTTGGAGGATATACTTCTAGACTTTTGTTGGAAGCATTTGCTTATCTAAACACAAAGGGAGTTCTGGAGAAAATGGACGATTACAATATTATCATATTTTTTTGTTCTAATGAGAAACCTGTTTTTCTTCCTTATTATGTTCCGAATAAACTATTTATCATAGAGGTAGAAATACAATACAAGTTCTAGTTTCATGTTTTCTATGAAAAAAAGAAAATATAGTTTTTTCTTTTGCCTTGGAAAGTGGGTGAAGTTATGTTGAGAGGAATTGCAAAAAATCATGAGTTTGTTTGGTATTTTGACTAGTATAATTTAAATTTTGCAGAAGAAATTAATGGGTTTGATCCAAAACACCTCTTCTATATTCATATGATATCAATTGGAATCAGTCCTACATTGGTTAATACCCTTATATTTAGAGAAGAAGAAGGAGATAATCATGACCATCCTATTTAGGGTATTAAGAAAAATCATGGTGACATAGAGACTATTGTAAGTACGGCAGAACATTACAAGCAAAGAGGAAGATTATTAGGAGAAAGAAATGCCCAATCTCTTATTGTTTCTCATACAAGTGTTTTACCTAAAAAAAAATCTCAGTCTACAACGAATCAACACAGAAAATACTTAAATAATAATTCGGGTGATGATGGAGAGAAAGAACCTCCTCAAGAAAATTTAGAAAACCCTCATAAATTGAAAGTTAAAAGGAAAAGAACCAATTCTAAACAAAGAGGGGAAGAAAAAAACCTACATGAAGATAATATTTTTCTTAAAGACATGGATTTGGATGTTGATATTGAAAATATCTTGTTTCCAGATGAAGAAGAGAATATGCAGGAGAATATACAGTCTGTTGTTGAACTTATTGTCCAGGATGAAATCTTTTCTAATGAAGAAACATTTTCTGTACAAAATGCATTATTTGATAAATCTTCCAAAAAGCTAATTTTTGAAAGAACTTTGAAGAATAAAAAGGGTAAGTCTCGACCTACCATTGATATCAGAGATATGCGTCCATAAAAATTATATTTTATTCACAAGGTTACAAGAGATGCATTGGATGTTTGCATAAATGACATGGAAGAGGAAAATTTCAAGCTTAAAGAAAGAATCCAAGAATTGGAAGGAACTTTGATTCCTCCACCCATACTAGCCACCCTTGCTACCATTGTCAAGCCTGGTGGAAGTTCTTAGAGAACCCTTCATTCAAGTCTAAGTTTGAAAGGATTTTCCAGTTTACTTAATGCCACTTGACATTTTGTGGAAGAAAATATAAAGAAAAGAATGCCACTTATTTTAGATATATGGGACTTAGCAAAAAGTTTTCCGTTTATTGATCTCATAATACAAAATACCAAAGAATATTTGAATACAAACCTAAAAATGATGAAGTATTCTTTACAGATGGAGTTTCTATGTTTGCTGCAAAAGTATCAACAATGACAGAACAAAGAAGAAAACAAGAATGTTTTCCTTCTCAAAGTCGTATAAAGCAATTAAAAGCATGTTGGATTCAAAGGATTAATACATTAAGAGGATTATTAAATGAACTTAATGAATTTTCACAAAAAAAGATGGAGGCATATTCAAAAGTGACTGGGATAGATATTGCAGGTACTACTATCGAAGTATCAGATCCAAATTTGATATCAAACTCAATGCTTATGACTAGACAACAATTTGAAGAAAAAGTTGAAACTTTGTAAAGATTATCAACAGAAAAAATTGATAGTATGGTGGAGTATAATTATGATGATATTGATAGTTGGCTTATGGAATGTACAAATAGAAATGAAGATATCGAGACTACATTGAAAAATTTATCAATTGACCTTAGAGAAATTGAAGGTGAATTATTTAATATCAAAGTCAAGAAAGAAGTGATCGTTGCTCCTTTAAGAGAATATATTGAAGAATGGTTAAACAAGTCTTTAATCAAAATTTCTGAAACATCAACATAAGGAATTAATAATGTTAGCACAGCCGAAAAAAAAAAAGATACAAAAGGTGCATCAACAAGCAAATGAACGGGAGACATTCCATCATAGTAAGCCATACTGATCACATACTTTCTTCCTTCTCAGAATTCATCCAGTTGTGTTTATTCTTTCACTAGAAAAATATAACCGAATTCTGATAACTTCCTTGTTGTCTTCTTTCAAATATTGTTGTTTGTACTCTGCTCCAAACTATTTTCTCTTCTTTATACTTCTTGTGTATATTTTATGGTCCACGGGATCCCCAATCCTATTCCATTTATGGACAAATGCCTTTAAATTTATGAGATTGTAATAGACCATATTATTTTTTAGAAATCTCAAAGAACTATTTCATAGTTGGTTTTGACTGTATTTTATAACTCTGATTTTTTAGTACAAGATATTTGAAATCAACTTATCAAATTCTCTTTTTGATCGTAATAAGCAATACTCTTTCAAATTTCTCTTGTGCAGTTGGGCCATATTATTTTACTTTGAATGTGATAAAAAATACATGCAATTGTGATGGATGTGAGGAATGCTTGTTATTTTCTATAATTTATTTTCAGTGTGTGTGTGATGCTTGAGGTTCCTGGTCCATCTCTAAGGAATTCTCCATATAATTTACTTTTTTCAATTCAACTTTTCTTGAGAAATAAATATTTGAATCATGTCATCTAACATAATTATATATTATTTTGATATAACACATCCAAAGAAAAATCCTTGAAATAAAAACATATGAGTACCACCTCTATAAAAACGCAGGGGAATATTTTTATTTTCATGAGGTTGTAGTTTTGGTTTTGACAGATTCAAATGTCAACAAGATGCTACATGGGAGTCTAAAGAAAACATGCAGGAAGAATACCCACAATTTTTTGACAAATTTGAAGAAAACAGAATGCACGACTCCATTTTGAGCAACTAGAGTTCTAAAACCACATCTCAAAGTCCTAGCCAGCATGCGATAGGGGCCCTGATAAATGAAAGGCACATTCCTTGGGTTAGCCCTGGTAAATAAATAGTGCATTCCTTGGGTCAATGGGTTGAAAGGAACAAGAGATTATTGTTGGAGTGAAAAATTGCAGAATTTTACTTCTTTAAGTATTGTGATGTAAATTTGTATATGTATATCGACATAGTGTGCACCAAAGATGACACACAATTGTAGGGGAGGGGGAATGTAATATCCACACTATAATCCCTAGTTTAATTAATTATTAATGTAGATATAATGTGTGGCTACTACCAAGCGATGTATATACGAAATATATTTATGAATCTTAATAATAAAATGCGATTCCAGCTGCTAAGGGGACATGGAAAAAGACGCAGGATGAATTAATCCAGAAGAGAGGGGAGGGTATGGGATAATGTATAAGAGATGGGTCCAAGGGGGAATTACCCATTTCTATTTTTTCAACCCACATTCCTAAATTTTATCATCATTATGCATTGAACTTCTAGTTTATGATTAAGTGTCCCCAAAGCCAATCATTGAATGCATGTAAGAGGATGGATGCGAGAAGTCACATTCCATAGTTATTGGGATCATGGGTGTTACCCATGATTTTTTTCGTCATGATGATGTATTGATGATGGTGTACTCAGGCTCTTCATAAGAACTTTCTCCTAAGAAATGTTACTTTTATCTCTTCCCAGAAAACTCATTTTTGAAGAGGGTTTACAGGTTGCTAGTATCCTAGGGTGTGAGAATGCCTAATTCTCGTAGGCTACTTCAAGCCAGGGTGAAAAATTCTCGCACTGTGTTGAATAGATAGGGTGCGAACTCTTCCTAAAGCATGGAAAAAGATGAATTCTTGATGTTTCTAGAAGGGAATCTTCTAGAAGAATGGTTTGGCATTTGAATGGTTATCCTTGTACTGGATTCCCTGATATTGTGGGATCATTCTTATCCAAGTAACTAACTCATTCTCTCCTATATATTGAGGGAATTCTCATGGAAAAGGTTAGCAAGATTCATTGGAAAATTGGTGAAATAATTGTGTGAAGGACTTAGCTTGAACAGTAGCTTGTAGACTCCATCAAGTCTATCAAGAGGTTTTGATCTTCTTCATACAAGGATTGAGCAAGTGTGTGTGTTGGAGCCAAGGGCTATCGAAAGGAAGCTTACGAAATCAAGGCGATCAGGTTTTAATGTTTACTTTCAATCAATATGATACAGTGGCATGTCCCTTTCCCATAAAGCTATTCTCACTTTATTATGTAATTCCTTGATCATACACATAAGTTGATTGTCGAATATATTTTGCTATATTCACTTTGGTTGGTTTGTGTTGTCTTGGTCTTGACCTCACAAGAGCAGTGGAGCGAAGCGGGAGAAACATAGACCCTAGGAAGCGATATAAAGGTATGTTACTTGTTCCTTCCTACTAGCTAATTCAATGGTCAAAACTTAGGGAAAGAGTCATGTCCTGTCCTGTTTCGTTCTAGATCCAGGTGGATCTAGGGAGATCTGTTAGTGTCTGAATCTACCGATTAGTCCAATAACAAAAATGGCAACTCCGCTAGGGATCATCCCATTTTCTTTCTAGCTTTTGGTGTTTTTCTATGGCCATTTTCTCTGGTTTTACTTTTCTCCTTGCCTATCAATATCTAAGTCTTCAGGATATCCTAATAGACCCTCTGGGTCCAGAGGCCTTTTCAAATTTTGTGTCATTTTCCAAAAATTTGACTATGTTCAAACATTCTCGCACTGCACTTTAGTGTAGCTTGCGAGAATCCATAGAGTTCGCATTCTACCTTTAGGTTCAGTGCGAGGTTCTTGCACTCTTCTCAAGGGCCTCCTGCGAGAATCACTAACTCTCGCACTATGTAGTATTGCCAGCCTGCGAACTCATTTTTTCAAAAATTTGGATTTGAGTTTTGGCATCTTCAACTGCCCAGATCAGTCTAGGTGCCTCATAAAATTTTCTTGGACCATTGATTGATGTATTTCTTGTCTTCGTTTGCATGCATGAACAGTCTTAGGGTTTCAAAGCTCTTCTTGTCACTTTTGTCTTGACTTTCGTTTCTTGACTTTTCTTGGCAACACCATGCTTTCTGATTTCGGAATCTAAGTGTGTTTGATTAGTTAAGGACCGGTGATCGGTTGAAAGTTGAGTTTTTCTTGGTCTTTATCATTTTCTTATTGTTTGAAAGATCATTTTTCTTATGCGATTGAAAAGGCTATATTGGTTTTCTTTTTATTTTTGTTTTCATTGAAAGAGTGGATTGGGTTTTTGTCATTGCTTGTTCATTTGTTTTTATTTTATTTTTAGTACTCTCACTATCATGGTGTGGGTCCTTTTTGAAAAGTGAACAAACGTTTTTCTTTCAAAAAATCATTTTCGTTTTCAAAAAACATTGAAAATCAATTGTTGAAATTATTAAAAAAGAAGCAATAGAGAATTGTTATTGATGCATGATTTGTTGCATTTGCATTTTAAAGGAAATTTTGCATTGTAGTTCAAGGTTGATCTAAAAAAATTTCTCATTCCCTCCCATACATAGGATTCATTGAACGAAAAGTGATACATTTCATTCTCATCCATGCATTGTTGGGTCAGAATCATACAACATAAGTTTCACCTCCGTTTCTTTTGAGTAAACAACAACTCTTAATAACATTGCGCAATTGTAAAATTTATCTAGTAACTCTTTTCTAGAGCTCTATTACACCAACATTTATCTTGGCTAGCGCTTTGGAGTAGGAAGAGAGATACACTCTCCAAAAGCACAAAACACACAATATCATCTTGTGTTAGGGAGTGTTAAATTCCATTTGCAACATCTTGTCCTGGGAATCCCTTCTCACACAAGGGTCAAGCACGAGGTCGCATTGATATTGGAAGAGTTACTCACCCTGCTTTGTTGATATCAGTGTAGAGATTGCACGTATTACGGGGATCACTCGGAGGTATACCCACAATGATGAGTGGAAGCCTTTTGAGTTTATTTCGGGCTAGATATCCTGCCCTTGCATGTGGATCGGACTGTCGACTATCCCCCTAGGATTTATTGTTGTTGGTGGTGACCTTAGTGGCCTATCTTTCTAGGTTCTTACACGAGGTGACTGTGAAGAGGAAAGTCTTCACGGTACCTGGAATTGACGTTGACCAAACTCACTCGGGCTCCTTGGAGGGTATACCCACGATTATGTGTGGGAGCTTGCACGAGGGTGTACGTCCATTAAGCAGGTCATCATCGTAACTTTTCCAACCTATCCCAGCCCCTTCTCATCTCATTGTTGCGACATTAGATTTCATCACCAATAGTGGCTTTGAAATTAGAAGGTGTTGTTTGTTTGGTGTTGCTTCCTAGATTTTGTTTACTAGTGTGTGTTGTTTGTTTCTCGAAGATGACCATAGGATTTTCTTCACAAATTATGTCACTCATTTACAATAGCTCCTCCATGTCGTTCACGTAGAATGTAGGGTTTATCTCCAGAGCATCTGGAAGGTTCTCAACCCTTTCCTACAAGCACACCTAAAGGCTCTCCTTGACAGTGTGAAGTCCCAGTTGTCACCACACCGCAAGTGGAACGAACTGACTCTCTAGAACATTTTTTAATTACAAATACTCGAGAGGACTTTTGACTTCATCCTAATTCTGAGAGCCGTTTTATGYGAGCAAACTCTTCCGGAGACTTAATTGTTGTATATTCCGGATCTCCGTCTGGACCTGGGGACCAAGATCCTTTTTGGACTACGGGTGTTTTTCGACGGGACCTTTTTGGTCCAGGTTCACCTGTGATTTCTGAGATCAACCCACCTGTGATTTCTGAAATCTCTGGTACAGAGACAGTACCGGTGACTACCGCTTATCACTTTACTGTCCCTATCGAAATGGCCCATCTCACAGCTACTTCGAGTATTCCAACTGAGTCTTTTGTGGTTAGTCTTGCTCCCATCAACACACCGCGAATGCCCAATGTCACTCCGATGCTACCACCTGGATACCGTGCGTTGAATTCTTCCATTCCTATTCCTGCGCAAACTCCATCCGGCTCTCCTAGTGGTTCTTCTTCTTCTGGGCACTTTCTTCCTGGTTTTTTTCCAACACTCCCTCAATTTCCTTTTGGAGGACCTTCTTCATCTTCTACTAGCAATCCTAATCCTAGTGGTGCTATTTTTTCATTCACTCCAAGTTACCAGTTTCCGGTTGGTGGACAATTTCATCAAGGTAGTATAACTGAACCCCCTCTCAGTCAGAAAATTCCAATTGGAACATTGCCCCCAATTGGCACACCACCTTCGATGGGAGGACCGACCCCACTTATGGGAAAAACATACCTCTATCCTTGGCCCAGTATTGGAATCATTTGATACAAAATCCTCCTCAAACGTCTGGGGGGCAGCAGTTCCCAACTGCGTCCGTAACACCCCCTATTCTGGGCCAACCATATCCAGGTTCGTTTAATCCCATTAAGGGGGCGAATTATCAAACTCAAGCCCCAGTTCCTGGGTATAATCCTATGAGCTACTATCCTCTCCATCCACCACCGAATATGCCTGGGTCTTCACATTATATGCAGACTGCTTATGGTCCTACTGGTTTGCCAACAGGGCTTCCTCCCCAAAGCCACCAGTACCCGTAGGTGAATCGACAGTTACTCTTTCTCGCCACTTTGGATCTTTTGGATTTGTCAAGGATTTTAAATGATCCTATTCGTCACTCTCCCCAATGGCCTGTTATACCAGCCAAGCTTCCATCGGACATTCCTAAATTTGACGACAAAGCGGGAGAGGACCACAACAATCACGTTATGAATTTTCACCTATGGTGTTCATCCAACTTGTTGATGGATGACTCTATTCGTTTACGTCTTTTTCAATGAACCCTCACAAGTTCTACTGCAAAGTGGTATATCAAATTGCCACGAGGTTTCTTCTCTGACTTCAACACCCTAGCTATGGATTTCCTTACACATTACCAGTTACCGATCCATTATGACACATGGACCGAGATTTTGACTTCCTTCAAACAGAACAAAGGCACTCATATATCTAATCACATCCATGAGTGGCGAAGGAGACGATGTCTCATTAAACTTGAGCTCCTTGATTAGTTGCTGGCAGAGTGGTTCACAAAATCATTTCTGAACGACATAGGTAAGAATATCACCATGGGTGGCGTAGTCACGGAAGAGTAGGCTATAAGTCGTGCTCAATATCTTGACCTCGTTTACTCACAAACGAGAACCCTTTACGATTTACTACCTGACTTACCTCGTCCTAATACTTCCAGCACTTCAACTACTCCAGCAGCCTCGCATGCAGCTGATGGTGTGATTGGCTTTACCCAGACCCAACCACATTCTGTCTCAAGCACCGACCCTAAATCTACTTCTTCTAATGTTCAAAATGCTTCGTCTCCTGCCTCTCCCACTGGCAAAACTTCTAAGGTAAATGCAGTCCAATCTACCCCAGCCGGTAAAAACAAATCTAAAAAGGGGAGAGGTAAGAATAAGGAGGGAAAAAATAATTCTCAAGCAGAGCAAACCAAAACCACCCCTGTTGACGATCGGGATAAGCGCAAACCACAATACCCTTTCCTTATCTGTGGTGATGATCACTACATGAAGGATTTTCCACGATGTGACGAGGTCACTAAGTTCCTTCAAGGAGCTCCAAAACCACCTGCACCAGCTGTCTTGTCCCAACCCTTCCCGTCTCAACAACAGGCTCAGTTGGTCATCCATGACCAACCCTCATCTTCTACCACCTCCTATGTTTTGATGTGTACTAGTGATTCTGAGCAAAAAAACGTTGCACTCACTACTCGAGCCAAAGATTATTCTCCCTCTAAGGAGAAGGTTGATGATTTACCCCCTTCTTTGGTTCAACCCTCTCCCGTGACTCCACCTACCAATGGTCCTCTTCATCTCTAACGACTGAGCCTCGAAAAAGTTCTGCGACCCCCCCCAAAGGGCGTCATTCGAAAATCAGCTTTCAATCCTCATGCTCATGTGGCCCAGAACTACAACATTGTTGAAGATCTGGCCCAAGCACCTTCTGCGATGTCAACCCTTGAAGTCCTTCAAACTTGTCCTGCACAACAGAAGGCACTGTTGAAAGCTATCGGTGGAATTGATCTGACGAATACGAATTTAATAATCTTTGACTTGGAAGACCACATTCCAAGGTTACCCCCTTAACTTGCATTCCAGATCCAAGTGGTTATCTCTGAAAAAAGAATTTTTTGAACCGTTATTGATGAGGGTGCCTCGACGTGTGTTATGTCTCTTGCTTGCTGGAAAGACATTGGCTCTCCTCCTTTGAATGAATCCTAGAACACTCTTAAAGGCTTCAATGGCTCTGGTTTTAAGCCCTACGGTGTTCTTCCTTCATTTCCCATCACATTAGAAGGTAAAACGGTCCAAGTCAAAGTGGAAGTCTTTGACGCTCCCCTTGATTATAATCTTCTTCTTGGCCGCAGCTGGATCGATTCCATGCGCGCAGTTGTGTCGACCCTTTTCTGTGTGGTACCTTTCCCATATCAAGGTGAGGTTGTCACTGTCGACCAACTAGCCTTCTTCAATTCCGATACCCGTACCAACAACGTACCGTTTATCACTAAAACCCCACCGGGTTATGAGAACGTCGATGTAGGCCTTCTCAAGGACTCTTTGTTAATGGGCACTTTCCCCATTCCACCGCCCGATGTTCCATGCTCGTCTATTTCTTCCATCAACATGATCTCCACCTTGCCTCATGAACTTTCTGCGTCTCATGACCCCTAGATAGTCCCTGACCCTGGAGATCATCTTCGTTTCAGTGACAAAATGTCGTTAAGTTCAGTTGAATCCGCCTATCAAGCCATTCAATCGACAACACCTTCTACCCCCTCTCTTGGTGATTTGTCTCCCGATCCTTTTCGTGTGATTTTCCCACTGACGAGATGATCATGCTCGTCATGGAGGACACCCCTTGGGACGATGGACATCATCGTTCCATCCTATTTCTGGAGCAACATACCCTCAAGAACTACCAACGGATTTCGACTTCGTCGACCGTTGTTGTCATTTCGACCGTTCCCAAGTCTGCACACGATGTGTTTTTCGAAGGGAACTTAAGTAATATCTCACCCACGATTCCCATTGACATATCTATTAAACCTGGAATCGTCGAAAATGTCCATATTGGAGCTTCGTGTTCCCTTGACAAAATAGTCACCTATACGTCCCTTTTCAAAGAGTTTCGTGACATCTTCACCTGGAGCTACGAAGAAATGTCGGGTATTGACCCTGAGATTGTGATACATGAGATCAAGACATACCCCGATGCTAAACCCGTCCGGCAACGCCTTCATCCAGTTCACACACGTAAAGCGGATGCTATAAAGATCAAAGTCGAAAAAATTCTTAAAGCCGGATTTATTTATCCGGTGGCTCTCACAGACTGGGTTTCCAATATTGTCCCGATTGACAAGAAACATGGCACAATTTGTGTATGCATTGATTATAGGGATATCAATAAGGCTTGTCCAAAAGATAACTTTCCAACCCCTTTCATCGATCAGATTGTCGATGACTGCGCTAGAAGTAAAATATTCTCTCTCATGGATGGTTTCTCCAGATATAATCAAATCAACATTGTTCCCAAGGATCAACATAAGACTACTTTTATTTGTCCTTGGGGTACTTTTGCCTATAGGAAACTTCCTTTCGGTCTTAAGAATGTTGGCGCAACTTTTCAACGCGCTATGTCTTATGCTTTCCATGATATCAAGCACATTGTTCAACCATATTTGGACGATTTACCCGCTCATTCAATGCGCAAAGTTGATCACCCAACCCACCTCTGAGCCATTTTCGTTCGCTATCGGTTCTACCGTATATGTTTGAATCCTCACAAGTGCATTTTCTGTGTGGAATCTAACCGTCTTCTAGGTTTTATCGTTTCGCGTCAAGGGATTCGGGTGGATCCTTTAAAGGTTGAGGTGATTCTTAATCTCCCTCCTCCTTCTACACTTCGTCAGTTGCAAAGTTTGTAGGGGAAAACAAACTTTCTTCGTGGTTTTATCCCAAATTACGCCGAGATAACTCATGGATTTACGTGACTATTAAAGAAGGATTCAGAGTTTGTATGGGATA
Source organism: Picea mariana (assembly GCA_032191745.1). NCBI lineage: Eukaryota > Viridiplantae > Streptophyta > Pinopsida > Pinales > Pinaceae > Picea > Picea mariana. Next base: position 389,261 of record JASDQU010735303.1, read on the forward strand.
ACAACGCCAACAACTCTTTTGAGGATTTGAAATTGTCCCTAACACGTGCTCCGCTTCTTTTTCCCCCCGATTACAGTCGCGATTATTTCCTTTATCTTGTTGCCTCAGAGTACACCATTGGCATGGTTCTCGTCCAAGAGGATGATGCTAACGACGAACATGTTATTTACTACTTGAGTCGAAGTCTCACGTCGACCGAAATCAAGTATTTACATGTTGAAAAACTGGCCTTGGCTGTCGTTCAAGCCGTCCAACGCTTTTGGCACTATATCCTCTCATGCAAGACTATGGTGATTTCTCATTGCAACCCTATGAAACACATTCTGACACGTCAATTGCTAGGGGGAAAATACTCCAAATGTATTGTGATACTCCAGGAGTTTGACTTGGAATTCGAACGCGCCAAGTCTAAGAAGTCCTTAGTTTTTGCTGAGTTGCTATGCAATTTTCCCCATTCTGCAACGAAAAATTTAGCAGTGGATTCATTACCCAATGAATCTCTTTTCCTTATTAGCACTGATGATATTTGGTATGGGGATATCATTATCTATCTCCAAACCCAGACTTTCTGGCCCACTTTGTCTAGTACTGACCGACGTCGCATACGCTATCAAGCTTGTCAATACATTATCCTCGGGGATACTCTTTATCATCGGGGGATTGACTCTGTTTTTTGACGTTGCCTAACGTTTGACGAAGCTGAGAAAGCTCTGAATGACTTCCATTCTGGAGCATGTGGTGGTCATATGTCTGGGTATGCTACTGCCCATAAGATCTTATGAGCAGGGTATTTTTGGCCTTCTTTATTTAACGACTGTGTAATCTTTGTTCAGAAATGCCATGCTTGCTAGACCTATAATCAGAAAATACGGTCACATCCCACTCCTCTTCACCCTGTGGTCTCAGTTGGTCCCTTTGCGAGAAGGGGAATCAATTTCATGACATGTCACCCTCACTCAGTCGAGGGGCATGGTTACATTATTGTAGCCGTTGATTACTTTACGAAATGGGCCGAGGCAATGCTGACATTTGACAACACTGGAAAGACTGCATCATTGTTCATTTTTAATCACGTCATAGCTCATTTTGGTGTTCCCCAAGCTATTTTCACTGATCACAGTAGCCATTTTAGGAATTTTATGATGTCCAAACTTACTGAAAAGTTGGGTCTTTGCCATGATAACTCAATTCCCTATTACCCACAAGCCAATGGCCAAGTCGAAGTGATCAACAAAGTTCTCATAACTATGCTCTGACAAATGATAGGGATTCATAAAACAAGTTGGCACACAATTTATTTTCTGCATTGTGGGCGTATCGGACATCCGTCAAATCCGCTACTGGGTTTACACCTTTTCGGTTAGTCTATGGTGTGGAAGCCATTCTCCCTATCGAATGCGAGATACCCTCTTTAAAACTAGTTGTTGAACTCCTACCCAACACTTCTATTGAGGAAGAACGTCTATTGTATCTTATGCGATTAGACGAAACTCGATGCGATGCCACCTTAGTCATAGAAGCTCAGAAAAAGCGTGTCAAGGCCCAATACGACAAGCATGTCAAGCCTCACATTTTCTCCGACAGTGATCTTGTTCTTATCTATGAACAGGATCGAGATATGTTAGGAGCTGGGAAAGTCGAAGCCATGTGGCGAGGTCCTTATATCGTTCGACGAGTTTTGGAAAAAGGAGCTTATGAGTTAGTAGATTACGATGGTATCCCTTTGAGTGAACCCAGGAATGGGTTGTACTTGAAGAAGTACTATGCATAAAATCATCTATGCACAAGTACTTGTATTTTTATTGTATCATACTTTTTGTGTGTTACTATAGCTTGCTTTTGTCGTTATCTGGTCTCTGCCATTATGTGACGTTGTGTTTTATTTCCAGATGTCGGAGTCTTCGCTACCCTATATTGGCTTCGGTGATGGCGCTAGCCGTAGTACTCAGAACCTTGCTTGCGCTACGTGGGCAATTTAAGCCCCTACAAACGAACTTGTCTCTTTACGAGGTGTGTGCCTCGGCTGTGCGACCAACAACATTGCAGAGTATAACGTCGTTATTGAATTATTGGGTGATGCTATCTCACTCGGAATTCATCATTTGGTTGTGCGACTTGATTCGCAGCTTGTAGTACTACAGTTAAGTAATGTCTACACTATTTGAAGTCCTACTTTTTTACGAGTGTATTTGCGAATTCGCCTATTGGAGCGTTATTTTGATTACATTGAATATCAACATATTCCTAGATGTCTAAATACATTAACAAATGCATTGGCTAACTATGTATTAGACAGACATTTGAATCATTTATAAATTAATCACATCAATATTCACACAATACATGATAAACCGGTAGAAGCCGTTTGTATATATATAACGATCAAAAGAGTTTTTTACAAAAAGTTTGTCCGAAGACCGAAATGTCAAAATCTGAAGCTCATAGCTTCTACAATGTGACATCATGGATGACGTTCATGGTAACACACGACTGCCTGAGCAACCCTATGGAGCAGTTGACTCATGGACCCTGACACTCCTACAGTATGACGTTGATCGCGTCGTGGAACCTCTTTCAGAGACATGTCTGGAATATCTGCGGTCAAACCCTCCAGGTTTTGTTCCACTACTTGATAATCCTTAGCATATTGTGGCACTGGCACCACCTCTCCTTGTCATTGAATGGGAGAAGTACTAGGAGGTCTGTAAGGTCCAACATCTATGTCATCAAAAACAAATTTTGTATTTAGTCTTTGGACGAATTTATAAAACAAAAACATTTGAATATGATGAAAATTCACAAAAACATTTAAAAAGGAAAAAATGTGTGTACTTCTTACCAAGTTCCCCCCACTGAGCATCCTTTGGCAGTACTAAATCCAGATCTCCTTGAAAATCCAAACCGGCATAAGCATAGTCGTCAATCATCAACATCTGTGGTTGAAGACAGTCAAAGAACGTATCATCATACTTGATGATCGGTCCAGCTACGTGTCGGGCCATAAGCTGACACCATCTCAGCATCCTTGGATCCCTGGGAGCCAGTAAATTCCACTCAACCTGCATCCTTAGTAAGGGAGCCCTCTCAAGGAAGAAGGACACTAGCAAAGATCCGTACCCGAATTGCTTCAGGTTGCCTTGTCTGCATTTGGTCAACTGTCTTTTTACGCTACAAAGCATTGCATCTGCCCAGTTGAAAACCCAAGGTTCAGTACACTCAATAGCATACTGGAAGTAACTCTGTAACGCCATGTGAGGAGCAGAACTCCTAGCCATCTGAGCTATAGTGAATAGGATTGTACGGAGGGTCAAATCTCGTACCCCCCAAATAGCTACTTTTCCTTTCTTTCTCCCTGCCTCAGGAACGCAATGTAAACAACAATACTCACTCATGGGTAGCCCACCACCTATGCTACCGGTCAGGCTCACGTAGTACCCCCGCTGTGACAATCCAGTAAAAAAGTAAATGTCCTCAATGTCTAAGGACAATGTGTGGACCCCCACATGAAATACCTGCTGATCGGGATCCCACATATGCACCAGGTACTCTAATAACCTGACTTGGGCCCTCATGCCCGGGATACGAAAGTACTTCAAGAGGCCACAATCTCTCAAAGCAGCAATAGTAGGTGGATGATTTCCGACAATTGCATTGGCTTCTTTGTGCTCCCTTTCGCGCCATTCAAGAACCATTTTGATGGCCAATTATCTGCATAAGGAACACAAAAAGAAGATTAGAAACTTTTTTCATAATTTGGTTCTCTTTCATTGGGTAATTTAAAAAAAAACAAAATTAAGCTTTTCGGTTCTCGTAGGTGCCCTTTGTGCACAGTGCAAGAACCTCGCAGGCTGCTATGGGCTCACCTGTGAGAATGCCCCATTCTCGCAGGTCCTATGTATCCCGCCTACGAGAATGGCAGTGCGCAAGTAGGGCTCACTAAATCAATTCAAAAATGGATTTTTAACCCATGGAAATGCAAAATTAAACCATGAAAGTCTAAAGGACAAATAGCCTACCTCACAGTTGCTGACGGCTTGCTGAATGGATGCTCGTAACTCCTGCAATCTGACGCCAAACTTTGAGGGTAAAAGAGGGGTTTTTTTTTAGCTCAAATAGTGGAAAGGTAAAAATGATATGGTAAAAGGAGTATTTACTCCTTTTTATTTACTTTTACTATGTCATTTGGTTTTTTATGATTATTTATCTATTAAACCCTAATCCCTAATGTCATTTTGAGTGTAACTTTTGCAGGCGTAATGATTTCGATGGTCAAATATAGGGATACGAACATGTTTTTCTTTGTCATCGCGTGTTTTGATTGTCTTTTATGGTTTTTGTATAAAACCTCGAGCGTGGTCTTTTTCCGTTCTTGCGCTCGAAAATATATAAGAACTCGATCGAGCATACTTTTATCACTTTTTCGAGCTCAACAAGGTTATACGAAAAATGAACCCCCCTGGAGTCCTCTTTAAGCTCTTTTCAGACTCTCTAAACATGAAAAGATAGCTGAGTGACCTTGCTATTTTCACGCTCGATAAAGTATCTGAAGTAAGCATCTGGTGAGCGATAATTTATCTCTTTTTCGGTCTCATCCAGACTATTTTACGAAAACGGAACTGAGAGAGTTCTCTTTTAAGTGTTTTTCCAAACTCCATAATCATGAAAAACCTTCTAGTTGTCTATCTCTGGACTCGTTAAACAAACATTGACAGACCCGCAATGGGACCGAACCACTCCTTCTTAGGGTTCGTTAAACATACTCCAAAAGACTTATCCGAAGGATAAGCTTATATCAACACACATATGTTATCCTCCTCAAGCTTGCATAAAATTAAAGAGGTACTCGCCAGAAATGGTGGGGGAAAATTTGGGAAAGGGATATGTTTTCATCTTCGTATTGATTGGCAGTAAGTGTCGCTCTTGAACATGACACCCCCTATTCATCATTTGAAGCTGGTTTGGGAAATCCATTTATCTCTCATTTGATTTGCTACAAGGTCATTCCCTGTTTCGTCTTTGAGTCAATGCTACCAAATCATTGGTCGTGTCATTCATATGTTCAAGAGAAGTCTATCTGAAACCTATATTGAGTCGACCATCTGCAGTTATCCATTCTCTCTGTGTCGGCCTTCCCTGTGTCCAGTCCAAGTTACATCATACTCTGTTTCACCTTCAAAATCTGTTACTCATTTCGTGTCATTGATGGGGGATACATCAAGGCCCTCCTGTGACAATTTTTTTTCTGTCGACTTCAGCTCATTATCCGGAATCAAAGCTTAGAAATTTTTTGGTACCTTGGAGCTTGCATGCCTCAATGGCAGGTTTCCTCTCTTTCGACATAGGATTTATATCATTGATCCCTGATCGAAAGATTCCATCATATGTTTGACTTCAACTCATTCATTCACACTTGATGGATTGTACTAGAGTACCTTGGGAGTCATTGACATCAATGGTGATTTACCTCGCACTTGTTAATGGTTTCATCAATGACCGGTAATCAAGTGGTTTCTGCCATGTTCGACTTCAACACATGTAATCACATGGTTAGATTCATACTTTTGAGCGATGGAATTGAAGACCCTGGATATTATCCTTTTGTTCAGGTTGCAATGGAGTCTATATAATTTGTGGCACACAAATCCACTGTGTATGTCTCGTGGCTATGTCATCTTAATTCGAAATTTCTCGCATAGATCCACAGTGTATTCCTGGTGGCTATGCTATATTTTGACGCCATGGATCCACAGTGTATGATTGGTGGCCATGACCCATGTCTACAATGTCATCAGTGTGTGATCTGAGTATGGGAATGCCTACCTCAGAATTAATATATATGATATTCTGCAGATGCTTGGTTGTTCGCAGGTTTCCGATTAGGTGTGCTCCTGGTTTCCGACACAAACATGCAACTTACAAAGTCTTTCAGTTGTCACTGGTTCCAACCTCATACTTTGGGGGGAATTCTATTAGCCATAATTTTGGTTTTCATGATGATGTATTGATGATGGTGTACTCAAGCTCTTCATAAGAACTTTCTCCTGAGAAAAGTTACTCTCTTCTCTTCCCAGAAAACTCATTTTTGAAGAGGGTTCACAGGTTGCTAGTATCCTAGGGTGCGAGAATGCCTGATTCTCGCAGGCTGCTTTAAGCCAGGGTGTGAACTTCTCGCACTGTGTTGAATATATAGGGTGTGAACTCTTCCTAAAGCATGGAAAAAGATGAATTCTCGATGTTTCTAGAAGGGAATCTTCTAGAAGAATGGGTTGGCATTCAAATGGTTATCCTTGTAATGGATTCCCTGATATTGTGGGATCATTCTTATCCAAGTAACTAACTCATTCTCTCCTATATATTGAGGGAATTCTCATGGAAAAGATTAAGCAAGATTCATTGGAGAATTGGTGAAAGAATTGTGTGAAGTACTTAGCTTGAACAGTAGCTTGTAGACTCCAGCAAGTCTATCAAGAGGTTTTGATCTTCTTCATACAAGGATTGAGAAAGTGTGTGTGTTGGAGCCAAGGGCCATCGAAAGAAAGCTTATGACGTCAAGGCGATCAGGTTGTAATCTTTACTTTCAATCAATATGATACAGTGGCATGTCCCTTTCCCATAAAGCTATTCTCACTTTATTGTGTAATTCCTTGATCATACACATAAATTGACTGTCGAATATATTTTGCTATCTTCACTTTAGTTGGTTTGTGTTGTCTTGGTCTTGACCTCACAAGAGCACTGGAGTGAAGCGGGAGAAACAGAGACCCTAGGAAGCGATATAAAGGTATGTTACTTGTTCCTTCCTACTAGCTAATTCAATGGTCAAAACTTAGGGAAAGAGTCATGTCCTGTCCTGTTTTGTTCTAGATCCAGGTGGATCTAGGGAGATCTGTTAGTGTCCACACCTACCGATTAGTCCGATAATAATGGAGGCTGAGTAAAATTAGCTTGGGGAAGTATGTGAGTCAAGAAATCAAGCCAAAGGGAGGAAATTTGTATGGGTTGTTACAGTAGTTGTAGACAATTTTCTTTCTTGGCATGAAGAACAAGTAGAGAGAAAGAAAGAGAGCTTGGAGATGGAGAAACCATGGATGGTGAATTCAAGAGCATACTGGAGAATTTTTTTATCTTTTTAGAGTTGAATTATAAAGATCTAGGTTGTTATGATTGAAGAGTGAACTCATGTGTGAGTTACACTGTAACAACAAGTGTTTGTCGTTGTTTTTCTTGGTAGTTTTTCTAGCAGTGAATTCCCTTGAGTTCCCAGCAAAGAGATTCCTGGTTACTTGTGCCAGAGATTACTTAATAAATAAATGGGACACTCAATGGACCGATATCAATGAAGGGGTACATTCCTTGGGTTGGGTAGGTCAAGAGGAAGAGAACGGGTGGAAAATTGAGATAGTTGTAGGAGAATACCAGTGGGTTGTAGGTTTTATGAGCTATGAGTGGACAGTGAGAGACCACCCTCTTTTGTGGATTACTAGCCCCAACTTAGGGGTGACTTGTTGTTGAGATTTGGAACAACAGGTCTATTTTTGGGTGGAATGTTCATCCCAAGCAACTGATTGAAAAAAAAAATTAAAAGATAAGTGTTTTATATGTTTATGCATTGTATTTATGAGTTAAATTGTTGTGCATGAACTCTATGTATTTGAGAAGGATTTATATGTTGTTGTGGTGAATTATTAAACTGCATTTCATGTTCATTTTAGCATGATTTAGATTCATCAAATAAATGGTATTAGACAATAGTGAAGTTTGGTTGTAATTCGTAGATGGAAGCTACAAGAATTTAGTTAGTTCTAAAATTTTCAATTTTATGAGTATTCTGCATGTAATGGAACTTAGGTGGGCTATTGGATGTTACATTATGGTATCAGAGACTCTGGTTCAAACAATGGGCTTGTATGGGATAAGAAGGGTGCAAATTGGAAAAATGTTTTGTTACAAATTTCGATCTATGCAAATTTGGGGGAAAATAGTGAAAAATCAGAGTGAAATCCCCAAATTTGTGAGCAAATTCCAGACGAATTTTCCTCATATCCATCTAAGAGAGGGTTAATGGATTCAATCTGTAGAATTGGAGAGTTAAAATTTCATCTGGAAGGTTGAAATTTGTGTTTTAATGGTCATTGTATAATTGTTCATAGTTTAGTGAATCGATGACCGAGATCACATTTTGATATCGAAATCAACGACCTAGATTCATTTTGATGATTTTTAAAATTTATAAGGATTCAAATGTTTCCAAGGTTTGGCAGATCAATAGCCATGATTCATTTTTGACCATTTGGAAAATAGATCAAATCGACGACCGAGATTCATTTTGGGTTGTTTTGAAAATGGATCTAATCAATGGTTTAGATTCATTTTCGGCCATTAGGAGGTTGGGGTCGATCAACAACAAAGATTAAATTCAGATTTTTGCAATGTAGAGAAGATCAATGATCAAGATAAGTTTGAATAATAGATCGAGGATCCATATTAATCGGAGATTGGTCAAAAAATTTCCAAGTGTTGGAGTTGGCCAAAAGAAATTGTCGATGGTTCAGTTGTTCGGATTGGAAAAGTGTTTGGTCACCAACGAAAATCACTGATCACCGATGGATGATGGTCCATTTGGAGGGATTGGCGAAGTGTTTGGCTACCAATGGAAATCACCAAGGGTTGGAGGTAAATGGTTGGGTGTTGGACAATTTAGCAGGGTGTTCGAGTCGTCCAAGGGAAATGGCCCGATGACTAATGGAAAGAGTGTGATGATGTGTCACACCACATCTGTTCGACAACACAGGTATTCCAACAGAGTACGAACACCTTCAGTAACCACTCACATAACCAGATCAAAGATCAACACACCGATGTTTTCACGTGGTAAAACCCCTACAGGGAAACATCCACGGCCCCAGACAACGCGGCTACTTGGAGCAGTTTATTAATGCAAAGAAAAATATTACAGAGAGATTTTACAATAGGGTTTCTCACAATCGATCATCGGCAAATGACCCTCCATGCTCTTTAAATAGAGATCATGGACCAATCGGGTGTTAAGCCACGGATCAATGGCCGTTAAGATCGAGGAGAG
>JASDQU010735303.1:398442-418055 GCA_032191745.1 Picea mariana
CCTTGTTGTCTAAATTAAATTCAAGTGATATAATTCTTATTATTATGCATGCCTTGTTACTTCCTTTTGGTAAAAGACATAATAGTTGAAGGATTCAGTTTATGAATGATAGCCTTGTCTTCTTTATGAATTGGATTATCATATATGAATTTGTTGTATTGTAGGCTTCCCTCTTGCATAAATTCATAATCTTAAAGCTGTTATGATTTCTTTTATGTCTCGTTTGTTCTGTAACTCACTTCAGGAAGCATTTTAGCTGATCCCTTGCGAGAAGCTTGAGAGCTAAATGGTGTGAACTTCTTCCTCCAATCTGCTTACGAAGTCATCTTACACAGGGCAAACTTGGAGCGTATCCAGGTTAATTAGATAGATGTTTGTCGTTTAATTAATTAGTAGTTAAGTTAGATTTAGATTAGATTATTTAATTGCAGTCAGTTTCCTTTCTGTTTTATAAAATATAAAAAGACAAAAATAGATCCTTGGCTGTCTTAGGGCAGYGAACACATGATTTTTGCAGGTTTTAATCAAATCTGTAATCTGTCCATATTGTATATTTGTGAATAAAGAATGATTGCAGCTGACAATTAAGTAGTTGATTTGAGTTATTATGATCATAGTTAGTATTTAGTAGTTATAATAGTTAGCGTAGTTTATAATTAGTTTAGTTAGTTTATGGTAGTTTGTTTTATTAGTTTCTAGTTTCCTTAGTTTAGATCATTTAGCTTAAATCACTTTCTCTTCGGTTTCCTTGCGAGACCTTAGAGCGGCCAATGGAGCCGTTAAACTCGTCAGGGTGGTCCATACCAAACGGCTTGGGTTATTTAGACAACCCCGGACCGGTTCCACTCTCCCAGTTGACGGACGGTCATTTTCGCCCGTCAACAGACTCCTCCCGAGTCACTCTGGTTTGGGTAGTTCTACTTCAAAATCCTCGAGCGTGGCTCAAGCTACTTCGACATGTTGTTGTGCCACAAACTCCTATTCAACGAACTCTTGGACAACTACGTCATTGACAGGTCCTTCCATGCGCTGTTCAACTGCAATAACAACCTACTCGAGTTTTGATCCTCGGCCTTCGACCTCTGTGAACAATTGGTAAGAATTATCTTGTACAGGTTGGAGCCTCTGTGTTACTTCCATAACTCTGCTCTGGATAATGTGGATCTGTTACTGGGCGGTGCATTTCTCTTGGGATTGCTTCATTCTTTCCACAACTAACAAGGCTTCAATTGCGCTTGTATTGTCTTTGCTTGCTGCTTTGCTTCCTGGAGTTGTGATTTCAGTGCCTATAATTATGGGTTCTTAGTGAGTTTCTCATATGTCTGGGCACTGCGATTACTCAACTAATTGCCTTTCATGGAAAGGGCTTTTATCCTTTCACTTGTGCTCCGAGAGGTTGCTTCTCTTTGATCCCATACATCCTGCGGAGTCTTGGGCACCGTGTGGAGCTCTAAGTCTGCTATGAATTGTTGTAGCTGCTAGATAGATTTTGCGAGCTTAGTCCTCTGCCTTTATTTCTAAGATTTTCATAGAGCAAAGTGCTCTACTGACCGCTTATTTCACTTCGGGTTGCTCCGTGAGAAACTATTCTTTTCCTTGCTGCATCTGTTCTTTTTATTCATTGAACTTCGCTTGGAGAGAAATATTTTCGTGTTCTGTAGTGTTGTGTTGTTCTACGAGTATGCCTTGCACTTTCTTCAAGGCATGGGTGGCTTGTTCTATTTCTTCTTGTGCTCATTGAAGGCAAGCTTCGACTGTATCAGCTATTCGATGGAGTTGGGTTGGCTTATCTAACAATTTTTGGTCTCCCGATAGCAGGGGCGCAGTGGAGACTGTGCGGCTGGACTGAAGGGCATGTTGTACCCATCAGAGTTAGACTCCAATTCTATCATATAGTTCTTCCTTCTTGGCTTCTTATTTCTCTATTATTTCCAGTGAATCATCGTTCAGGGCTGCTATGATGAAGTTGAAATCATCAGAGGTGAGGACAGTCTGCATCTTGGTCATGGTGGCTCTCGATTTCTTCCGGCAAGAAGGTTTCGGGGGGGAAACCCTCCTCTTCTTCAAGGGGTCAACCTCATATCTAGGCAGTGTTACTTGTCCTAGCTTATGTTCAGCTTCCACTTCGTCATCACCCCCTCAATCATGTGACACTGAAGTAGTCTTTCTGGAGGTGTTGCTTAAATTTTGGACCTCCTCAGTATTCTTGGGTGTATTTTATTCTTTATGAGTGTCCTCTAGGCTGTCAAGATCAAATATCTCTCCAGGGTTGGCAAGGATAAGGAGGTCAACATACCATTCCTTAGTGATCTCCTCAAGGTCTTATTTTGTAAGTTTATAATATGACTGGAGCTACTCTTTATGTTCATTTGCTTGCGTTGTAATGTAGATGAAGTGTTGATCTATGATGAACTTCATCAGGGGTCGGAACCTTTGTAAGGTGTTTGGAGTCATGCGAGGCTCAACTTCGATGGATCTCTTTAGCTGGAGGTAATATGTATGAAACACAACATTCGACTACCACTATTTGTTCATATCAGTTGAATACCAAAGGGTAGTGAACTTCGTAACAAGCGGTTCAAATGACTCTATGTCTGGGAAGGTCGCACCTTCCAACATCTCCCAGGCAAAAAATGCAATGAGGATTAGGAGCCAACTGAAATGATATGCATAACCCTGATCCTGTGCTTCTCAATAGTCTAGTTCCAATTGGTTAACTAGGTACTTCACCCAGTTCATAAGTAGGCCTTCTGCGCACTTCCCTGCAAGGTCAATGACAAATCCGGTGACCTGTGTAGGGAGGTTCTTTCTTACTAAATTTCTAGCTATCAGTTGACATGCTAGGCGCACTGCGCCACTCTGGATGAAATATACCTTGTATCCTCTTGTTCCCTTCTCAACATTGCCATATGTATCCTTGATCTTCTGTGCCAATGCGCGATCTACGAATTTTCCTGGATAAAACTCCTGTGGGTCGGGTCCTTGCATACTTAGTCCTGTGATCCTATGGATCAACATTGGGTCAACTATAATATGAAGGTCTAGCCATAAGTATCTGCCATGGTAACACAACCATAACATCTTGACACATACGTTGACTTCCTAGTTTCTTATGAAGTGTGGGATATTCATGACATTCAGTAGGGTGGACTGCACGAGGTTCATTGTCCACGACTGAGGGATGATCTTTGAATTCTTTCCCTTCATTCTAGCTAGGTACTTGTATGAGGCGAGCATACCATAGATCTTGCGATCTCCGAGGTTGAAATCGTTGAAATTCAATGATGTGATCTTATCCTGTTGTGCGTGAACTGTGTGTATCCCCTTCGGGAGGTATGCAGTGACCATGGTGTACTCAAAATATCTTGGCACACTATCACGATTAACCACACCATCCAGAGGCGGGATGTAATTGGGCAATATGGTTGGAATCAACTTCTCATTTACTAGGTTGTCTTTGTGCTTAGTTCTCTTTTCCGCTGAGGGTCAGGATGATCTAGCTCTGTGAGAAGTTGACGGAGAGGCTTGCAGTCCTCTCATCGATGATGCTTGTATACTTTTAGACATTGAAATTACTCATTCAGTCATGAGGTCAATGAGAACTTCTTTGAAAACTTTCTCTACAGCGCTAAACTCGTCTAACATACACGCTCGGGGTTGGAAATCTCAGATTCGAGGAGTAACTTAGATATTCCAATGGGATAGAAAACGATAGCGCAATGATCACTGTGTCAAATCAACGAGTCTGTGAGCTCAGATTCACAGTTAGAAAAAGTGTTCTTGGTGCATGGTGTGACAGGATAAATAGATAACTTGGCAACCGGTCTCTTGCAATGGGTGAGAAGCCTTCATTAACTCTGTTCTTTCCGTTAATATGTGGTCCAACGGTTTGGTGGCGAATCGTAAATGCCTTTATACCCATTCGGAGGGTCATCCTAATGGTTATATTGTTCCCAACGACTATATTGCTTCACCCTGGCGAAGTTCCATGTGACGTTTTTTTGTTATCCCGGTGAAGCTCCAATTTTGCAAATTTTCCCTCTAGAACCTTCTGTAACATTTTTTATCTTATCTCTCTTCTTACTAATCTTTCTGGACTTCTTTCCAATGAGATTCATCTTGGTATTCCTTTTTCCATTTTGATTCTTATCTCCTCTTGGAAAAGTAGCTTCGCGTTGTTGAGATTATTTCCTAGAGATCAGGGGTAATACTTCATTTATATCTATAATAGGTACTGCAATCTTCTTGGAGTTCTCTGGTATTATTGTAACTTTGACATCCAATTCTCTAGTTTCAAATGGCTTCGATCTGTTCTCGTTTTCTTTAATCAAGTGGGCGATCTTCCTAGTCATGAAATATTTTAACTCTTGCTTCTTCTTCTTTAATACTTATTTTTTTTTCCTTCTTGTCTGGTCTCTTTCAATCCAAGGTTTTCCTAGTAACATGGTAAATGGGGTGTTGTTCTCAATAAATTTAACAATCTAGAAATCCTCCTTTGTCTAAGTCCCATTGGCATTCATAGGTATCTGGGTGAGATTTCCACATAGGTCTATCAACTTTCCTCTAAATAGTAATATTCCTCCCAATGAAGGAGTCATAGAAGGATTCCCTAAAATCTCCCAAGTTCTTTCTATCATGATATTCACTTATGTTTCCTCATATAGAACAGAGTCAATGTCGAAGTATCATATTCTTGCTTCTATGCATGCTTTTTCTTTGAAGATCTCTGATAAGCTGACATGTCAGTGGTCATTCAAGGTGTGTTTTATCTGTAGCAATACTTTCTCTGATTCTTTCTGGGGTTCTTCCATAATCATAGTTTCTGGATCTTCCTTAGGTTTTTCTTGTCTCATGTTCATTCCTTCAATCTTAGCAATCATTCTAGGGCAATCCAATACTTCATGGTCCATAGATTTGCAACAAAGACAACTAGGTCTTCTCCCAGGGCACTCCTTAGCAAGGTGTCCCAGTTTTCTGCAACTGTAATAGAGGGTTAATCCTTTCTTTCTTTTAAATGATTCCCAACTCTTCCTATACTGCGCGCTAGGATCATAGTAGATAACCTGCAAACATTTCTTTCTAGGATCCTGCATCCACTTGTTAGTCCAAACATTCTTTCTATGCATAGGTATAACATATCTTTCACTATTCTTATCGGATCTACACATGTCAAACATTCTTTCATATATTAGTGCCCTAGTTTTCAAGCTAGGACAGAATCTATCAAACATACCTAGATCCATACTATTGAAACAAAAATTCCCACCTATCTTACTTCTACAGAGCACAAAGCTTTCAGATCTAGAAATTTTCACTATTATTACCTTTATCAAAGTACAGAGCTTTTAGATCTTACCTCTTTTCTTCAGATCTAACCTCTTTTCTTAGCACAGAGCTTTACAGGTCAAGTGGAATGTTTCACACTAGGGAAACAAATCTACGCACGGAGCTTTCACAGTTTCAGGTCGGATCTTTTCACAAAGATTCTTCTTCTTCAGTTCCCAACAATCACAGTTTCAGGTCGGATATTTGCAAAAAGATTCTTCTTCCTCAGCTCCTAGCAATCACAGTTTCAATTCCCAGCAACAGAACCATTTGTTGGCACATAGGTAGACCCAGGGTTCAATGCTACAACAATGCACCAAAAAAACCCTAACTACTAGCCCTTTCGGTAACACCTGCGAAGCAGATGAAGTCTCACCTGAGGTAGAGGAAGGGGTGGTTGCAGGACTCAGGTGTATGCAACCTTAGTTGGGACACAGATATGTGATTGTAATACTTAACAAAGCACTTAGCACCGACAGTTCATCAATATTTGACCACTATCTACTTCACAGATAAATGAGAGTATTGCACCATTCATCCAGATCTGATGTATCTAAGCACTTATCATAGAGAGGTAGATTAGATCTAGTAGATTCAAGCACTAAGCACATTCACATAGTTTAGATCTAACATCCATATACATCATTAGCATAAAGCATAAACATATATATCTATATATATCAAAGCACTTAGCAAGTAAAGACATAAACACATCAACACATCGCACAAAGCATAGCAACACAACATGTACGTGGTTCACCCCCACCCTGGGGCTACGTCCACCAACTCTTATTCTCTATTATCTTCAGTCAAGCTTCTTACAGGCACATAGCATCAAAATCCTACTCCACATAAGACAGGAGATCTGGGCACACTCCGCTAGATCCTCCTTCTTCGAGTTAGGGTACAACACCAAGCCTTCTTACAATTACTTGCACATAGCTCTGTAAGTCTCACACAGTATGAAGAAATCATCTACAATCCATACTTAGCACTTAGCCCAATATCACACAAATATATATACATGCCTCTCCTTAAATTGCCTAGACATCTATTTATACTTTACAAAATAGGCCTAAACATGGGTAAACCCTTGGGTCGACATCCCCATACCCGTTACATAATCCCAAATCCCAAAAAGGGGCCGAGATCCCATGATCTCTGCTTCATCTTTCACTCCACCTTTAACAGGCTATCGAAGTCCCAAAATAGGTCAACTTGACCAAGGATCTCCCAAAACTTGGTCAAGGGCCAACAACAATATTTCACAATTTCACCTTTATCAGAGCTTTGGGATGGTAGTTATAGTCTGTTGAAGTTTTAACTGTTTTACATTTTTTTTTTTTTAAGTAAAAAAGGAGGGTCTTGTTATATTAAAGTTGCAGGTTTACACAATCGTTTGTAGTGCCAGCTGTCCCACCTAAAAAGGAAACCGAGATAGCTGGTCGTTCCATGCCACTTGTTTTCAAACCAAAATAACCAGGCTGCCATCTGCCCTGCCCGAAGGAAACCAGGATGCATGGCCGCCATTAGTTTAAGTCGGTTCCCTAATTTACTATTGACAACATAACTATAGTCTAACTGAGCTAAATCTCTAGTTTGAAACAAAAGAGAATTTATAACTATGATCATTGGTAAATCCTTTTACCTGGTGTGCTCGTCGTCTTTGTCGTTCTTTCCCATTCTAACTAGAATCGCGTAGGCCTGAGCACACGTAAGGCATTGTCGACTTGGAGATGTGTTGGAGTAAGTTGTGTACATCATGTCAAGGCATTAACTGATTCAGATGGCCCTGTGGATTTGGTCTTCCACCATGCCGCGTGTTTCAAAAATCAGTGTTAGATGCTCCAGGTGGAGGAGTGGAGGCTAGTCCTATGCATCAACCTTCTCCTTGTCTTCATTTGTGCTTCCACCTTGTTGTCCTTGCAGCCTGTCTTACTGTGCCACTTCCCTTGGAAGTTCACTGCTTGTTGAATTTTCCTTTTTGTCGGTGTTGCACGGTAATTCTTCCTCAACATAGCAGGTTGTGTATACCCCTACTAGGTCATCTTCCTTGCAACTGTGTGTCATTCCTAGAGCCTAAGGCTTGGCATCGTTCATGAAACAGGTGTGGAAATCCCAATTATCTAGGACAGTGAAGAGGAGATGTTCTGGAGGCATCTGGATGGGTTTGTCTAGAACAATCTCCTCCACATATGCCATGGGAGGTGTTTTGGTTCTCCTAGGCTTCCTAGTTCTCCGAGTGCATGACAAATCCATCTCTTTTTCAAACCTCTTATGCCACTTCCTTCAGGAGTTAGATGGATACCATGTCATGCCTCTGCGAGGCTAGCCCCTTTCTCTCGGCATGTGGAGAAGCAGAGCTATAACCAAAATTCCAACTAGATGAGTGTCCCTACTCCAACACTCCGAAGGTTCAGCCTTCGGCCTTTCAATTTCCAAATGCATCGCATATCCCTCAGGGTGACTGATAAGGATGCAGGTGACCATGACAGCCTTGGCCATTAAGGCTATGTTCTTAGTGCGCTTATCTGTCATCCTCTTCACTCACGTGAGAGGCTTCGTTCGCTGGTGTGGGCTGCTCGGGATCACTCCCATCTTAATAGTGAGGAGATGGGAGCCAATGGCCATTAATTATGGCCCTACCCAACTCGTTCCCGCGTGTCCTTTCTCCTTGACGTGGCACCCCATCCGAGGGTTGGAGTTCCTTGTTGGCCAGAGCATGACACTTATCTAAGATGTCTGAGCTTCACGTGGTGTGTGCTTCCTAGTATAGGTGCTCTGTCTCCTTTGCTACCCCTTCATTTTCCAAATAGTCTGCTACCTTGTTTGCTTCTCTTTTCACATTAGAGGGTATGATGCTGAGGTTAGTTCGAAGGAGGCTTTATAATTCCTCTAGCATCCCTAAGAGTCGCCAATTGGGTGAGATTTTCAGTGGGTTTTCCCCATGGAGGATCTTGGTGATTAGCTGGATGACAATTTGTGAGTCCCCCTCCAGGATGAGCTTGTGATGATGTCTATCGATTGCTGATTTGAGACCCTACAAGAGGCCCATTAGCTTTTCTGCATTGTTTGTGGTTTCCCCCAAGTAACCTGCTACCAAACATAGGATCTCTCCGTTGGAGTTTCTGAGTGTGGCTCCATATCCCACTGGTCCCGGGTTCCCTTTGGATGCCCCATCGAAGTTGATCTTTAAGAAATCTGTTGGAGGAGGGGTCCAGATGGTTGGGCTACTATACTGATGTTTAGGTGCCTTTATCACCAATTGATTGGTCAATTTAGGCTTCTAGTTGTGGAGTATGGATTGCTCCTCCGGGTTGCAGTTTAAGTCTTCTAGTTTCCAGGGCTTGCTTCCGATTGTTTCCTTGACCAGTGTGACAATTTTTTCCCAAGTTAAGCCTTGTGTGGAGGCTTTGGAGTGAAAGATTCTTTTGTTTCTCTCTTTCCAGATTTGCCAAAGGATGAATCTTGGGAGGAGTTGCCAAATCTATTCCAACAGAGGATTGTTGTAGGTGATCGAGTCCCAATTTTCAAGCATATCTCTAATGTTGCTCCTGTTTTGATTGGATCGACACATTATTTGAGCTCCTTAGTCCCAAATCCATTGAATGAAGGAACATATGTTGAATAAATTTTCCTTGGTTTCCTCTTGTTGGAGGCATAAGATGCATATTGAGGGTCCAATGAAGCCTATTTTCCTAAGGTTGTCCCAGGTTAGGACTCTATTGTGTGCAATAAGCCAGAGGAAGGTGGACACCTTGGGCCATAGCATAGGGTTCCAAACCTTGTTCAATATGTTCTCCCTATCTTGATTCTAGTAGTTTCCTTGTAGGTAGTAGGATTCTTTGACTGAGAAGTTGCTAATAGTGGAGTGTCCCCATTGAAGAATATATGGGCTTTCTCGATTGGGGATTTTCCGGTGATTTGCATAATGTTGCCAGGTTTGCAAGTTTAGATCCTCTGGGACCCCCAATTCTTGATTAGAGGTTTTCCAATGATGCCATTGTTGTCTTTGATCCGTGGGTTTCAAAATCTCTTTCACCCTCAGAAGTATGTCCTGGTTTAGCGCCTATTTGAGGGGGTGTAGCTCTTCCAAGTCACTTAGAGGTTTGAGTTGTTGCCATGAGTTCTGCTAGAACATAATGCTTTCTCCATTTCAGACCTCCTAGAAGGCATGATTTTTCACCAGGTCTCTATTTTTCCATACTGTGTTCCAAATGTTAGATCCCTGTATTCAGACATTGTGTCTGATGAGCTAGTTTTCTTGTGTGAGAGGAGCGTACTTCTGCTTCCATATTTGTGCCCATAAAGTTGTTGGCATTTTTAACCATCTCCACCACATTTTGGCTCCCATTACTTGGTTGAGTTTCCCTGGATCTCAGAGTCCCAGCCCTCCCATACTTTTTGGTGTGTAGATCTTGTCCCATCCTACTAGCGCCCACTTCTTATTTAGTTGGTGTCCATGCCAGAGGAAATTTCGCTGTAGGTTCCTTATTTTTTTGATGTCCTACTTGAGGGCCGCAAGGGCTGTGAAAAGGTAGGTGGGCAGGGTTTGAAGGACAGACTTGAGTAGGACCAGCTTGGCTGCGATGTTGAGGGGTCTGAAGGTCCAGTTTCTCAGCCTGTTGGAGATGGAAAGAAGAAGGCTATCCCAGGAAATGGATCTGGCCAATGCACCCATTAGAGGAATGCCTAAGTAGTTGGATGGAAGGGAGCTCTTAGGTATTCCCAGGAGTCTGGAGATATAAATTTGGACAGCTGCCAGAGTGTTGAAGAAGTAAAGTTTGGATTTGTCTAGGTTGAGAGTCATGCCTGATGCCTCTGTGAAGTTAGAGAGGATGGAGCTAAGCTTGTTTGCCTCTCTTACGGTTGGGGAGTTCATGAGTAGGGTGTCATCAAAAAATTGACTATGTGATGGTGCAGGTTGGATATTGTGCAGAGGTAACCCTTTGAGAGATCCTTCTAGGACCGCTGAATTGATATAGTGGCCCAGTCCTTCCACTAGGAGCACAAACAAAAAGGGCGATAGGGGGTCACCTTGTCTAATACCTTTGGATGGTGAGAATAGTTGAGATGGAACCCCATTGACTAGGATGGAGAAGAAGGATGAGGAGGTAAGGTTTAAGATCCAATTTACCCATTGCTGATCAAATCCAAACGAATCTAAAATGGCTCAAAGATATTGCCAGCTGACTCTATCAAAAGCCTTTGAAAGATCAAGTTTGATTAGCATACCTGGAGTTTTTGTCGAATTGAGAGAATGGATGACCTCATGAGCCAAAATGACGCTGTCCATAATTTTTCTACCTTCTACGTACCCTACTTGTTCCTTTGATATGACAAAGGGAAGAATTGGCTTGAGGCGGTTCGCAACCACCTTTTATATACTTTTGTAAATGACATTGCAGAGAGCGATAGGTCTGAACTGTTTGGGATTTGTGACCCACTCCTGTTTTGGAATTAGGGTGAGAAAAGTAGAATTGAGGGTAGGGAGGACTTGGCCTAAGGTACATGATTCCTCTACTACCTCCCAAACTTCTTCCCTAATTAGGTCCCAACAATGATGGAAGAAGTCAATGGTAAATCCATCCGGACCTGGGGCCTTTCCTGAGGGCATAGCTTTTATTGCTTGGTCCACTTCTTCTTGGGTGATAGGTTGCATCAGGGCTGCATTCTATTCAGGAATCACCATAGAGGTTATGTGACTGGATACTCGCCTGATTGTTGTTGTTCTATCCTCCCTATCTTTCGTGAGGAGGTCACAATAATAGTTGTTAAGTTCTTCTTATATTTGGGTATGTTCTCTGATTGGATTACCCTGGCCATCCTCCAGATGAGTAATTCTTTTAATGAGTCGACGATGCACCATTGCTCTATGGAATAACTTTGTGTTCTTTTCCCCCTCTTTGAGCCATTGTACCCTAGATTTCTGCCTCCACAAAATTTCCTCTTGCTTTCTCCTCTCTTCTAGTTGCGCTTGAAGCTCCTCCTCTTCTTTCATTAGTTCAGCAATTCGTGTTCCTGAAATGAAAGTTTTTTGTATCTCCCCTAGTTTGTTCTCTATGTCCTGTATGCTTTGAAATATGTTTCCGAAGGTGTTATTGTTCCAGTGCTTCAATGCTTTCTTAAAGTTTTTGGGGCACTGCTGGAATTTGTACATGCTTGTGCCATGATCTATTTCTGCTTGAGCCCACCAGGATTTTGCAAGCTGATGAAAGTCTCGGTGTGAGAGCCAGAATTTCTCAAACCGAAAGGGTTTGTATTTGGGTGTTGCCCCTGTTTCTAGATTAAAGGTAATTGGCCAATGGTTCGACCCGACTTTTGGGAGAATGAGACTTTCCATACAAGGGGCTTCTTCAATTAGTTCTTCAGTCACAAGGAAGAGGTCTAGACGGTAGGCAACATGTTGGTTTCCTAACCTACGGTTGGACCAAGTGAAGGTGCCATTGTTGTTTTCAATGTCTACTAGCTTTAGTTGATCGATGAGGGTTTTGAACTTACCACTGTCTTGCTCAAGCCTTTTACTCCCTCCTGTTTTTTCTTCCAGTGACAGGATCATATTGAAATCACCGCCTAAGATCGAGTTGGCTGTGGTTAGCAATGTTTTGATAAGGGCTAGCCACTCTAGGATTTTGTCTTTTCCCTGTTGGCTTTGGGGTCCATAGATGTTTATGATAGCCCCCTCCTGATTCGAACCCATGACCTTGAAGTGGGCTGTTATTGTGCCTATTGTAGAAAAATATCTCCTTAGAGTAATGTTGCATGGGTTCCATAGTATGGCTAGACCCCCTGAGGCCCCTGTGGAGTCTGTTAGAAAAAAATCACATCCTCTCCAAATGCGCTGGAAGATGGTTTCCGCTTCTGCCCCAACACATTTTGTTTCCTGTAACATTAGAATATCTGGATGTTCTGCTTTGATGCAG
The DNA here is from genome assembly GCA_032191745.1 of Picea mariana. NCBI lineage: Eukaryota > Viridiplantae > Streptophyta > Pinopsida > Pinales > Pinaceae > Picea > Picea mariana. Next base: position 410,691 of record JASDQU010735303.1, read on the forward strand.
TCTCAGAGGATCTTTTGTTTGGATCGACCATTGAGTACTCTAATGTTCCAGGTGATGATCTTCATCATAATGAGGGTGGTGTTGGGTGGAGGTATCCCTCCGATAGCTTGTGAATCTGCCCTGCGTTGAGCATAAGATTGTCTGCCTCCTTGATGATTTGATGTGTTGATTTTCACCCCCTTCTTTTGTTCTCTCGTGGTATTCTTTTTTAGTCTGAGCTTGAGTCTGTGGCTATACCTAAGCGAGATGTGGATCCTGCTGAGGAGTTAAGAAATACTTTATGTACCTTTCAGAGTTTCTCTTCAAGTAGGGCTTGCAGATCCTTTTGATTGAGGGCCTCCTCAAGTTTTTCTAGATCTATGCCTGCTAGATCTCGGTCATCCAGCTGCATTAAGGTGTCTCCATCTACATCTCCCCTCTCTTCTGGGTGGATTTCACGATTTGGGTCGGAGGAGGAAGGGGTTTGGTTCTTTCCTTTACCCTGTTGTTGCTCTTTGTGTGGATCTTGGATTTCTTCGTCCTCCGGTAGCTGATTTAGAATCTCATAGGATTTTTTGGTCGCGATCTTAGGTTTGGGGTCTGGATTCTGCTTTCTTGGTGGGTTTTTTTTCCTGGCTGTGACAGTGGTGAAGCCATCTTTCTGTGTGGTCTTACTTACTTTGGTATCTTTCTTATTCAGAGGGCAGTCTCTGAAGAGGTGACCATGTTCATGGCATTTCTTGCAGCGGAAAGGAATATGTTCGTAGTCCAATGTTTGTTGCCAATATTCATCCTGATATTCCAGAGTTACCGATCCCTATAGAGCCTTAGAGATACTCATATAAACATTGATTTAGGCATATGAAGTGTATTTCCTTTTCTTTGTGGCTTCTGAGGTTTTAACGTAGTGACCCACTGTCTTCCCTATTCCCATCAGAATTTCCTCCAGCCATAACTCTTGCGGTAAGGAGTATAGGCGGATCCAGACTGGAGCCATTGTGAAGTCCTCCTTGTCTGGGCTTAATCGTTCCATCCAGAATCGCAAGAATAACCCTGTCGAGTTGTAGAAATATGGCCCACTCTCAAAGATTCAGTCCCTATCTTCTAGGTTGTACAGAATGATTGTGAAAAAAACTTTAGAGCTGAGTGGAACCTCGTAGTATCCTTTAGGGTTACACCAATGCTTTATCCATCTGTTTAGGTCACATTCGGATGACCACAGTCCTAGAAACTTGCCAATGAGGGCATGCTATTTCATGAACTACGTGTATTCACCCACTATTGTTGAGCTTATGAGGTATCTCAATGGTTTTTCCATTTGTGGGATGCATTTACCAGGCTCCCACCTGCGAGGTGCTCTTGGATGGGACATGTTGGATTCCATGTCCATTTTCCTCCTAAGTCCTTGTTCTCTTGCAAGAATCTGATTGCGTAGATGTAGCGGGGGCTCCAAGGATGGGCGTTTTTCTCTTGTACCCGATCAATCATTGGTTGTAACATTGTTATATGAGGGGGGTTTCCCCCCCTCTTTCGAATTCATTCTGACGAATCAGACCCGAAGACATTCTGTGCCAATTCATAGTAGGTGGTTGTTGTGCGACGACTTGTTTAGATCCTGCAGTGTGGCGTGCCAAGAGATTGTTTCAGAGCATTAGGGTTTCCCCATCTATTCTCGCAAAAATTGACTGTTTTACATTTTTAACCCTATATGCTACAAGTGTATTCTTTCTCACCATGTACATTTTATGTAATCAAATGAAAAATATGGCTCCATGGATGTATTCTATAGTTCATAATATTTCGATACAATTCTCCTATTCCCCAAATGAACTTCTGAGCAAGGAATTATGCCCTCTGGAAATAAACTGGTGCCGAAAGTTTATATTAATTGTTTTAGTTGTAACTTTCTCATACGAGCTTCATTTTGCACCTAGGATAACTCATTGGATAGATATCCTCGAGCTCTTTTATTTAAGTTGCAAATATTATATGTGGTGTCTCTAGAACTTATAGTCTCAAAAATTAAAACTCCTTTGTTCAGGGCCTCAAAATAGCTCTATAAGTTCATGACCTTCAAAATCTAAAAAAAAATCGTAGAAAATTCGATTGTTTTACTGTTATAACAAACCTTTAATTTAAACCATCGATCTCAAAATTAGGTGAAATATCAATCGTTGATCTGAACTCTATCGATGATCAGTGGTCAACGCTTTCCTTTGGACGCATGCAACATTTTCCCAAAACTGTTGACCCGACCATCGGTCATCGACCCTTTCCTTTGGTAATCAATTTGTAGTAGATCTTTAAATCAACCAACTCGACCATCGACTATCTAATGTCCATTATTTTCTTTGGTGGATGAAAATCCTTACTAATTTGACTGACCTAATCATCAACCATCAACCATTTCTTGGCTGACATGGCATGACACGTATATGATGACATGGCATGGAACATCATCCTAAGGTGTCAACTTGGATGGCATGGCACGAAATGTGGATATTGAAGGGGCATGACACGTCACCCTCCTCTTTCATTTTTGAAAATAGACAACTTCTCTTGGAAGAATTGAACATTTCCCTAATTCTTTCAACCCTTGATCATTGGTCATCGACAATTCAAGATTTCTTTTGGCTGAACCAAAAACGTTTTTGATTTTTCTGAACCCTGGTCATCAACCATCGACGATCAACATTCTTTTTTGGACGCATGAAACTTTCACCAATTTTTGTCAACGCCCAATCATAGACCATCTGTCATCAGTGGTTTCTTTTGGCTAAACCGAACTCTTTTCCAAACGCATTGATCTGATCATTGACCATCGGTGAATTCTGTTGGAAACTTCAACACTTAGAATTTTTTTGACCAAATCCCTAATGATTTTGGACCATTGATCTCCCAATCAAAACGATCTTGACCGTTGGTTAGAAAAACTTCACACAACTCCATTGGTGAGTCACAACCATCAATTTGTTTTATTTTCCAAGCTCCAAAAGCAAATTTTGACCGTCAATCAACTCCAACTTCCCAATGACTGAAGGTGAATCCAGACCATCGATCTGTCTCATTTTCCCAACTTCCAAAAATGAATCTCGACCATCGATTTACTTCACCTTCCAAATATTTGAAACCTTATAAGTTTTTAAATTATTACAATAAATCTAGGTTGTTGATCTCGAGATCAATGTGATCTCGATCGTCGATTTATCGATTTTGACCCAAATCCTATGGTCTCGATTAAAACGTGAATTTTGACCTTCCAGGTTGAATTGAGCTCTGCAACTATGTACATTGATTCCATTGAACCTCTCTTTGATGGCTACAAGTAAAATCCAACTTGAAATTTCTCACAAATTTAGGGATTTTTCTATGATATTTCACCATTTTCCCCCAAATTCGCACAGACCAAAATTTGTAACAACGAATTCACCAAATTCTAGCTGGTTCTTGGCACATACAAGCCTGATGTTTGAAGAAGAAGCTATGATACCATATGGTAACGTACTCCATCCCAACTAAGAAACATTATGTGTGGAATACACATTAAAAACAATATTTTCTACTTAATTAATTTCCTGTATCTTACTAGCTACAAATCACACACATATTTAACCATTTGACTAATACCATAGTTTTAAATGCATCTAAAAACATATATTAAAACATGAGTGCAACTCTTCAAGGAAACAACAAATAAACAACATTCATATAAATCATTTTCATAATGGAATAAACATAATAACATAAGAAAAACACTTATATGCTAACAATTATCCAACTAGTTGCGTATGAAGAATGAACTTCCCAACCATAGGCATTGTTGTTCCTTTTATCTCAACAAGAGGCCATCCTCGAGATGAGGCTATGATTCATAAGGATATTTGGATCTTTATCTATCCACTTTACTCACATAACATCCCCAAACCCGGGTTCTACTCCTTCAATAGTTCCATTCCACCAACTCTCTCTTCCCCACAACCTGTACAACCCAAGGAATGTGCCCCCTTCACTGCTCACCATCCCTCAAGTTGTATTGTTTGTTTATCAAGGCCCCTAGTGTAATTGGTTTTCTAGGAATCTCTTAGTTGGGGAATCCAGGAACTCTCAGATGCTTCTAGATTTCTCACAACAACCTTCACAAGGCTCTTGAATCATTTCCTCAACACGAAATCACACTACAATTTTATAGCCTGTTTCACAAGAACACATGCCTATTTTCCAACATAATCACAACCCAATAATGTCTTACTTCAAGCAAAACATTGATAGTGCTCCTACCAGTACTCAGTTCCTCTCTTGCTACCCAAAATATGCAAGTAAAAACTTATTTCCATGCAACAATGTGACTGTCCAAAATCTACCCCCTTGGCCATACAAATTTCTCCCCTTTGTTTGCTTTCTTGACTTGACTTATATTCTTCCCCGAGATGATTGTACTCATTCTCATTCTCTCAATAACTATGGGATTTGAATCATAACACCCACCCTCTTACATGAATTCAATGATTGGCTTTGGGAACTCTCAACACCAAATAGAAGGTTATACAAAATGGTAATCAAATCAGGAATGTGGGTTGATTAATACCCATGAATAAAATCCATCTTGGACCCCTCTCTTGTGGAATCATATCCCCCCATCATTTCCGTCCCTCTCGTATCACAGCGAATGATTGTTACTTTTAATAATTATTTAAATGCACATAATACACAATTCAACCCTCGACCAAATTAGTCAATACATGCTCTTTTCCCTAAACATATCGGCTCACCAACCTAATTCACATTTATACAATTACATTATAATTTGTAGGGATTAAAACTAGGTATGTTACACAACAACATTAACAATCTTTGGTATATTAGAAATTTCCATCTAGAGCTGATTTATTTTTCTAGATTTGAAATATTTTGGAAAGATTCTTGTGGATGTTTGATAGATTGAAGTGAACATGGGTATTCAAATTTTTTTATGTTTATCTTGGATCTAGATTCTAAAACCTTACTGCTAAAGTCTATTAAAAGTGATATACATGGAAATGAGGAGGACAGTTGTTGGATCATGTACATCAACCTTTGTAGAGACATTTTTTAGTGCATGGAGGGGATTCATGACCTGGTTATGGGTTTCTCCATTCATACATTGAAGGTGATGACTATATCAACCCTATCAAACATTGAATGTAGAAATCATGTAGCAACACATGCAAACCTTGGTTTTATATTGGTGTTTTCTTCTATATTCAATAGCTCACCTCAATTTTCAACCATACAGTGACTGATATTCCAACCTATTATTGCAATACATTTGATGTAGCCTTGTTTTGGTTTGTTTCTAAACACAATGGGAGATCCTATAAAAAAATAAACTAGAAGAGAAAATAGAGAGAACCATACATTTGGAAGAGAGAATCGTCAAATAGTTTTTCACACAAAATAGAATAGATCTTCTTACATTTGTACGAGTGAAGAGGGGAAGAGGTTATATAACAAATTATTGTTAATTGATTTCTTATATTTACTTTAAGTACTTTTATTTACAAAAAATAATGTCATATTCACTAAGAATGACCATAAACATTAATTGCATTATGGAAAATACAACAATATTGTCTTTAAATTTAGCAAACTTATTTTGACCAAGTGGCTCGATGAAGATTTCTATAGTCTACTCTTGTGTGGAAAAATATTGAATTTCTACCTCATCATATTCTACAAGTTTTTTGATGAAATGACAATGTGCATCAATGTGTTTAGTGCATTCATGAAAGATACGATTCTTTTCTAATATTAGAAAACTCTGACTGTCACAAAAAGAAATATTGGCTTGGTTTGCTTTGTTGGATTACTAAGAGGGGGGGTGAATCAGTAATAGAGCAATTTAATCCTTTTTAACCATATAATCCAAGTGTTATATCAATGAAACATTATCATCCAATAACTGCAGAGTAAATAAGCAATGAACAAATGAACAAACATACACATACATAGTACACCAGTGTTTTATATGGAAACCCAAATCGGGAGAAAACTGCAGAATGCTTTTTCTTATATGTATTGAAGAATTACATTCATTGGAAGCACCAACTTCCTTTTTTTTCCAGCTGCAACTGGAAGGAGGCTCCAACTCCCTAGTTTCTCAGGATACAACCTGAGGGAAGCTCCAACTCCCCAATTCCCTGGCTACAACCATAAGGAGGCTACAACCCCCTATGTTCTCCGGCTACAATGGGAAGGTGGCTACAACTACCTGTGCTTGCCCCGTCCTGCCACCCTAAAGTAGAAGTAAAATGATGGAACCACTGTCAACCTGTCACTGTGAGATATACCGCTATAAACCTGTACCAATAAATTTGAACCATGCATCAACCATGCATCAACCTGTACCTCAACCTGTAATCAATTTATACCATAAACAAGTGTATCAACCATGCACCAACCTGTACCAAATAACCTGTAATCAACCTGTACCATAAAAAAGTGCATCCAACCATGTACCAAGCATGTACCAATCATGTGTCAACTACTCATCAACTATGACTCATCAATATGTACCAACATCATCAACTATACACCTCATGTATGTGCCAACTCATCAACAACTTGTCTCAACCATGTACTCAACATGTACCTCAACCAAAATCCCTCATCAATTTCACCATCCAAATATGATTTGTAGCTCTGTAATAGACCGTTGTATATGATCACATTTCTGCAAACCTTCCTTAACTTCAACAACAAGAGACTAGCATTTTCATCAAACTTTTATTTAGTCTCACATGCCTAGTTTTGGATTAGTCAACAACCCTAACTTGAAGTAATCATAACTTTGTACCTGTAATGTATAAAGATATGAAATTTATACACAAAGTTATTCAATGTGTTTTATGCAATTCCTCTAGGTGTCACTACTTGGAACCTCTCAGAAAAGGAGTTATAGCAAAAATGGCATACCTTGTTGAATTCTGGATTATTCTAGAGAGTGACCTTGTAGAGCGTGCCCCACATGGAATATTTGTTGAATTGATATGAAGTTGTGACACAGAATACTATAGATGGTACCCTAACCAAAAAATTTGGTTCAATGAATTTGGATCTGTTATGAAAAAATTATGACGTTTTTACCCGAAACACCTATTTTTTACTAGTTTCATGACTAACCACAAACCCTATTTTCCACGGAGTGTAACTCCAAAAATACAATGACCCACAAGATTAATTTTTTACCACCGATACTTGGATAATTTTTCTCAATGGAATAGCAATTTATCAAAAAATATTATCCTTAGAAAGCACCATACCTTAGAAAGCACCATCAAAAAAATTTATCCTTCCTTGCATTTCGGCCTTCTTTTCTTCACCTTCCCTCAGAATTTCGGCTTAGATATC